>JAJTUV010000621.1:565000-890000 GCA_021653895.1 Mastomys natalensis | reverse complement strand
GAGGTTGAGGCAGGAACTTCAAGGCCTGTTTGTAATACAAAATGGAGTTGAAGAACAGCCTAAGCAACTTCAGTGATTGATTCTCTGTCTGAAAAAAAAAAAAAAAAAAAGGTCTAGGGAATTGTCTCAGTAGCCAAGTGTTTGCCAAGGTGTGTAAGGTCCTGGGATCAAAGTCAGAGAGGGAGGGAGGGGGAAGGACGGTAGAGAAGATGTAGCAAGCATCATATCATTACATGTTCTTTTTGTGTGTGTCAGGTTGACCCAAAACAAAAACCAAAATCTGAGATATAAATGGTATAAATTATGAAGTCGAAGTGAGGTGGGAAGAGAATTTATTACCTTGACCCACTTCAACACTCCTTGTTAATAGGAGGAAGACAAAAACCCACTCAGCAATTGAGGTACTGCAGAAGGTTTAGTGAGATGAGAAACACTTATCTGTCAGAACTCCCACGAGACAGGCTGGTAGGCTGGGAAGGACATGCTTGAACTTGAGCAGGCCACTGAACATCACAGAACGACCTGAGCTTTGGACAGGATGGCTGGTTACACTTCAACTTCCATTTAGTATCTACCTCTGTTTCTTTCTCTTTTCATACACTTGCATCTCCCTCTAAAAGAGGCGTGCTCCAAATTTCCACGCTTCCTTCACATCATGTAAATGCTTCTGTGTGCCACTATTCCTGAGGAGCCTTGTGGAAGCTCTCCAGTATGGGGGTGGAGTATTCATTAAGTCAACTGTTACCTTGGTAAGGAGAAACCTTACCGTTTCTTAGCCTGGTTAATGGAGGGTTTTGTTGTTATAATATTGTTACTTGTTACTAATATTGTTACTAATATTATTGTTGTTGTTTGGACATTTTTGTTGTTAATTTTTCTTTTTTGTTTTTTGTTTTTGTTTTTGGGTCATCTTGACATACAAAAAGAAATGGTGGTTAATAAAATGTCTCTATCAGATTGCCAATAGTCAAGTCCATCGATTATTTTCTTGATTAATAATTGAGGTGGAAGAACACAGGCCATTATAGGTGTGCCATCCCTGGAGCAGGTAAGTGGTCCTGGCTGTTTAAGAAAGGTAGCTGGTAAGCAAAAAGAGAAAGCCAGAACACAGCATCCCTCCATGATCTCTGCATCAACTTATGCCTCCACATTCCTGAGCTGCTTGAATTTCTGTCTTGGCTTCCCTAAGTAATGGACTGTGGTCAGGATATAAAAGCCAGATAAACCCTTTCCTCCTCATGATGTTTTCGGTCAAGGTAGCAATAAAAAGCAAACTAAGCCAGAGTATTTACCCATAGAAATTGACATATTCTCAGAAGTCATTGTTGATTTATTATTTGACCAATTTCTAAACTTAGGAAAATTCCAGGGGAAAATTTTTGTTAATAGATTTAGTTGCTAGACATGGTTTGACAACTTACATTTTTAAGCATCATACTATGAACAACAAAATAACTAAGCATGCTCCCCTCCAGAGTTTAAAACAACTGTGTGATACAGAAGAGGGTTGTGGGCATCACAGCTTCACTATTGTTCCTTAATAGTCAGAGTCAACAAAATGTCATTTAACATTCCTACTAGAACTATATTCTAAGGACAAGTTGGAACCCATTCACCAACATCTGCCACCCTCCATACCCATCTGTGGGAAGGGATAGAATTTTTGCATTTCATTCCCTGCCTGATGCTTGCATACTAACCCACCCCGACTGCAGACTATGCCATCAGCCATAAAAGTTGTCTTTCAAAATATCAGCACATCAAAGAGATCTCTCCATGCCCATTCTATCATTACATTGCACACAGTGGCTACAATATCAAACCAGACTAGATGGCTTTCAGTTTACAAATGGATGAGGAGAATATAGAATAATACAGGAGTAATATTTAGCCATTATATGGTTATACAGCATAACTCGATTATGCTGTATCATTTCTAGGACCATTAAAGGAACTGGAAGATATTGAGTTTGATAGCTGATTTTAATTGTTAACTAGACTGGGTGTAGCTAAAGCCCAAGCAGGAGGACACAGCTGTGAGAACATTTCTTGTTTGGATCATTTGAGGTGGAAGACTCATTCAAAATCCATATCATTTGAGCTCAGAAAATCCACCCTAAATCAGAGCTACATCTTCTGGTGACAGCCTACAGAAAAGGATGTGGATAAGGAAAGCTTGTGCTTTTCTTTCTGCTGGACCTCTCTCCCACAGGCATCTGTCCTCTCCCATTTCTTCCCTTATGTTAGAACCTACTTCTTTGGGATTCCAGTGAGGATGGAAAACTGCCAGCTATCTAGGACCTCCCTGCAACTCCAGCACCTGACTGGGACTAAACAACTACTGGGTTCTTGGCATTTCTGTCAGGAGGCAGCACTTGTTGGGCCACCAAGACCACAGCCTATAAACCACTCTAATAAATCCCTCACATATATACATATGTGTGTATATGTTCATATATCCATATATATACATGTATACATTAGTTCATTCTATCAGTTCTGCTCCTTAGAGAACCCTGACTAATACATCCTTAAGTGAAAATTGTTCCATGTTCTCTCTTATATGTAGATGCTTTAAATATATAAGTAGATAATGAGTATTTAAATATATGAGTAGAATAAGATTTCCTAGAAGCTGAGAAAGGTTAGTGGAAGCTCACTGGATGACGAGTGCCACAAAACACAATTACACCAGAAGGATTCTGTAGCATGGATGCAGTGGGTGTTCTTTGCAATAACATATTATTGCTGAAAGATGGGAGCTTGGGGTTTCCAAAGAATGATAAAGAAAGGGATATCACCGCTCTTGGGTACTCAGTTCATCGCATACATGTACTGTATTTAAAGTTTTAAAATATTTAAGAGGATGGAATGGCAATCGTAACTTCATCATTATACATTATAATATCACATATACACTCCTCTCTTCACACAGCCTACCACATCATCACACTGTCACCTCAAAAGAAAAAAGGACCCCGCAAAGCTCCGTTTGTGGCTGCCACTGTCTCTTGAGCTCTCTGTTCACAAGCTGCAGAGTTGGAGAATTTCCCAACAACAAGAAGCTGTAAAAATTGTGAAACAGATTGGAACACATTTTAATCACACTGTTTATATAATAATGGGAAGGGAAATACATTTTCCTAGGCTTGGCATCACCAAATATCTAATACAGCCTTGCAGATGTCCAACTCTTCATTTTTCTTCAGTGTTCTGCAGTCAGAAAGCTTGCACCTGAGCACGATTTTGTTCTTGCAAACCAGTTGCACCTGCAGGGGCCAATCAGCGAGGCATGGATCCAGCCATGCTGGCAATCAGGCAATTCCTCTGTGCAATTTCTTCCCTAAGAACAATGCTTACGTTTAGACAGTGCTGCCCATTTCAAGTAGATAGCTGGCATGGCACAGATGCCCTCTTCAATGCCTTGCACAACCTGTCCATTTGCCACATGATAAGTCAAGCAGACAGCCAGAACAAAGGCCTTGCTTAAGGTTTCTTCCTAGATAAGGTGACTTGGGAGAAATGGTGTGACCTAAATCTGTGGATGGCAGCAATTCACTTCTGGGCCTGAAGCCAGCTACAGCGCCCTGTGTTTCAGGAAGCTATGTAAGCTCTTCCTCATTAGCCCTTATCTACCTCACCTGTCTCATCTTCCACTGGCTCCACCTTCTGAGGAGTACACTGTGCTCCAGCTATACACCTCTGTGCTATCCTCAATGACATATTCAAGGTACTACCAAGCAGGTGGCCAGCATCCCTCCTTTCTCACTTAGCTCAGCTGTCACCACTTCTGAACTCTCTCTCTCTCTCTCTCTCTCTCTCTCTCTCTCTCTCTCTCTCTCTCCAGGTATAGCTGGATGATCAAGGACTAGTAAAATAATTGAACATGACACCTAGGAGCTGAAGACTGAATCAAAATGTGAGGTTTTGCTGAGGTCGGTGGAAACTGTCAGACAATGGCTTAATACCTTCCCCTTCCAACCATAAGCTCCCACATCCTTGAAGGGAAGACCTGCAATTGAACTTCTGGGCAGAGACGAAAAGGACTCTAGCAGCACCTTCCCAGGCTGCTTCTAAGGTCAGTAGGAATCATAGGTAAGGAAGGCCCTGCCCTCCCCTCACCAACACAACACAGCTGAGCCAGAGAGGGCATGTAGGAGGGAGCTAAGAAGATTACTGGCTCCATATTGCAAGCCCTGCCAGAAACTCAAGCAAAGGGTAACTGCTCTTACCTCCACTGATGCAATGCACACCTCATATTTGGTTTAATACATTTGAATCAGAGTTGCAAATGGTTCCTACCCAATTATCATAGTTTGCTACATGAAATATCACAGGAAGAACAAAAAATTCAAAACCTATCCCACCAAAGGAACAAATGTTAACCAATTTGATTTGATTAAAAAAAAAAAAAAAAAAGCTGTGGAAATCAGTGTGGTGGTTCCTCAGGAAAATGGTAATAGATCTAAGTCAAGATGCAGCTGGACCACTCTTGGGCATATACCCAAAGGTCGCATCACTTTAGCACAGAGAAATTTTGCTCAATCATGTCCATTGCTGCTTTTTTCATAGTAGCCAGAATTTGGAGATGACATAGATGCCCCTCAAAGGAAGAATAGATAAAGAAAGTGTGATACATTTACACAATGGGGTATTACTCAGTCATTTTTCAAAAGGGAGCGAGGAAATCATAAAATTCACCGGTGAATGAATGGAACTAGAAAAATAAAATCATCCTAAGAGAGGTAACCCAGACCCAGAAAGAAAAATAAGGTGTATATTCACTTATATTTGGTTTTTAGCTGTTAAGTCAATAATTAAGCTAATTCTGTAGAACCACAAAAGTTAACTGTAGAGTAAGGGACAGGATGGGAAAAACAGAGAGAGCTCCGTAGAAAAGGAAAATACAGTAGATAGTTATGTAAGTACGAAGGGGCAATGGAACATGAAGATCAAGTAAAGAAATGGAGGGGAGAAGGGGACGAAGGAGGGAATACAGGGAGAGACAGCTAAAATTAAGGGCCATTTAAGTAGTAAGTAGTATGGAAACTCAATACAGTAGAAGCTTCCTAAAATACATACATATATGTAGACAATCAAAATTGCCAAAGAATGGAGAGACAGAATTCCAACTAGTCATCTCTTGTCACCAAATGAACCGAACTTCCCGTACTGGTATTGGGTTACATCTAATTAAGTTGTTGGCCAAAGAGGTGCCAGGATGTTGCCAAAACTATAGGTTACTCTCAACAAACTGACAGCAAGGCCTCATTGCTGAAGACAACACCTCTACAACTCACTGAACATGGAGAAGTTGAGCTGGTGCCTACACAGAGCCTTCACCCCTATATGCTAGTGTCTTTGGTAAAGGAAGGTACTCCGTATGCTACCAAAGGAGACAACATATAGACTTAAACGTCTTGATCTACAATGCTCTCCTGCCTATAGGATATGCTAGAGCAAAGAGACATTGGAACATTAAGCCTAAATGGAATGTCTTCATCAATCTCTCCCCTCAGGGCTCAGAGAACCCCAGAAAGAAGAGATGAAAAGAGTGTAAGAGCCAGAGAGGAAGGATAACACCAAGACAGGGCTCTCTAAATCAACATGGTCCATTCACAAATGAACTCACAGAGACTTAGGCAGCATGCACACAGCCTGCATGGGTCTGCACCAGATGGAATTCTAGAACTGAAAGGAAAAGTGGACACATGTCCTTGTCTCTACCCTAGAAGTAATCTCCAACTGTTAACCACTAGCAAATGAAACGTTAGTTTTCTCCAAGGGAGTCTCACTGGGGAGACAAACTACCTCAAGGGCAGACTGCAGGTCCAGCAGTAGATCCAACAGAAAATGAACTCAATGACATCAAGAGGTTCCTTGCCTCAGAAGGAAGGACTTTTTCTTTCTTCTTATTTTTTGTTTTATTTATCTATTTTCTTTTCTCGTTTAATCCTACAGGTCCTCTGCATATATATTATAGCTTCCAGTTTAGTGTATTTATGGGACTCCTGAGTTTGTGAACAAAGTCTCTGTGTCTTCCGCCTTCTCTTCTGCTCTTTTCCCTCTGTTTGCCTTGTCCAATGCTGATGTGTTAGTTTTTGTTTATCTTTTATGTTTTGTCTAGCTTTATTACTATTCCTTAGATGTCCGCTTTGTACCAAGAAACAGAAAAGGGGTGGATCCGGATATGGAGGAACTGGGAGGAGTACAGGAAGGGGAGAGTGTAAACAGGGTGTGTTATATGAGAAAAAATTCTATTTTTAATAAAAGAAAAAAATTTAATGTACTTTCATTCCATCACACTTTGGTTTTTATTATTCTTAATGTTTTTAATTTTCTTTTTTCTGATTTTAATCCTCACTATAACTTTGTCCATGTTTACATGTAATTTATTTTTTATTTTTGAATAAAGACATTTGTACATTCCTGATATTGGATGCGCGATCCATGCACTAGTGTCCTGCTTTCAGCTTAAATCACTGAGGCTTTTCTACTAGTCTGTTATTATCAGAATTGTAATGGTCACATCACCAGATGAGATGCACCTTTCTGTGGAGAGTGAGAATAACTGTGTACAAAGAAGAGAAGTGGCCATGTGTGGGGGTGCACACCTTTAATCCCAGTACATGGGAGGCAGAGGCACGGGGATTTCTGTGAGTTCAAGACCGGCCTGGTCTACAAAGGGAGTTCCAGGACAACCAGGGCTGTAACACAGAGGAAATATTGTCTTGAAAAGAACAAAAGAAGGAGGAGGAGAAGGAGGAGGGAGGAGGAAGGGGAAGAAGAGGAAGAGAAAAAGGAGGAGGAAGTGGAGGAAGTATTAATTTATGTGACAACCTTTATGTTAATAAAATTTTGTATAAAGTCTTTTTAAAGTGATGGAGGATGATTTTTCAACCTCACATGCATACGCATGTGCGCGCCACACACACACACACACACCACACACACACACAGAGAGAGAGAGAGAGAGAGAGGAGAGAGAGAGAGAGAAAAGAGAGAGAGAGATCCAAGTCCAGACAGATTTGCTGCTGAATTCTACCAGTTTTTAAAATAACATAACACCAATCTTCATCAAATTATTCATAAAATAGAAAGGGAAGGCACACTGCCAGTTCCTTCTACAGGGTCATTACACTGGAGACAAAGCCAGATGAAGACACGACAAAGGAAAACTAAAGACTAATCTCTCTGATGAACATAAATGAAAAAAATCTCAATGAAAATTTGCAACTTGAACTCAAACACATATCAAAAAAATTCCTTACAATGATCAGCAAAACCTCATTCCAGAGATTCAGGAGTGATTCCACATGTAGAAGGAATATGTAATTGGACTTAGAAAAAGAAATCACATGATTGTCTCAGTAGATGAAGAAAAAAACTTTTGATAAAATCTGATATCCCTTCATTATAAGAGTACTGAAGAAACCAGGAATAGAAGTGACATATATAGCGTAATAAAGAATTTATACAATAAGCTTACAGCCAACATTCTACTAAATAGGAGTAAACTCAATCCATTTCTATAAAATCAGAAACACAAGGCTGTCCATTCTCTCTACTGGAATTCAATACAAAGCTTGAAGTCTCAGCTAGAGGAAAAAGACAAGACAAGAAAATAAAAGAGATACAAACAGGAAAGGATCTTTATTTACAGATAATACGAGCCTAGGTGTAAGAGACTCTAAAAACCCTACCAGAAAACTCTTAGACCTGATAAACAGGTCCAACAATGTGAAAGATACAAAATTAAGACACAGAAATTAGTACCTTTCTCATCTATCAAAAACAAACACGCTGAGACAGAAATCATAAAAACAATTCCATTCACAATTTCAAAAATAGCTAAGAATAAAGGTAGCCAAGCAAGTCAAAGATGTCTACAATGAAATCTTCAAACTGAAGAAGAAAGTAGTATATTATAATAGATTATAAAAGGACCTCCCAGGCTCCTGGATTAGAATTAATAGTGTGAAGATGGCTATACTAGCTAAAGCAATCTATGGATTCAATTCACCCTTCATCAAAATCCCAACATCACTCTTTATATAAATAACCCCTCTTCCAAAATTTATAGAATTCATATGTAAGCACAAAAGCCCCCAGCAAGCCAAAGCAATCTCGAAGAAAAAGAATATTGCAGAGCTATCACCATCCTGATTTCAGTCTATATACAGAGACATTGTGTGTGTGTGTGTGTGTGTGTGTGTGTGTGTGTGTGTGTGTGACAAAAGCAGACACATAGATCAATGGAAGAGAGTGGAGGACACACACATAGCCATAAAACCAAAAGCAGACTTCCTATATGACTCAGTTATACCATCCCAAGGTGTTTACCCAAAAGACTCTAAGTCAAACTATCACATAGCTATGAACACACTGATTTTTTTTTTTTGCAGCAGTGTTCACAACTGCTAAGCTATGGAACCAACATACTATCCATCTACAGACAAGTGGATAAAGAAAATGTAGTTTACATGTACAATGACATTTTTCTGCCATAAGAAAAATGAAGTCATGCTATTTTCTGGAAAATTGATGCAACTGAAGATAATAAAATTAGGTAAACTAAGTCACTTTCAGAAAGACGTTATTGCAAGCTTTATTCTCATTCATGAACTTTATAGGTATATAAAATCATATATGTGCATATGGTGTGAAAGAAGAAGCAAATTTATCTAGGGGAACAGTGGGGACTAATGGGAGGAAAGAGGCCTGAGGGGGAAGAGAGAAGAGAACATGAGGGACAACATTCCCTCATATTGGGAAGTCTAGTATAGAAGCCAGTGAGGTGATAAGAAGGTAGAGCGTACTTGCTGCTGAGCCTGAGATGGCCTGTGTCTAATCCCTGGGATCCACATGGTAAAAGGACAGAACGAACTCCTACAAATTATCCTATGATTTCTATATGAGTGCCTTGCCACATGAGCCCCCCCCCCCTCTCTCTCTCTCTCTCTCTCTCTTCTCTCCCTCCCTCCCTCCCCCTCTCTCTCTCCCTTTCTCTCTTTCTCTCTCACAAACACACACACACACAAATAAATAGGTAAATACATGTAACTTTCAAAAATACTTCCAAGTTTATTCTCTACTTGCATGAAAACTTCTGTTATATAACTCTGAATAGCAATTTTTTTTTAAAAAGACCATGATGCACAATCACCAATATCATCCTTCCCCAACACTTTCAAGAAGATAGTTAGCATGTGTTCATTCAAAAATTGTATACCCTCTTTCCTTCTGCTATTAGGAATGTCATGGGCGAGTCTGTGCTGCAGAACACAAAAAAAGAGACAAACATTGTTCATAGTCAGCTTAGACAGCTCTCCAGACAACTCTCTCTTCTAGAATTCTCATCCCTGGGAATTTAGGCTTAGGAGTTGTTTACTGGGAGAAGGTCTCAGGAATGTACATAATCTAAAATGGTTGCTAGTGTGTGTCAGAATAATTCTCCCATTTAAAAACATAAGATTACTATCTTATATTAATTAGGGTTCTAGTACTTTTTTAATTCACATTTCAGAACACTGAAAAGAGAAACTGAAAAAGACCCTAGGAGAGGCACTCTCCCATGTGCAAAAATTGAAATGATTAGTATTGTCAAAACATCCATGCTACCCTAAAGCAATCTACAAATTCAGTATAAAACTCATCAAAACTCCTGTAACATTTTTTCATAGAACTATAAAGAAAGCATCCAAAAAATTTACTTGGGAATACAAACGACTTCAAGTAGCCAGGGCAATGCTGAACAGAAGGAGAAATGCTGAGGGAATCATCATACATGATGCAAATCTTACAGAATCCGAGTAATAAAGCCAGCATGGTGATGGACCAATGGCAAAGATGAAGGAATCACCCAGTCATCACATCTTCAGCCAACTTACTCTCAACAAAGAGGTCAAAAGCATGCATTGGAGAACAGGTACTCTCAACAAATGATGCTGGAGAAACCAGGTATTTGTATGTATAAAGATGAAACTAGATCCCTGGATCTTGCCTTGTTCAGAAACCACCTTAAAATAGATCAAAGACATTAATATAAGATCCAAAACATTGAAAGAAAGGAAAGGAAAATATAGATGACAACATAAAGATACAGGCCTGGGAAACCATTTCTTTCTCAATTAGGGCTCCAATAACTCAGAGAATACAAGCAAAAACTGACAAGTAGGATTTCACAAAATTTAAAAGCTTCTACACAAGAGTAATTAAGAGTGAGGTACCAGAATCAAAAATAAGAAAAACATCTTTACTAACTATTCTTCTGAGAATTAATATCCAGAATATATTTTTAAAAACTCAAAAAATATTAACAAAAAATTATCCAATCAATAAAATGCCAAATGTCCTCCAGACATATTTCACAAAAAAATAAGTCTAAATGATCAATAATTACAGAAAAATTGCTAAATATACTTAGGCTATTAGGAAACTACAAATCAAAGCTATATCTTACAGCAGGGAGAATAGCTCTTATCAGAATAATAGAAAGAACAACTGCTGGTGAGGGGGTGGAAACTTTAAATGCCGTTGATATGGATGTAAACCACCACTCAGAAACCAGTACAGAGGTTCCTCAAAAACTAGAAACTTCTACACCATTCCTGGACAGAGACATGAAGGAAATGAAGTAAGCATACTAAAGAGTTACCCACATACCTATCACTACTCACAGTTGTCAAAATATAGATGGAATGGCCTATGTGCCTACCAATGGGTGAGTGGATAAAGAAAACATGATCCATATACAAAATGCTGCACTATTGAACCATAGGAATTAAAGCCTGTCATTATCAGAAAATAAATGAAACTAAAAGATATTATGTTTTTTAAAAAGCCAAAAAGTACAACAAGTATGGTATTATATAGAGAATTGAGATTTTATACACAAAAGTGAACAGTTATGCTAAAGTGATTGCTAGTCTATATGCAAAGCTGTACTTGAGTTAGAAATCCTGTCTTGGTTTCTCTTCTGTTGCTGTGAAGAGACACCGTGACCCAGGCAATTCTGATAAAATCAAGCATCTAATTGAGGGCTTGCTTCCAACTTTAGAGGTTACTCCATGATTGTCATGGTGGGAAGAAGACAGGTATGGTGCTGGAGCAGCAGCTGAGAGCTTTACTTCCTGATCCACAGGCAGCAGGTGGAGAAAGACTCATTGGGCCTTGCATGAGCTTTTGAAACCTCCAAGACCATCCTAGTGACACATCTCTTCCAACAAGGTCACAACTCTTACTCCTTCCCAACAGTTCCATCAACTATGGACCAAACATTCAAATATTTGACCCTATGGAGGCCATTCTCATTCAGACCACCATATTATATGCATGCATGCAGTCCTTATATCTACAGAGAAGTGCAGTCCTCATCCTTTATCAAGGAAACTTCTCTTTGCAATTGATGGAAACTGTTGCGGAAAACCACAACCAATCAAATCGCAGAGTTGTGGAGCTCTGTCCCAACAGATACATCTACAACATGACTTCTGCATTTAAGACTTGGGAATTATTTCAGACAAGAGACAGAAAGACTGTAACAGCTAGAATAATTAATGAGTTTACTATGAGACCGTGTCTACTGAGAAGGCAGAAGCCATACCCATGAGGTTTCGTCAACATAGTTCTTTGAAACATTTTGATGGCAATTTTCTCCTGGAAGTCACTGGAGCCCTGGGTGAAAATCCACTCAGACCCCTTTGGTCTCCAACTTGACCTCCTCCAGCCACTCAGTATTGGGAAAGTGTGACCAACCATAGTATTTGTAGTTCTTTTCATGAGTTTGATGTGTAGTATGCACACATGGTTGATTCTATCACCAGAATGTACCTGCAAGCAGTGATCAGGCCTAAAAAGCAACTAAAAATAACCTGTTTTCTCTCTACTCATGGAAATTATTTTAAGAACTAAGTTATATAATCACCAAAATTCCCTTGTGCCAAAAATGTTGGTTTAGCAGCAGCAAGGGAGGGACTCATATTCTGGCACTAGAAGTGACCTGGAACTATCACCACCCAATAACCTCCTTATATAGGAGGGGCCCCAGATAGGAGGAGCTTGTGAAGAAAGAGTCAGAACTGGACCTCAGGGCTCTGCTTTCCACTCGGAGTTACTGAGTTACTGCAGTAAAAAATAAAATGCAACCAAACTACTTTAAAATTTAAACTCGCAATGTACAAATGCAGATAGCAATTATTAACATTTAGGAAAAACTCTGTGTGTGTGTGTGTGTGTGTGTGTGTGTGTGTGTGTGTCCTTTCAAACACAGCCCATACACTGTGGCCTCAATAGCTTATCTTGTCCCTGCTCAAACATTTCAAATGACAAGTGCTCTCTCTTCCCACCTATGAACCTACTGTGTACAGCCTGTCCCACAGGCTCACTTCACCCTCAGAGCTGTCTTCTGAGGTACCTCCTAATGTAGTTTAATAAACTGAAGCTTTCCAGAGGACCCATGGGTATCTCTAGGGTTCTAAGTGACAGAACTAATAGTATCTCTAACCCTCCTATTTGAGCCCAAGCTCTGGATCACCAGAATTGATTACTAACATCAAGCCTAGACTTCATAGAATAACCTAGAAAACTCACCCTAGTGCTTCTACTCATAACTTCTGTACTTGGCTACAGGTCTCAAAAGCTTTCTTTAAACACATCAAAACATAATTCGCAAGTCCCCTGCCATGAAGGTTAAGACCCTCTGCTTCCTGTTCTTACATACTGATTCATATCTCCTGGAACCATCTACATAATCCAGTAAGATCATAACCCAAAGGAGAGCCCATTGTCCAGGCTCAGAACTGGCCTGCCTCTCGTGCCCTGCATCCGGTTAGAACTGACAGTGTGTCCTTTCCCCACTTGCCAGGCCACTCCTGCTTGGATGCTCAAATCCCACACTGACTCCGTGCTTCACAGAAGCTACACACACTTGTGCCCGCCATATCTTCAAGGATTAACGGATGTTTCTCCTTTCTTGATCCCTCACACTGGACTCTGAATGTCACAGCCAGCATGCATTAGTCAGACTTGGACAGAACCTCTCTCATTCTTGTGTCCAGAAACATGAGGCTTATTAACGCTAACTGTAAGAAACTTGTTCTCAACACAAGATGAATATTTCTTTGAACACATTCACCACCCCAGGAAAACCTGCACATCAGCAGACAGGCTAAGGATAGCTCAGTGTGGCTGCAGGACCTCTCTCTCCTGTCACCAGGATAACAGGATAACCGGTTATCTAGACACCAGACAGCAGGTTGTTCCTTTAAAAATGCCTATAATGAGCTTAGGGAGGGACCCATGGCTCCAGCTATATATGCAAGGGAGCTATATATAAGTGGCAGAAGAGATCCTTGGTCCCATGAAGGCTGGACGTAGTTGGGGGGGATATTCGAGGGTGGGGAGGTGAGGTACGGGAGAGGGTGGGTGGGGTTACACCAACGTGGAGGCAGGAGGAGGGGGGAAGGGATAGTGAGTTCCTGGGAGGGAGGGGGGAAATGGGGTAAGCAGAGAACATCTGAAATGTAAATAAAATTTCCAATAAAAAAATTTCTGACCCCCCCCCAAAAAAATGCCTATAATGATTCTATGTTTTGGGCCCTAAAGCTGGAAAATGAACATTGTGGGTCCTTGCTAAGCTAGTTTGAATAGACTGGTTCCATTTGTTCATCCAATAACCTGTCTTGAAGCCAACTCTTGAGTGTGTGCTCAGGAGCATGTTTATGAACAACTAAACACACATTTGCATACTGCTTAATCTCAACCAGAAGTAGCTCAGGGGGCTCAGGACAAGATGTCGGCAGTACCCTAAAATCCATGTTACTAACATGCTAGCCTCTGTTGTGGTGATATTGAGGAAGGCCACTTTGGGAGGTGACAGTCATGAAAATGGAGCCTTTCTGGTTGAGCCTTATAACAGGGACTCCAGGGAGCTCTCGTGCCCTCTTTCCATTCTGTAATAAGAAGGCAGCCTGTATACTGGGAAGCAGGCCCTCCCTGTACTAGACACAGACCGTACTATAACCAGTCTCAGGGCCGTAGGAAATACACCTCTCTTGTTTATATGCCACTGTGTTTGGTGTTTAGCTGGAGTAGTCCACACCAAGGCAGCAGAGACATCTAACTTGTGCCTCTTACAGCTGGCCCGGGAAAGGAAGTCTATTCATAGTTAGTTAAATGAATTCAGCAGATGAGTGAGGAGATACACAGTGGAGTGACACAAGAGATATGCAAACAAGGACAGTAACCTTAAAAAGAGCAGTTGCCCAACACATGTTTAAGATAAACAGAGGACTGCTGAGTACAAACCCTGGGAAATATTCTGTACAAAGAGAGACACCGCTCTCGTGTCCATCTTCCCCTCCTGCTGGCTGGATTGTGGACATGTTGACTGTATGTAGCGCAAGCATCCGATCTGGATTAGGATGTGTGGGAAGTAGAACAGAAAGCAGGAGCCAAAGTCTTTCCGGCTTAGAGGAGCAGTCATAGTCAGTCTGAGTTGTCTCCTTTCAGCTTGTGAGGGAACAACAAATGTTTTGTGTTGTGCCGGTTGTTAATGGTTGTTAATTTGGGCTTCTAGCTACTACTAGTAAGGATTGTTACTAATCTTGTTGCTGCCTGATATCGGTAACAATGTGGACTATTGCTTTTTCCCTAAATTAAATATTTGTCATCTGCCGAGTGGCACTGATTAGCGGGACAACAGAGGCTACTCTTCTGTCTGAGGCATTCCTGTCCTCCGCACCACATTTCGCCCTGGGTGGGGGGTGACCACAATAGAAGGCAGGACATTTTGCAGCTGAATAAGCAAACGGTCCAATCCGCATCATTTCTGTCCTGGTTTCTCAGGGCCTATTTCTGGCTTTTGTTCTGCACCATTAAATACTAATGAAAACTCCATCAATCTTGTGGCCCACACAGAACCCAGAACTCCACCAGTCAAGGCATATGTCTCTTTGTTGAAGCAATAGAAACATTCACAATGATACACTTTCCTCCCAAAGACAAGGCCCAATTTTTTGCATTAATGACTGACTGCATTTAGTAGGGTTTCCTTCCACACACACTCCCTGATACTTCTAACACAGATCAGAAGAACAGGATATTCTGGGAAGACACAGAATAGACAGAGCCCTCTTTGGACACGACTCAGATCACTCTGAAGCTGACCCTCAGAAACTCTGTGTATCTCTGTTTGAAGTGTCTTTCTGAATGCTGGAAGCGGAGAGTTTGCAAAACACCTTTGGTTGGCCGGGCAGTGGTGGCCCACACCTTTAATCCCAGCACTTGGGAGGCAGAGGCAGGTGGATTTCTGAGTTCGAGGCCAGCCTGGTCTACAGAGTGAGTTCCAGAACAGCCAGGGCTACACAGAGAAACCCAGTCTTGAAAAATCAAAAAACAAACAAACAAAAAACCACCTTTGGTCTAAGCCAACTACTCTAAGCTCCAAAACACCTAGGCTCTTAAAGAAAGGAAGTGACAAAAGGGCCCTGCTCTCAGGTCCCCAGACAATAGCCACAGAAGTTTTCTCAGTATTTTATGTAACACAGTTAATCTATACTTAAAATCTGAATTCTTACTGTATATCAAATTATAAGTGTTTAAATGTAAATTTATGAGTCACAGCAATCACTGTGAATATAGTTATTACCTGCTCCTATAAGAGCCCTGCTCACTCATTGTAACATAGAACATGGCAGTAAGTGGGCCGTGTGAAGTCACGCTGAGGCAGCCCAGACTGAACATGAATGCTTACTGAAATTCATGTAAAAATTCTAAGTCTCTATCAGATTTTTTTTTCTAGATGTTAAAGCAGGACAGTGGTTTAGCAGAAGGAGAGAAATTTCTATATGGTCCTTCCAACTACTGGCTGTTCTCACGGCAGAAATGGGCATAGAATGTTCACATCTGTACTACTCAAGCAACAGAGTGAGATGCTACTTGTAGGATGCTCAGAACAAGCCACAGTGGTTTCACTGCAAAAACAATGCTGGATCCCTGAGCATCTACAGTGTGTGACTGGGGAGTAAGAAAGCACAGCATTAACAGTTAGCCATATGTCCTAGAAACTGAAAGAATATACCCCAACCCAACATCTAGATTAAATGATAACTATGCTTTCAGAATCAAGAGAGCACTTAATAATAAAAAATACATCTCTGCTCAGTACCATATGCCTAGCACTGTACTGAACATATCTACACACAAACCATTCATGGGGTGAGGGTATTAGGATCTTTAGTTTACAGATACAAGCACCCACCTGGTGATTGATACAGCAGAAAAATCCAAGAAGAATCCAGAGCCTCAAGGCTAGGAGAAGAACAAGCCCACAGACTGTAACAGCCCGTTCTGCCCCACGTTCGGGGGCTACTTTATATCTACCCAGCGCTGTTGCTCTGGTCTGCCGGTCAGGGTCTAGCAAGAGAGAGAGTGGGGAGGGGCAAGAGATGCGAAGAATGGAGACAAGACAGAGTCTGATCAAGTCTCTTGTATTGAAAGGAAATTCTGGGTATTTATACCCTTTACCACGTGCCTTTTCCTCGTGGACAAGCATAGTTGAAGGCACTACATCATGTGCCTTGCAGCGTGGAGACCACGTACGCCTTGTAGCTGGGGGCACTAAGCAGCAAAACAAGATATGGGAGAAAAACATGATGTTTATCAGAGTGTGTTCAGCTGTTGTAGGCTGTTGAAAACAAGTCTCTTGTCAGGGTATATAGCCTGAGATGGCTGCAAAGATGATAGCCGCTCTCTGCTATAAGTCAGCTCCCAACAACAGACCACTGTGGAACTCCCTAGTCCAGACAGCCCAGCAGGGGCCTACAGCACTAGTGACAGAGGTGCTTTGACACTCCGTACAATCAAGTGTCAGACAGCAGAGTTAATTATAAACAGCTCCAGGAAAGAGGAGAAATTGTAAGGCATTTAGCAGAAATAACGAAGATACCAAATTTGGGAAACCTAAAATAAACAGGCAAGGGAAACTTCTCCTAGTGGGCTCATTTCTGTCTTTGAATTCTAGCTTTTAGGATACCCTGAGCTTCACACAAGGCATTTGCTTCTTAGTCTGTTAAAGACAAAGGTGGCTGACAATTGTCTTATGTATGTACACAGTGCTTTATAAGCAGAAGTTTCCGGTGTTTATCAGGTCCCAAAGTGACCTGCCTTCTGAAAAGGTAAAGGACCTGCTCCAGACATTCCCTGCCGAGAGTCAGATGGACTCTCCCTGGGAGGCTGCTCCTTTGGGTCTGCCCCTCTCCTGACTCAGGAGCCCTGAAGCCAGTTAGTAACTCTGGGAAGGTAACAGTAATGTGGACCTCAGCTGTGTGGGATGGATGCAGCATCCCTAATTGGGCAGTGGGCTGGGGAAGCTCCCCTTAGACACAGGCAAAAAAGCTGAGACCAAACACAGAACACAGTAAGAAGGCAAAGGTCAGATTGCTGACCTCCTGTCCTGGTGTTTCACTCCCAGACACAAGAGAAAATAGAAGGCAAAAGGTGATACTCCAGCCACACCACCTTCATTGGCATCCTGCTCTTCCTCTCCTTCCCTGCAGAGACCACTCACAGCACATCGCAGCCCTCTGTGTTATTGGCTTTCTCCAACTGTGTACACAATACCCCAAAATGTCTCATGCAGATGGTGGTGCTGTATAAAGTGGGAAGACAGATCAAAACATCCTGGAATCCTCTTACTTCAACTTACCGAGTCCCCTGCATCCTCCCTGAAGTCTTTGAGAGAGAACAGAGTGGACAAGAGTGGATGACTTAGAAGAGATCTGAGTCACTACATGGTGACATCTTAATTTTTTGTTACACCCTCTGTGTGTGTGTGTGTGTGTGTGTGTGTGTGTGTGTATGTGTGTGGTTTAAAAATGGGGCACCTAGGCGAAAGAGCTGGATGATTGCTTAAGAGTGCTGGCTGCTCTTCCAGAGAACCGTGACTCCATCCCCAGCACCCTCATGGCATCTCACAAGTGTCTGTAGCTCCAGTGTCAGGAAATCTGACACACTATTCTGGCCTCTGAGGGCACTAGGTACATGGTGCACAAACATACATGCAGGCAAAACATTCATATACATAAAAAAGTAAAGACTGTTTTAAAAAGGGAGTATTTATCCTAAGACAATATAAAAAAAGAGAGAGAGAAGAGAGAGAGCAAGCTCTGTACAACACTCCAGTGTCCTGTTCCCAGCCAGATGAAACAGTTCGGGTCATGGAAAAAGAATCCTTCCGCTGTAATTTCAAGCCAAACATGCAAAAGAAGTTTCAAGTTTGTTCAGTTGTGGATGTCATTGCCCCCGGGGGCTAGGCTTTGATAGCACCTGAATGTCTAGGGCTGACCAGTTCTTTCTGACTCACCCACCCCTGTAGAGCCTTAGGAATCCATGCAACCTCTTCATTATTGATGAAGCAAGGAGGCTGAGCACCACCTCTTACTGGAGTGAGCACTGATGTTCTATCTATTTCATGGAAAGGTGTTGCAAAACTTCACTTCTAATGTCTTCTTATGTGAGTCATAGAGTCAGGAATGGAGAAACACTTCTGAGTGACAAACAAGGAAGAGAGAAAAGGAAGAAGGAGCTGATGACGGGTTCTTGGAAGACAACCTCAAGTCAGTTTACATGAGCAAAATCGACGTGTGATCTCTGTGCAGGGCGTGCTGCTAAGGGACAAAAAAGGCATTTTTTTTTTTCTCTTTTGCTGATTAGAAAGATAATATTCACATAAAAACAGAATAATAAAATTGGATCCCAAGAAGGAAACACTGCCAGCACTTTAAAATACATCTTTCCACATATGTCTCTTTTCCTGAACAGGTGGTTAACCAGCAGTGCTGGCAGTGTGCAGATGTTATCTATCACAGTCCAGTGGCATTTTTCTCTGATACTCCCATTTTAAAGTTAAAAACAAAGACGTAACAGGGGAGACCAGGAAGCCATTGAGGACCAGACCATCCTTTCCCAAAGCCTATATCCTAACTTCTTCCCTGTTGCTATGACAGAATATTCAGACAAAAGCAACCTGAGGAAAGGATTTATTTAAGTTCACAGTTCAGATTGAAGTTCAGTTTTTCAGGAGGAGTCACAGTGGGCAAGAGCTTGAGACAGCTGGCCTCACTGTACCTAAAACAAAGAGGCAAAGAGCATCAAACGAATGCTAGACTCCAGCTCACATTCTCCACTTACACACAGTCCAGGATGCCCCACTCAGGGACTAGTCCCACCCACAGTGTCAGGCTATTCCACCCTCAACTGATGCAATCAAGATACGTCCCGCCCCCACTGACATGCCTAGAAGCCCATCTGCTGAGTGATCCCAGATTTTGTGAAGTTGAAGATTAGCATTGACCATGATAGCCCATATCATATCACAGCATGGTACTTCCATCCTTGTCTATGTATCTTAGCAACAGTTTCTTCTTTGTACTTCAGCCTTATCAGCTGCTCTTTACTTCTACTTGGTGAGGCAGAAAAATAGATTTAGGCTTTTCTTAGACTCCTGAGAAAATCTGAGCCCTAGGAAGTCTCTCCCTGATTGGCCCTGCCTTCCTGCTTGCTTTGGAGCACTATGAGCAAGTTTGAGGTGCTTTTGAACCATCTGATGTGACTGGCTTTGCCTTCCAATATTCTTCTGTGGAACACTATAGGGTATTCTTGTAAAACAGAGTAGCACATCAACCCTGGCAGTGGAGCAGAATGCTGGAGAAGGCACTGGGAACTGTCTCAAATCAAGGACTTCAGAGTAGGGAGATCTGCTCTGTCATTCCTGTAGCAGAGGCTTCAGGGAAATGTGGCTGGGTCTCCTTCATCTTGGGGTTTGTTTTCTACCTGCTGAGACCAGCTCTATGAGGGAATCTGGCTTGAGTTTCTAGAGAGAGGAGTGTCTTAAAGGGACAGAGCCATAATCTAACCTTAATGGTGCACTTGTAGGACAGGCCTTGTCAGTTTGGAAGCTCCCTGGAGCAAATCTGGGGATCTGTTAAACTATTTGGGGAATCCACCCTGTGACAGGAAATGTTTAGGACTCTATTGAGATGTTGGGTTCTGTGGAACTATTGTGAGTGGAAAAACAGGGTGTTGAGGTATGCCATGATTTATGTAATGATGAAAACATGAAGTCTTCACTAGTTTGGTACCCAGTAGGGAGAACTACAGATGACTATTCTCTGATAATCTTAAGATGATTTCTAAAACAGTAATGAGGCAAAAGCCAGTCTCTGACCCTGGAGCTCCTGAAGAGAACCCACTGGCCCAATCTGACTTGAGGCACAGGTTATGACCCCTAAGTTTGATAATATTCACAAGTGTTCTCACCCTGTCTTCCTTCTGTGTATGTCTTTATAGATGAGTTTCATGTGGCTGTCCTTTGCCCATTTTTTTTTTTTCAAACTGGAGTGTTGGTCCTTTTCTTGTTAGTCAGAAATGACTCTTTGTATATTAAAGATACAAATTTGTCATTTTTCCCTCATGGGATCCATCTATACTCCGTGTGCTTTCACTTTTGTTCATGATTAGCATAGGGATATGAGCAATGGCTGTGTTACATCCACAATTAAGCCAAGTATTCACAGGAACAATAGAAGGTGAGACACACCAATGGTGTTGATGTTGCTGGTAGCCCAGTCATGTCTAAGAGGATTGGCTGACAAAGCAGATAGCCATAGAGAAGAAAAGACACCGAGAAAAAAGATATACAGATGAAGCACTCTATCAATGACTTCCCTTTCAGCATGCTGTCACAGGAAAGTGGTCTCTTTCTAGGGATTTTTTGCTCTGCAGGATTTTTTTCTGACATTTTTCCCTCACTTCTTTCAGTATCTCCCAAGAACCAGAGTTCTATCAAGCAGTGGCAATTTACAATGTTCAAAATATTTTCATTCCCAAACTTAAACCATTCTTTACACTGCAGTACAGGATTCTCCTCCTTCTAAACTAGCACCTCAGATTACATATCTCCAAAATGATCCCAAGAGGCCTTGCCAGAGATGCACAAGACAGCAGACATGGTCCAGTCCCAGCTGCTGTGGGCCATGCCAGGCACCTGTAGTCTTCTACTGTATCCCAGGCCTGGAATCTATAGCATCATGGTAGCCCCTGTGCTCTACAGGCTACTGGAGTGTCTGTCATTGTCTTTGGTTATGATAGTGGAGTTACATTTGAACTGATATACTGGATTCATTCTGAGTAAATTCCCAAACATTAGAGCTCTCTTGAAGATGAGAAAGGCCATGTGATGGTTTGCATATGCTTGTCCCAGGGAGTGGCACTATTAGGAAGTGTGGCCTTTTTGGAGTAGGTGTGTCACTGTGGGCATGGGCTTTAAGACCCTCGTCCTAGCTGCCTCGAAGTCAGTCTTCTCTTAGCTGCCTTCAGAACAAGAGGTGGAACTCTCAGCTCCTCCAGTCCCATGTTTGCCTGGGTGCTGCCATGCTTCCACCTTGATAATAATTGACTGATGCTCTGAAGCTATAAGCTAGTCCCAATTAAATGTACTTATAAGAGTTGCCTTGATCATGGTGTCTCTTTCCAGCAGTAAAACCCTAAAACAGACCATCTTTCTAATTCACTAGAAAGGTTGAAACCTACTTACCTTGGCTGATACCTATTATGTGTCCCCAGCCATCCCTCCCAGGGTTTCCCTATAGCCTTGTGTTCCATGAGTTGTGTTATACTCTGACTGGGTAAAGTCCTGCAGACTTAGAAAAGACAAGACTTCCTTTGAAGAGCACAGTTGACAGTCACTTAATGAGCCCACACTGTCACCTAATTAGCAAAGAGGAAACTGCGGTTTGGGAAGTTCCTGGAGCCTCATAACTTGTCAGTGACCAGCTAAGGCAGGTTATCTGTGGCCTGTCCACTCCCACTATGCCACACCTCAGCTTGCATCCTTGGCAAAGTGTCCCATGCATATTTCTCCTAAATCTTTCCCTGAATCATTCAAAGTAGCAAAACTCGTGTCTCCTACTGCTTCGAGGCCAAAAGAAGCTCCAGCATGCATTCCCTCATCTCTCTGGGGCAGGCAGTGGGCAGGAACCAGGACCCAGAATGGGTTCACTCCTCTGCAACCAGCCTCTCAGAGTGAGGCCAATAGGATGGAGGCCACCCCAGGAGCTTGAGAGTCCACTGTGAAAGAAGACGAAAAACATTTTTACTACTTATGTGACCCAAAATATTCAACTTAGAAATCTTTCTGAGTCTTTCTTTCCTTCTCTCATCTGTAGTATGCTCTAATTCATGCACATGCTAGAACTGTAATGTAGGGCACCAAGGGAGCAATGACATTCTGAGTAGGATTCTAATAACTCAAGGAATGTGAGCACGGATTAACAAAGAAAAGAAGACAAATGAAACAAGGTAAGGAAATAGCTGCAGAATGGGGAAAAGTCACTGCCAGGTATCCAGAAATTTTGCCAGATATCCAGGTTAATTTAGAATTAACATCTAAAATATATAAAGAGCTGGAAATAATTATTAAACAACAGAGGGAATGGTCTGAACAGTCAGTAATGGAACTGAACGGACACTTTCAGATGAAGAAG
This sequence comes from Mastomys natalensis, assembly GCA_021653895.1. Taxonomy (NCBI): domain Eukaryota; kingdom Metazoa; phylum Chordata; class Mammalia; order Rodentia; family Muridae; genus Mastomys; species Mastomys natalensis. The sequence continues at coordinate 867,456 of JAJTUV010000621.1, read as the reverse complement.
TGTGAATGGACAATCAATAGATGAAAACATGTGCAACATGCTCAGAGAAATACAAATTAAAGTGTACTGAGATTCTACTTCATCTGTGAGCATGCCCATGGTTAGGAAAACAAACCCTGAACACTAATGGGGATGGGGGAGGGGTGAAGACACTCTTACTCATCTCAGTTTGGTAAGGTAAGTTATTCCAGGAACTGTGGAAACAGGTGCTCCTCAGAAACAAAACCTGTAATTCCCACACAATCCAGCCACACAACTCCTAGCTTTATACAAAAAGAATCAATGTTCAATTACCACAGAGAAGCCTGCACATCCATGTTCACTGTGGCATCATTCATGATCACCATGCTATGGAATCAGCCTGGTACCCAAGAAAGGATATATGGATAAAGAAAATGTTCATATAACACAATTTATTAATGACTCATCCAAGAATAAAATAAATACATGTTGCTTCCCTGAAAATGGGCAGAATTGGAGACCACTGTGTTAAGTGAAATAAGAGCCACAAGAACAAGTATTCCATGTTTTCTTCAAGATGGGGACTCTCGTGGGGAAAAGACATGACAGCACAGTGAGGTCTGCTGGAAAAGTAGAGAAGGAGGTAGGGTAAAAAAGAGTCACAGTGGTGAATACAACAAAAGTACATTGCATTTGAGTGTGGAAATGTCAAAATAAAATAAATTATTTTGTACAATTGGGGTATAATAATAAAAAAGAGAGAATTCTAGATAATTACAAAAAAAAAAATGAAGTCAACACTAACCAACTCATCATGGAATCCAGACTTCAGACCTTGAGCTCACAACCCTCTTCCCCGAGGTGGTCACCTTGATTTCATCAAGAAGGCAGCACACACAGGGCACCAGCCTCCCTAGGGGTCGGGTCACAGCTCAACTAGTGTGTACACATTTCTCGATGCAACCTGCCCCCAAGGGCTGCATCCACCAATGGGAGAAAAGTCATCTGTAGCTCAGAAGCAAACATGAAGATGAACCCAACAAATCTATTTGATGAAGAATTGGAATAAAACTCAAGAATAGCTGGCTTGATGAAGCACTCTTAGCCACACCAAGGGCATGAGACAGGAGGGACCGTGTCTCTGTGGCAAACACACCAGAATAGCCAGCCTCTAGCCCTTAAGCTGCTCTCAGTAAGTGTCCCGAGGTCTTGGCACATTCATGCTGGAATCACTGACTTTTCAAGCTGAATATGATCTTTGAATTAATCCAGTCTAGTCTTTGTAATTAATATTTCATGAAATTAATGACCTAGTAAGTTCAGTGACTTTCTCAAAGGTAAATAGTTAGACACAAAAATTGTCCATAAGCCAGGAGGCAGGGCTCAGCTAACACCTTTACAACCATTGCCAACACTCAAATCTATGTTCCTCCAACTCTTCCTGCGTGTGTGTGTGTGTGTGTGTGTGTGTGTGTGTGTGCTCACAAGAACATGGAGGTGCTTGTACACATATGTGTGTACATATGCATGTTAACATATTGTTCATGCACATATGTATCTACCTACATAGGCATGTATCTACTATGGTGGTTAGATGAAAATGACCCCCATAGGCTCCCAGGAAGTGGCTTGATTTGGGGTGTGGTCTTGTTGGAGAAAGTGTGTCACTGAGGGTGGTCTTTGAGATTTCATATGCTCCAGACAGGCCCAATGTTATTCTCTCTTTCTCCTACCTGAGGATCCACTTATAGAATTCTCAGTTCCTTCTCCAGCACCATGTCTGCCTGTGTGGTGCCATGCTTCCTGTCATGATGGTAATGGATTAAACCTCTGAAATTCAAGCCAGTCCCAATTAAATGCCTTCCTTTATAAGAGCTGCTGTGTCTCCTAATATCAATAAAACCCTAAGACAGCTACTCACATATATACACACATACATATCTGTGCATACTTATACTTAGTGCCTCAGACTACACATTACTGCTTATCAATCCCTTCATACATCTAAACAAGAACCCAGCCCCAGTAACATGGCTGGCATAAAGCTTATGGAAAGGAACATAATGCACCAGGAGGGACCCTGGTCACTGTGATGTTTGATTTAAATTCTGAACATAATTGGATTAAGGAATATCTCGGAGATATATAAAGCATATACCACCCTGTGAAGGCATCTCTATAGACAACTGTACTACAAGGGCCATGGCCAAATGGATGGTATAATACCTTAATAGAGTCATGATAAAATCACATTATTGGAAGGTGGTAAAAGGCAGGAGTTAGGATCTAAATGGAGGATTATATTATTAGGGATGTATCCATATCTCACTCTAACTTCTCTCTTGTGGGATTTTTGGTTTGCTATCCAAAATGAACTGGGAAAAGTCCCTAATACATGCTCTGAAACTAAGGAGGCAAGCAAGTCTGGGTTCAATCTCCTGAAACCATGAACCGAACAAATACATAGTAAGTTTTTCCTAGGGCATTTGCATCACAACTACACAATAGTTACATATATGTGTGTGTATGTGTGTGTGTGTGTGTAACTATTGTATATATGTATATTGTACATATATGTAACTCCTGCCTTTTATCACCTTCCAATAATGTAATTTTATCATGACTCTATTAAGGTATTATATCATCCATTTGGTCATAGTCCTTGTGTGTTATATATATGTGTGTGTGTATGTGTATATTATGTATGTATGTATGTATATGTGTGTGTGTGCATATATATATATCTTTCATTTTACACTTAACAGCCACTGATACACTGACACCTGTGAACCTGCCAAGTGACAGAGTAGGACCACACAATGGAAGTGCTCGCACCCTGGAGGGTGGGGGTGACATCCATTTCTTATGAGCAGGTATCCTCCATTCATTCCCTCAGCTCTGGTATCCATGTCTACCTGGACATTCAGGGGTGAATTAAATAATTTATGTTGATTATCTGGATACACCAACCAATAACACGTGTGAAACACAAGGAAAGGCAACCAGGACTGAATTTGCATGCAGCGGAGACATGAAGTGTCCTATCTCTTCCTTTCCCAAAATCCAGGTTTCCAATTCCCTCCTAGAGCATGAGATCTGCCATCTTGCAGCACCATTATGCTGAGTACAGAGGTCAGTCAGTACCCAAGCCACTTCCAGCAACGGGAACTCCAAAATGTCCCTAGAATGCACCTAGTCAGCAAACCTTTGCCAAAAAGCTCTGAAGTAATGGAGGTGTTTCTCTCCTGATAGACACCAGCATTCTGTCCAGCTATACCCTGCCTGTGTCCCTGGGATCCTTCTTAAGCATCCCCATTTCATCCAGGTTCACTCTTCCCAACTGGGTCATGATGTCCTACAATAATTAACCCTTGTCAGCTGAGAGAACACACTGACCCAGTAGATGCTCAAGTGCCTTGAGGTGAGGCCTCTGCCATCTTCTAAGAAGATTTGCTGAAGTCACTGTTCTCCAGAAACTCAGTTTGGTGTGGCTAACAGTCTAGACTGAAGTACAGAATAACACAGTTTCTACTTCTTTTCATTTCCTCTGCCAAGGTCAAGAGCATAAACTATCTTCCACTATAAGCAAACGATCTTCCACCAGATCCCTGCAGAATAGCCTAGTTCAGAAGAGAGTTGGGAGCCTCTGGGCATGGACTGGAAGTGTCTGAGGTTAAAAAAAAAAAAAAAAAGTTGTCATCGGCTCTTGAGTCTAGAAATACTAAAAAAACAACAACAACAACAAAAAGGGGTGTTCTGAGACACAAAATAAATAGCCATATGCAAGGAGAATTAACACTGGAGAGACTATCCCTGTCAATTACTCTCATGGTCTAGATGAGTGGTTCTCAACCTTCCTAATGCCAAGAGCCTTTAATACAGAATCTCATGTTGTGGTGACCCCAACCATAAAATTCTTTCACTCCTACTTCATAGCTGTACTTTTGCTACTGTTATAAATCGTAACAGAAATATCCTATCTGCAACTCCCAAAGGGGTCGGGACCCACAGGTTGAGAACCACTGCTCTAACCATCGTTGGCTATGTACCACTCTTCAGATATTTTTTTTCTCAAAAATACTAAAATACTTAATTGAGACCTTACTATAACTCTTCCTTCCACAGAGAGACTGCAACTTCAGCAACTTGACAAGCATATACTGCTAGAAAGAGCTAGAAACCCACACTCAGTACAAAGCAGCCCTACAACCAAATTTCTTGTCCCTGTTCACTAGCCTAGAAACTTCAGACAAACACTTTGCACTTTCTTCTCCTTGTCAGTGTAAACCCAGGGCCAATACCTTCCTTGGAATTACTCATGAGGATTGACCATATTGAAGTATGTGAAGAGATGGACATATTGAATAGTATATAGTCACTACTCAAGACAGGGTGACATCTGTCATTGTGTACATTGTCAGTTGTTTCTGACACTTTACTCTGCCTGTGCTAGCTCACCACTCAGTGAGGCTTTAGAGACCCTAATGGTAGTCCTCAGTCAGAGATCCACCCACACCCACCCAAGGCTGCTTTGCCACTGCAAAGTTGCAATGCCTTTATTGGTGGTAAGATGTTCTCTTGGACTTCTCCATGCTTTCTGACACAGCACTGATTATAATTAAGAACGTCCATATAACATAATAAAGGTGTTTGATTTCTATATCTCCTACCACCCAGGTCTAGTCATTCTTTAAATGATAAAGGGAAGTTGGGTGGTAGGACACTCCTGTAATCTCAGCACTTGGGAAGTAAAGCCAGAGCAAGGTGGATCTCTAAGTTCAAGGCCAGCCTGGTCTACAGAGTGAGTTACAGGACAGCCAGGGCTACACAAAGAATCCCTGTCAAAAAAAGAACATCAAAAAGGAGCCACAATTATCTGAAAGTGACTTTAGTCACAAAGAAAAGATGTAGCCTCTTAAAACCACAACTGTGTATGTGAACTTCCCCATGTGCTTCTGGAGAATGTGAGCCAGGTCTCTGCTGGAAATGTACCACTTTAAAGAATACCCCAGGGGAGCTGTCAGCAGCACTATAATAGGACAGGGGCTTGTCTCCTTATCTATACTTGCCATCAATGCAAACTTAAATCCACAAACGCTTAAGAAAATCCTCACTTGAAACCATACATTTGCTGACCTTTTCAACCAGTCTCCCGGTGAGTAACTGATGTCTCTGGTGTCTTTAGTGTATGACCCAAAACTCCTCAGCAGTCTTCATGCCCTACTCAGCAATTTTCTCTCCAGCCTCTGCTGTGACTAGCCCCTGCAGTGTATCAGGACAGGAGCTCACCCAGACCTCTCAGTGCCTCCCAGGACCCTGGAGGACTCACACAGGCCTCAGAGTTGAAGTCCAGAGATTTTATTCTCACATACTCTCCTACACACACTTGCCAATGAGAGGTGAGTCTCTCATAAACCTTTCCTGTGGAAAAGCAGGCAGTTCCCAAATACGTTTTAGAGTGCTGCTTAGGACATCCCTGGACTATGGTCCCCTGTTGTGGCACACCCATCTCCCACTCCCATGTTCCTTGTTCCTCCTCTCAGCACCATCGGCTCCATGCCGGTGAAACCCAGACTCACAATATCTGTTCTCCCAATCAAAATCAGACATGGTATTCGAGAGCTTTCCATCTGCCTGTATGCTATTTTAAAGGTGGACAGGAAGACCTAGACTGGGATTAAGATGTTTGAGTCTCCTGACATTTCATTGGCCAGTGTAGACAATTAGTCAGGAACTTCGATAAAGGGCTATTCTGTAAGCCTGGGGTGTGCAGCTACAAAATTTCTCCATCAATGATGAAAATCAAGTTTGGCCTTACTTCCCTTAAAGGGCTGAGACAGAGAAGCCCAGAATAACCGGGTCTCATCTGGCCACAAGCCAAAGTGTGGCCACATCAAGGCTTAGAGCTTGTCACCACACCTGAGTTTAGATGCCTGAAGTAGCTTTGAGAACACAGTTTCCAGAAAGTTGAGACTAAAAGTCCCACACTAAACAAATATTGTATCTCAAGAGAAAAGGTTGCCTCTGAGCGGACTTGCAGTGTGGCAGGCAGAGTAAAAATACTAATTCTACAGCACTCCAAATATAAACAACATAAAGATTGAGCAACTAATACTGTGCTTTACCAAATATACAAAAGCTCTTGGGAACACTCCAGAAGGACAAGGGTTACCTGCAGATTGTATGAAGAACCAGCCTGACGGCCTGCATAGTTCAGAACCGCTTCTGGGAGGACGCCTACGCACAGCTTATCGGGCATACCACCAAAGCTCATGCTAGTGAGGGCTGTTCTGTGGTTTCAGAGAAATGGAGTTGACAGTCAGACACATGCAGGCCTGACCTGCATAGCTCTGGTGAAAGTTGCTAGAAAAACAACGCCCTTGGTTCTGCACAGGTGTAGCGAACAAGGACAAAGAGAATCTTTCTCCCCACTGTGCCCAAGGCACGGAGCGCAGGTGGGGAACTACCAAGGGACTGGAGGCAGGAGGCCTGACTAAAGGACTGTCCTCAAGTCCCTGAGTCCTCTACTTTCTGGTTTCCAAGTGTTACACAATTAGTCTGATCTAATGAGAGGAATTAAAAACAAAAGACCAGAAAAGAAAGTGCTTCACAAAATCCACTTTGGGCCTAGTCCTCTGAGCACCAGGACAGACACTTGAGCTTGTTTCAAAGGCCCTATGTTCAAAGCTAATATCAGTCTGACTCATAAAGATGGAAACACAGTCACTCCTCAGGTACACAGAAGATTGGTTCCAAGAATCCCCATGGTTTCAGACTTGAAAACTCCTAGAGTCCATATTTTACTATCAAAACTGTCTCTGATCACACACACACATACACACACACACACACAACAACACACACACACCCCTAAGGGTTACTGATAAATAGATAATTTTAGATCTATGGAAGATGCAGAGTGAGCTTGAAGCAGCTCATCTGTCCAGGACACTCTGAATGGAATTACAGCAAATATTCCCAGATTTCGAGGATACTTGGGCTTCGTTACATAGAGTGGCACAGCATGTGCATAGAACCCACTTGCCCTATATACTTTAAATCAACTCTAGGGGACTGACAATGCCTAATACAAGGCGAATACCAGGCAACTGACTTGCTGTATCGTGTAAGAAAGAAACAGGAGGAGAAATGCCCAGATGTGTTTGATATAGATGTAATTATTTTTCTGGAGTAATTTTAATCTGCTATCATTTGAACCCATGGATATGTAGGCCTGGCAACGTTTAAGCAAATTTAGACTATAAATAGCTTTTATGTAATCATAAGCACTGTGAAGCATCCTTATCGTGTGGTTGATGAAAAAGCTGTTGTCTCCTTGTGGAGACCCAAGGCTGCCTTCTCTCTGGACAATACCACTGAACCCAGAATTATTCAAGAGTGTAACCTTGAAAGTAACATGTGGATAGATATAACTCAGGCTGGCCTCATTCCTGCTGGCCAACTTTTTCTTGAGCAAGATTTAAAAAAAAAAAAAAACTTCTCATTTAAAAATACTTTTATTAGATTTATTTAGGAGGGTGGCACACACATGCCAAGATTAACTTGTGGGAGTTGGCTCCCTCTTTCCACCATGTGAGCTCCAGGGATCAAACTCAAGATTCAGGCTTGGCTGCAAGTCCTTTCACCTACTGAGCCATCTCTCCAGCCTGGCATCCCATTATTTATAGAAGCCACATTTCATCATTACAACTGATATTTTGTCAAGCACATGTCTAGAAATAACAGTTCCATTTGTATAGAATGGAATAAAAGCTGTTAAGTCCCAGACTCCATGATAATTAGCAAATTCAATGAAGCTTCTATCTTATTTGGGAAAATGAGGCAATAAACAGATCAGGGGCTGAGGTCAGCACACAGGAGTTCAAGACCATTGGGCCTCACATACAGATCATCTTATGGTTCAAGTATCTCTCCTATTATCTTTACAGTCAAAAGAGCAAATGAAAAGCCAAAATTTTGAGCCAACTGACAGTCAAACATTACTTTCCAAATAAGACTATCTTTTTGGACTGCTGTGGTGCAATCTCCAGGATATTTCCTAAAGAGAAGCATAGAGGGCTATAACTATAACAAATATTTGACACGGCGCACAGGGAGGGAAGTATTAATATGCTGTATTGCCAGGATATTTTAAATGCATTATGAAATACGATAAATTCTGCCATCCTCACATTTATTCACATTTACATATTGACATGACCTAACCCCCAGTACCTGAGAATGCGACCACAGTAGAAAAGGACATGAGAGACGTGATTACGTTAAAGTGAGATCGTTGGGACAGGTATGGTGGCATATACCTTCAAAGCCAGAACTTGGAGGCAGGTAGATCTCTGAGTTTGAGGTCAGCCTTGTCATAGCTAGGGCTACACAGAAAGACCCTATCTCCAAACTAAATAGGAGGGTGGGTCTGTGGATTGAGCGTGGACTCTGATGGAGTGTGACTGACATAAACAGGAGATGAGGATATAGACACAGAAGGGAGACCCAGGAGCAAGACACCATCTTCAAGGCAAGGGCCAAGGCCTCAGGAAAACCAGCCCTGTTCACGCCTTGATCTTCAACTTACAGCTTTCAGAACCGAAAGGAAAATAACTGTGTGATTTTTAAGCTATTCATGCTGTGGTATTTTACGTGACAGCCCCTGAAGACTGAAAACAGTTCCCTGTTGTACAGATGAGGATGAAAACTAGTTTCCCTGAATATGCCTCCTCTCACAGCTTTGACTGTAAATACAGGTGAGTGGTTTTGCTTAATTATGAATCAAACTGGGGAAAGATGAAAAAAATGAGGGGCAAAACAGCTGCCAATGTTAATTGAATATCATGCTGGCAGCTTAGCCACTAGAGGCTAATTATCCCAAATAACTTCAGATTTGGCAATTTGACCATGTGGCCAACGGATCTAAGCCCTAAGGGCCGAAACACAGTGAGCAAGGAGGAGCCTTGGCACCAGGAACTCAAACTGCTTTCAGTTATCGCATTGCTACTGATTTAATTGGGATGATTTCCTAAAATAATAACTGATAATTTAGATAAGTAAAAGCAATTCTATGAAATTTTCAAAGAATTAAGAATGGTATTCTACTCAGAACTGAGATTTTGTACACAAGAGAGATAAACAGGGAGTTACATTGAGGTGATAGTCAATATGAAAAAAAAAAAAAAAAAAAGACAGATAAAATCGATAAAGATCGATCCTGTAAACCTATGACCAAGGCAACTCTTATAAAGGACAGCATTTAATTGGGTGCTTGCTTACAGGTTCAGAGGTTCAGTCCATTATCATGGTGGGAATCATGATAGCACACAGGCAGACAGTGCTGGAACAGTAGCTAAGAGCTATATCCTGATCTGTAAGTGTATGGGGGGGGGGGTGGAGGGGGAGTGGGGACTGGCATAGACTTTTGAAACCTCAAAGCTTACCGCCTGTCTGGTGACACACTTCCTCCACTAAAGCCACACCTCCTAGTTCTTGTAATCCTTCTAACAGTTCCACACTCCCTAGTGACTAAGCATTCGAATATATGAGCCTATGGGAACCATTCCTATTCAAACCTCCACAAATAAAATGCATGGTTTTATTTCCTCTGAGAAGAATGTTTCCTTCCAAGCACTGTAACAACTATATAAACTATATAAACAACTATAAAGCTCTAGAAACAACTATCTCAGCGTCAGTGAGCATGTGAAGGGCCCATGTTTTAACCTAAAGCCGATTTCTGGTAGAGGCGGTCTGTAGCTCAGTCAGTAAAGTGAGCCACAAACGAGATATTCATTTGCCAGCCACCTGACCCTTATTAGTGAGTTCTGAGCCAGAGAAGGGATCCTGCTTTAAAAACAAACAAACAAGGTAGATGGCAGCTAAAGGGCCACACCCTAGGTTGACATTGGGCTTCCATGTGTGCATGTACACTCATACATATACCTGCACACACATACATACCGTGTGTGTGTGTGTGTGTGTGTGTGTGTGTGTGTTGTGTGTGTGCGTGCATGTATAATGAATGAATAAATGCAAAAAGTCCTTAACTATTAGAAAATATCAGCTTTGAGGCAATAAATGTAATCTGACCCTATATTATCTTGTCCTTAGAACATGTGAAGGTTTAAATAGATTTATACCAAATGTATTAAAAAGTCTCCTAGCACATGATGATGCATATATGAATGTGTGTATGTGTGTGTGCATTGTGCATGCACCTGCCATGGTTGAGTGGTGGAGGTCAGAAGACAACTTTGCAGTTAGTTCTTTCCTTCTGCTGTGGATTATAGGGATGGATATGGGGGTCACTAGCCTCACATGGCAAGCACTTTTTGGCTCCACGTTTTTGTCTTTAATAAGGCTTATGCTTAAATAATAGAGAGATTTTTATTTGATTGTTTTAAATAAAGTCTAATGTCAAAGATACTGAATTACAGTTACCTTTCAGTATTCATGCATGGGAGAAATTGGTTCCAGGACCCCTCAGATACCAATATCTGAGCATGCTCAGACCACTTACATAAATGGCATTGTAACTGCATATAACATGTGTATATCCTCCCTAGACTTAAAATCACCTCTAGATTACAGATAACATCTAATACAATGCCAATGCTATATACAAACTGTTGTTATACTGTTTATGGAAAAGTGACAAGAAAAAAGGCTGTATAGGTTCAGTACTGATGCAATCTACTGATAAAATCTCAGCCCAAGGCTGGCTGAATTTGCAAATGTGGAGACCTAATGGTATGGAGGCTAACTGCAGATACAATAGTAACAACACAAAGTTTAAATTAGCTTCATCAGAGCCTAACAGAAAACCTCAGAGAGGCTGAGGCAGGAGGATGTGGATTTAAGGCTAGCATGGGTTACAAAGTAGGACCCTGTTTCAAAATATATTTAAATAACTTGGGATATAGCTCAGTTACAAAGTGCCGGTCTAGCATGTGTAAGCCCTGGAGTCAATCCCCAATACTGTGAAGGGAAAAAAGGAAAAAAGGGGAAAAATCAGAATATGGGGTGGGGAAGATAGAAACAAACCAAGGTAGTCAAAAACTGATAAATGCTGATCTCAGTGATAAATGCCTGCTATTTGATTATGCTGTTCTAGGCAACCTCTCTCTCTACTTTGGAATATATTTCAAATTCTTCATTACAAGTATATAAATGGATTCTTCATAGATGATAGATAGATAGATAGATAGATAGATAGATAGATAGATTAAACAGATAAATGATGTTTGAAGGATGGATCCGTGTCCCCAGGGTCAAAGCTAGCACGCTATTGTAATAAAGCATCCCAGGGCTTTCTTTCATTCCTAGATAATACCTTCCTACATCCTGCTACAGTGATTAGGATTTTGTCTCTAGGGTACAGAATCAGGTCACTTCTTCAAACATCTCTAACCTCTGTCCTGCCCTAGATAATCTATTTTTTATCTTTTCTCAACTTTCCTTAGCTGTTTTCTCTCTTCTCTGTCGTGTTTAGGCCTGCCTCTCTGTCACTTGCACTGTTCAATACCCACATAGAAATAGGGTTCACATAGCCCAGTACTCATTCTTGTTTGATGGGTTCCCAGGAGGCTTCCAGCTGTAGTGCATGGACATGAAACACAAACTGTAGTTTGCATCTGGTCAATCATCTTAGTCACATGCCAGGATTCTTTGATTCAACCATGCCCCCACCCTGAGGACCAAAAGGAGACTGATCAAACCAGACAAGACAAACGGATGATCTTAGTCCTATTCAAATTCCTTTGAAAAGAAGTAGGGGAAGGATATATAACTACCTGGATCTTATCCACTATTGCCACACCCATATCAGTCTCCTCGATGTTTTCAAAGTCTTTGGTACCTACTAAGTAAACCATCCCTCCAGACTAGAAAGATGTGCGTTAGAACAGAGAACCAAGTACTCTCGTTCTTGACTGTTTTCACTAAATCCAAAGGAACAAAAAAACCTAGGCTTTACCTTAGCAGAGCCCCTTTTCTGCTGTCTAACTCCTAGTCCCCAACCCAGGCCCTCTCTGAGCACTAAAAGACACTGAACACAAGAGCAGAGCCTTGCATTTACCCCAGGACTCCCTGCATTATCTCTTTCTTTATGGCTGAAGCTTCCCCCTTCTTAACCACATTATACTACACACTTGAACCCCAGGTCTCCACCAGAAGGCTGGTTTTGGTTTACTTTCCCTTCAGACCCAATAGACTATTGGCAAAGGTTAAGGTTAATAAGGAAAGAAATCCAGCCATTTCCATAACGCTGGGCTACATGTGCTTCATGTCCAGGGATTACAACCAGCCTCTTGGGGACCCATCAAACCAGAAGAATTACTAAACTGAGTGAACCCAACCTCTAGATGGTGGATCTTGTAGAATGTAAGAGGCAGGGAGGCATGCCTGAAAACAGTGGAGATGAGAGAAAACATTTAGATGGTCTTTTTACTATTTATTATTCTAATACATAGAACAAGTTGTCAGCATTTCCCATGGGAGTCTATTCTAGTCTACTAAATCACCTGAGGTGTTTTACATATTAGTTTCTTTCCTTTCTAGATTAATGTTTAGGAACAGGGCGGGAAAACACTACCTCACTAAGAAGACAACAGTGTCCACAGGTAAGTTTCTGTTGGTGCCTACAGATTGTGCTCCAATTCTCTCTTCCTAAAAACCACTTCAAGGAGGAAACAAGGTCACAGAGATGTAAATGTTTCCTCTACATAACTCAGCTACTCATCTCCCTGAAAATTAAAGGGCAAGAGAATAGTTAATAGGTCTTTCTCGGTCTTGGTTATTTGGTCAGGCACTACCTACAGGCACTTATCAATCCATCAATATCAGAATCCCAAAAAGACAAAATTGAAGAGGAGACATCTCCAAAAAATATACATCTTTTTTGGAAACTTGTGGAGAAACTGGAGATTGGGGGTGAGGGGTTGGTGTCTGTTCTTTTAAACTTTTAAACTCCAACCTCAAGGATATGTGAATAGAGATGCAGAAAACAGACATCTTTCTTCTTGCTGTTTTCCTTTAATATCCACAAAAGGTGAACGATTCTCCCGAGACAAAACAACAGCTAAAAATAGTAATGCTGAAATCAACTGCAACTGTATAGAGCAGTTTTATTTGTGATTTTTAACTTGAGACAAACTTTTTCTCAGCACATGGCATTGATGGGGCAAGAATAGGAAATACAGCCATGAAATAAAGACAAGACTCCATCTTGATGGAATCTGTATCCTAGTTCCCAGGTTCCTTTTCCCCTTCCGGATAGCTAGACCTGGCCATTTTCCTCCTGGGGTCTTCCTCTCCAAAATCCTAGTAGTGAGCCTCAGGCAGTCCCTCACCTTCAACCTCCCAAGGAATTCAAAGTAGAAAGGGTTGCCTCCCCCTCCTGAGAATTCTCCATCCTCCACTCCTCCTCCATCCTCCCAAACGTTCATAAGTTCCAAACCCAACAGTCAGCTTAATAGGGATGAGGCATGGGCAATTCCTCGCCTAACCGAGATCAAGGTAAGGCAAGTATCTGCTACAGCTAGTGAGAGGGGAGATGGATGGTGTGCCGAGCTGGCAGTGAGATGGGCTACCCTACCTGGCAGCCACTGGTGCTCCCAGACCTGGAATCTCCCTATTGCCTGACTCTCAACCCTCCTAAAAATATCTCCTCCATAAAACAGGCATGAGTCCTCCTGTCCTGCTCTGCCTACCCTCAGAGTTCAAATAAGGACAACCTTTATTAACAATGTCTTTTATCCCTGGCCAAATCAATGTTTTGCCTCCTTGTGCTGGGCTAATTTCTCATCCTAACTCACTTTCCTGGCCAGGACCTGGGAACCATCCATTCGCGGGCTAGAGCTAAGAGGAACCCCTCGAAAGCGGCTGTTTTCCGAGGCACACCACGTGGTAAACGGTTACACAGTGTATAATACAAAATATCAGATTCTTCCCTGGCTGTCATGGTGCCCACTGCATTCTGAATGCCTTTACGACTTCTTGACTTAAGAGAAGCTTGTGTATGTTTTCCACACAAATGGTGGAAAGTAATAAAATAAACTTCAAAGATGCGCTCCCACATAGTCGCAGCCTCTACGCTATTTGCAACAAAAGCAGGAAGAAGGAGGAAGCTGGCGTGGTAGGCATAGGGTCAGAAGTGCACCCTTCCTGGTGCAAGGCCCCTTTCCTTGGAGAATTGACACTGAGTTGGCGCCGGTCGGAAGAGTAGTAGAAGGGGCCTCCTTTCCTGTTTGACACCCGTGCCACTAAAGCCAAGGCAAGTTCTAGAGCACAGTTGGAGACAAATGGCGATAAACACAAACATGCCTTGCCTTGCCTCAGGCCCCAAGGAAAACACATCCTCCCGTGATTCTGGTTGATTTGCCAGACCCGGGCACTGCACGGCTGTGGGCTCTGCCCACGTCGCAAGACTTCGGAAGGGACTCAAGTGCAGGCAGAGCCAGACATCCCTCTCGCGAACGCGGTCTCCCCGCAAAAGTATGGGGCGTTGCCTCCCTCCCCAGAGCCTCCAGCCAGGTATGTCAAAATAAAAGTGAAAGTCGGAGGCTGGTTAAGGAGCAAGAGGTACGACCAACCAAAAGAGTCATACAATTTCAAGCTCGGGGGTTTTTACTTGTTACAAGGGGGAAAGTTGGCCATAGAAAGGAAATAGGAAGGGCACGGGAAAGAGGTCAATGCAAAGGCTGTTCCGTGAGGTTTCTGCAGTTCAGCGATTCAGTCATCACCAGGGATTTCCTTTCCGAAGAATCTTGGCTCTCGCTGCCAAATAAACGCTGGCTGCACGCAGCGCGCAACTCAGGACCCAGGCCAGACCTATGCAAATCCCAGTCCCTCGGCCCAGCCCTTTTAGGTATCTCTCTGGAGCATCCGAAAGTGTCAGCTCTATCAGGTATAGTAGAACAATCGTCTCCGTGAGTCCGGGTGGGTGCAGAAACCCACTCGGTGGCCGCGGGAAGCCAGAAGCTCCTACCTGCGCAGCGGGGCGGGCGGGGCAGCCGCTCAGGCGCGCACACACACGCGCACAACCTAGCCGCGCGCTCGCTCCCTATTGGAGAGACCGAAAGGGCGGGGCCGGCCAGACCCAAAACAAACAACCTGCGCCCGGGGAGACTCTGTGGCCGCGCCGCCGCGTGGCCTCGGCCTGATGAACGCCGTGGTGGGGGGAGCAGCGGCCACCTCGGTCACCTAGTTCCCCCACCCCCTGGCCGTGGGCGCCCAGGCCCCGCCCCCGCGGAGCCGCCGCAGGGTTATATTGGGCCGGACCGAAGGTGGAGGCGAGATTCTGCTGCGGCGGCCAGCGCGGACATGCTGCCCGGGAGGCCGGGGGTGGCAAGGCGGCTGCGGGTGCGGCGGCCTCGAGGACTCCTTTCCATGGGCTGTCGAGGCTGAAGACCTCTTATCCTTAAAAGTAGCGGGTGTGCCATCAGACATCAGCTCGGTGCCTGAGACCTGGACATCCAGCGAAGGAACACTTTTGGACACCTGGACGGATAGCAGATGCGCCGGCTTTTTCCTCCTAGCACGAAGTCCTAAGACTGGCGTGTCCTGGCCCCCCGCTTCGCAGGGTGGCCCCTCATTTCTGGCTTGCTTTCAGCCCAGAGTCTCTAAACCTCGGAGTAAGGACAGCCCTGCACCAACTTCTGCTACTTCACTCCTCAGTTCACCCAACACTCAACACCCCTCCAAAAATACATTCCAGCGGAGGAGGATCTTACAGAAAAGCGTCTCTCTCGGAAAGACACAGGAGCGGTTCCTCTCAGAGAAGACAACCTCAGCGGGTCACCGGATCGCCACTCCGGGCGCCACTCGCTTCCTACGACCTCGCAGGAAAGGGGTAACAGCGCCGGACGGGAAGCACCAGCGCCGGCATGAAACTGGAGGTGTTCGCCCCACGCGCAGCCCACGGGGACAAGATGGGCAGTGATCTGGAGGGGGCCGGCAGCAACGACGTGCCATCTCCGCTGTCCGCGGCTGGCGACGACTCCTTAGGTTCTGACGGGGACTGTGCGGCCAACAGCCCGGCGGCGGGCAGCGGCGCCGGGGATCTGGAAGGTGGCGGCGGCGAGAGGAACTCGAGTGGCGGGCCGAGCGCCCAAGACGGTCCGGAGGCAGCCGATGGCAGCAGAACGCAGGCCTCCGCGGCAGGGCCGTGCGCGGGCAGCGTGGGAGGCGGCGAGGGCGCGCGCAGCAAGCCGTACACGCGGCGACCCAAACCCCCGTATTCCTACATCGCGCTCATCGCCATGGCCATCCGCGACTCCGCGGGCGGACGCCTGACGCTGGCCGAGATCAACGAGTACCTCATGGGCAAGTTCCCCTTTTTCCGGGGCAGCTACACGGGCTGGCGCAACTCCGTGCGCCACAACCTCTCGCTCAACGACTGCTTCGTCAAGGTGCTGCGCGACCCCTCGCGACCCTGGGGCAAGGACAACTACTGGATGCTCAACCCCAACAGCGAATACACCTTCGCCGATGGGGTCTTCCGCCGCCGCCGCAAGCGCCTCAGTCACCGGACGACAGTCTCCGCGTCGGGGTTGCGGCCGGAGGAAGCCCCACCCGGATCTGCCCGGACCCCGCAGTCCCGCCGGCCGCCCGGTCCTCCCCGATCGCGCGCTCGCCTGCTCGCCAGGAGGAGCGCTCCAGCCCCGCGAGCAAGTTCTCCAGCTCCTTCGCCATCGACAGCATCCTCAGCAAACCGTTTCGCAGCCGGCGCGACGGCGACCCGGCTCTGGGGTGCAGCTACCCTGGGGCGCGGCTCCCTGCCCGCAGCTGCGCGCCTATCCCGCGCTCCTTCCCGCGGCGCCCGGCGGCGCCCTGCTGCCGCTCTGTGCTTACGGCGCAGGCGAGCCCACGCTGCTGGCGTCGCGCGGGGCCGAGGTGCAGCCTGCGGCGCCCCTACTGCTGGCGCCCTCTCCACCGGGGCCCAGCCAAGCCATTCCGAGGTCCCGAGACCGCCGGCGCGACGCACCTGTACTGCCCCCTACGGCTGCCCACGGCCCTGCAGGCGGCGACGGCCTGTGGTCCCGGTCCACACCTGTCCTACCCGGTGGAGACACTGCTAGCTTGACACAGCTCTGAGCTCAGCAGGAGGGTTTAGGGTGGGGTGGGGGCGCCTTTTGTTGAAGAGGTTGGAATGCAGGCTCCAGGGCTGTGCACTTTCCACTTTCCAGAGGAGTAGAGATTTTTTTTTTTGTTTCAACTCTCCATCATATGTGCCTTAAAGTTAAGCATTTTGACCCAAGTGTTTTAACTTAGTCCAGAATAGTTTCTTTTGTCTTTTGTAACTTTACAGAGGATCAAAGCCGTTCTTTTCTATTTCTTGGCTAGGCCTGTACTCTTCCCGCATAGAGGCTTTCCTCTCCCTCCTACTATTTGCGTTGCACCTTCCACTGATTTATCTTCCCCACCTCCCCCCCCCCCCAAAAAAAAGAAAAAAATACATCAGGGAACCACTCCATGGGATAAATGATGACTACTGTTTGGGGTTTTGAGACCCCACTGGGTGTAAATGTGTGTCTTTCACAGGAGTGACTGTGTGTGAGAGAGCTGTCAATCTTCCGGTCATTTTCTCTGCTATCAACCAATGCTTCACTGTGCCAAAAAAAGGGGGAAATGTTGTTGGGTTTTTGTAATTAAATTATTTATATATTTTTGAAACCTGAATTGAAATGTTGCAGGCAACGGCTACAGCTTTATTAGTGGTTACCTAACTGTGGTCTTCTTGGGCCAAGCAATTTCTTTAAAGGAAAAGTTAACATTATGTTTGTGGGGTGCCAGGGCCACCACCACGTGAATCCAAGTGTGATTTTTATTTTAATATTATTTGTGTCTGTGTATATATTCGTGTATAAATTTTATGAAGCCCAGGCATACTGCTTGTTTTTTTTAAAAAAAAAATAAAATTCAAAATTGATCTACAAAACACTTTGTGGTAGTAGACTGCGGTAGATATTTTACCACTAGCTCCCCTCCCCCACAAATGGGTTCAGAGTTGAGTCGAGTCTCAAAAATAATAAATAAATAAATAAATAAATAAAAATTAAAAAATAAGAAGCCCTTCATACTGATGTCAAAATATTTGTGGTTTCATTTTTCAGATACTGTTTTACAATGTCTAGGATAGGCCTTCCATTAATAGCGTTCCTAGACTCAAAGGCATTCAGGAGTTAGCACAACATATATATCTGCCTATCTCCTACTAAGAACCTTGAGTAGGCCAGGTGAGCTGTGCAACACAGCTTTTGGTCAAATGGACATTTTCAAGTCAGTAGATTGAAGCTGGAAACTTAATTCTTCAGGTAACTTTCAGGGCAACTGGAATGCTGGCGTTTTTGTTTTATCAAAACAAAGCTACGTTTTCATGAACTAAAGCATTAGCTTGGGTGTGAAGACTTGTGTGATCCTTCCTGCTGTCAACCAAGATAGTGTTTGTAAATATGGACACCGATTCCTTGGTTAAGTTCAAAAGCAACAGGTCCCTAATAGTCCATGCATTGGAAAAGTCTGAGGTGGTGAGATATTCAGAGTATCTGGGCCTCCTTGCCAGCCTTTCCATGCTTACCTAGCCCTCTTAGACATAAAAGAAATGTGGACTATGATCTTAACATTTCAAGGAAAAGAAAGCAGGAGGAGGATACTCCTACTGGGACAGGGATGTGAAAAAACCTTCGAGGGTTGGGGTTCTAACTACTCAGTATTCTTAAAAGTGATACCTTGGGTTGAATTGTTACAAAAGGTAAACAAAACTGAAGCAAACCAAGCAGGAAAAGGGAGGGCAGGTTCCCCTCCTGGATATTATGTTCAACTGCACGCTCCCATCAAGTCCTCCACGTCCAAGAGCAGGAGTGTTTAGCTTCCACTATGTACCTCTGCTTTCTACCTGACTTCTTTCCAGTTAGGCACGTTATCTGTATCGGGTGCTGCCTGCGTTCTGAAAGCTGACGTCCATGTACCCACTGGCACTTACTCTTTTCTTCAGATGCTATCTATGTCTTTTGCTGTTCACTAAAATCCTGTTTATATCAAAGAATACAAAAACCAACTTAAAAGAGAAAGGTGATGTTTTAAAAAAGTCACAGCTCTTTCTCCTCCCCTCAAAAGGGAAACCATTCCTCCTAATAAACTGAGAGTCAACACACTGCTCCCTCCTAAGCCTTTGTCGCTAGGGACTGAAGGTTTTTCAAAGGACTTGTTGAGAGTCCGGGACTGGGAGTTTCTGGTCTCGGTTGGGCTTTTTATGGTCAGTTCTATATCCTCTACCATGCACTGTTTTTTTTTTTTTTTCTGGGTGCTAGGCCTCCAGGGAGACAGAACAGCTTCACTGGGGAGGGAGTTACAAGGAGTAGGGTATGGGGGGACCTGTGCAAACACTTTTATTTCAGGCCACATGGCCTCAAAATACAGAGGCATAAGCCTTCGGTGCTGAAGCTGGCAGGACCACGTCTGAGCTCAGCAGCTTTGAAGCCATCAGACCTGTTGTACCATACTGATGCTCTGGCTGGTGATGAACCTGACCAATGGTAGAGGCCAAGATCATCCAGTGTTCTGCAGCCTTTGCTGCTTGAGTGAGGTGGGCAGGGGAAATCCAAAGCCTCACCTTCTGAATAAACAGCCTCGGGCTCCTACTAGAACTGACTCAGATTCTTGACACTCCTACCCCAATACCCTGCAACATACACAAAAGCCAAGCTCCCCACCAGCAAATAAAGATTCTCCTAGAAGCTCAACAAAGCTTTCCAGGGTTAGCCTTGCTGACCTGTGAGCATCTATAAGTAACGCCTATGTGTCCACTCTCACCCACTTTGAAGTCTCACAAGTTACTTTTTTTTTTTTTTTTTTTTTTTTTTGCCTCTGGGAATGTATATCCACACACACACAGCATACAAAACAAATTCACAGACTAAGATAAACTCACATCTTTGGATCTAAGAAAGAACACTCACTTTATATACAAGAAAACAGTGGCCTGAAGGCTCTCTTTAAGTGTCCCACTCTGAATGATACTAGATCTAGCTCTAGAACCCAGAGACTGCAACTCCCAAGTCAGAATTCTTTCCACAATTATGCAAAGATTTCAGACCCAGGCATGCTTTGCCCTGGATTTAGCTGAGCTAACATGAAATTGTCTCCATTCACTTTTATGACGAAGATGATCAGATTTCCCAACTGGCAAGTGGTTTCTCTCATTACCAAAACCTTACTCTCTGCTCCTCCCCAAAACTGGCATTTTATTTTTTTTTTTTTATTCTATTTTATTTGTACAAATTGGCTGCTGGTGCTTTAGATCAGCCCTTCACCCCATTATGCACTCTAGAGCCAGCACTAATTTCCACTCCCTTCTACAAGTCCCATAGGTACATTCCTGCAGACTGAAAGGAGCAGAATTCTGCTTGGAAAAAAAAATGTACCTTCAAGGACCAGCCTGTGACCCAGAAGCCTCTCCTAATCGTTTTCTCATACCAGCTATCAAGCAAGCGTACAAACCAACAAAAGCCCCCTGTTCTAGATAAAGAAGAAAGTAGACTGTCTCTCCTTAATGTTCAGTTTTTAGCTTTAAAAAGATAACTCGATATATTTACATTCACATTATGGGGGAGGGCGCTTACTGTCACCAAATGTAAAAGGATTTGCTTCTCTCTGTTACTGTTTTATTGTAATTCTTTTGACCACAATAGCTGAGCTTTGCCTCAGTTCTAGAAATTAGACTCTGAAAAGTCCTTTTGTAAATATGTTGTGCTTTCCAGCTCCACCATACTTCTCTCTTAAGTTACAGACTTTATAGTCCCCTAATGAGACCATTAAACTTTTGTTATGCTTTAACAACATAATTTGTTAATTCTTAATGTTGTCAACAAATGGCCTTAAATAAGTATCTTCCAAGAAGATCATGATCAAAACCATAAAGCCGTAACTAGCCCCAGATTCCAGGATCTCTTTCAACTTGGCAAAGATTCCAGGGTCACGAAGCACTTGTGAGTGTGCCTTTCTCGGCCTGTATCTTTTTCAGCATTATTAAGATGGGCGAGTGACCAGAAGCAAATGTCATTCCTGTCACTGGCCAACTCCTGCGCAGACTGGAAAAAGAACTGCATCAACCTTGGCTTTGGGAACCTACAGCTAAACATAAACATCCACTTCCCAGCCTTTCCCAGACCTCTCTGCTGCTCAGGAATTCTGCTTTAAGAACAAGCTGTTAAGGAGCCTTTTGATCACATCTAGTCTATGATCCAACTAATATATGGATTCATGTGTTGTTTGTTTCTAATAGCCAGTTTCTAACCACTGGGAAAAGGTGGGAAGATTTTGCAATCTGTCTATTAATGTTTGAGTCTCTCTCTCTCTCTCTCTCTCTCTCTCTCTCTCTCTCTCTCTCTTTCTCTCTCTCTTTCTCTCTCTCTCTCTCAAATACACACACACATACCAGGCAAAGCCCACTCAAAAAGAACTCAAGCAAAATGCTAAGAAGGGTTACCTAGGGAATTGATCATCCCCGTGGGCTTCAATAGAGCAACAGCTGGGAGAGTCATATCATGAAAATTCCCACACAGTGTCAAAGATGACAGCAAATATTTCTTTCTTCTCCCTTCCCTCAGTCAACTTGGGATCAAGTGCATGTTTCAAAGCATGGAAGCATTGTAAAATGTGGTAAAAGTTCTCCCAGACATTTCAAAATCTACCAGAGACCATTAACATAGAGCACTTCCTCCAGCTTGTTGCTCTGACTTGTCACAACGTGTATTTTTAGTGATATTTCCTCCCAGTGTGTTCTTGACAATCTCAATTTTTCACTGAAGTATCAGTTTGGAGAGACAGGCATAAAACACTGGTACACTTCTTTGAAGAGGCAAGAGGCAGAAGCTAAGAGACTTTGGGCTGTTTTCAGGAAACATTATCAAAAACAAGGTGTTTAGGACTCAGACACTGAGTTGAGAGATCAAGTCAGTCCTTCATTTGTTTATTTAAGAGACAATTCTCAGAACTACAGAGATGATACAACTTAAGATTACAGTGGGCACTCAGGAGCATGAAGACATAGAAATATCTATGTCCACATGTCTGTATAGATGCAACAGGAAAATAAACTAGTCATTAAATGTGAGAAATCTTAAGGAAGATAAATCCTGACACTAGAGAAGAGCCCTAAAACCAGTCCAAATAATAACACATAGACTTAGGAAAATATATTCCAGGTAAATTTCTTAAACCCAGGAACAAATGATTAAAGAGGGCTACACAATCATCCTTACAGAGAGAACTGCTCTTGAGAGCCCAAATTCCTCTGGCATCTTCAAGTCCTGGAATCCTGGTTTTCCCTTTCTGGAGTAAATATTGGACAGTTATTTCCAAAGCTGGACATTACCCCATGTCCCCAGGATACCAAAGAGTGACCAGCAAGACTCAAACATCAAATGTAGGTGGTCTTAAAATGTTTCTCCCATGTAGTGGAAATTTCTTTGTCCTTTATCAAGGCTGTTCTTGCTCCTGGGTCTAAATCTGATCCTCTAATGTTACTGGCATGCTGCCAAGCAACCAGAATGCTTTGGTGTGTGTGTGGGGGTGCTTTTATCTTCTTAGGAAACCATCGTTATCCCAACAGTCTCCTCGGACATTTCAGTGCCCCCACTGGAGGATGGCAGGTCCCAGAAGCCAGGAGAACTTTAAAGCACACATGGAAATTCAATAGCACGGTAGCTCAGCTCTGCACTGGACCAGAGCACTGTGGGCACCTGGGAGTGCTGCTCAGGGTGCTCAGAGACTCAGGAGCAGCTCCAAGGCTTTGAAGGGTGGCATCTGTGCACTCCATGCCCTTGATACCCTTTTGTTTGTTTGTTTGTTAGTGTTTGTATTTTCTTTTACTGGATATTTTCTTTATTTACATTCCAAATGTTATCCCCTTTCCAGGTCTCTCCTCTGGAACCCCCATTCCATTCCCCACCCTCTCTCTGCGAGGGTACTCCCCCACCCACCCACCCACTCCTGCCTTCCCACCCTGGCATTCCCTACACTGTGGCATTGAACTCCCTTAGGTCCAAGGGCTACTCCTCCCACTTATGTCCAACAAGGCCATACTCTGCCACTTATGTGGCCAGAGCCTTGGGTCCCTCCACCTTGGTTGGTGGTCCAGTACCCAGGAGCTCCAGGGGGTCTGGCTGGTTGACACTGTTGCTCCCCTCATGGGGCTGCAAATCTCCTCAGCTCCTTCAGTCCCTTCTTCAACTCCTTCATTGGGGATCCCTCCTCCCCCCCACCCCCCCACCCCCGCCCCACTGCTTAGTCCAATGGTTGGCTGACAGCATCTGCCTCTGTATTTGTCAGGCTCTACCAGAGCCTCTCAGGAGACAGCCATATCAGGCTCCAGTCAGAAAGCACTTCCTGGCATTCACAATAGAGTTCAGGTGTGGCTACTATATACGGAATGGATCCCCAGGTGGGGCAGTCTCTGAATGGCCTTTCCTTCAGTCTCTGCTCCACATTTAGTCTCCATATTTCCTCCTGTGAATATTTTGTTCCCCCTTCTATGAAGCACTGAAGCATCCACATTTTGGTCTTCCTTCTTCTTGAGCTTCATGTAGTCTGTGAGTTGTATCTTGGGTATTTCAAGCTTTTGGGCTAATATCCAATTATCAGTGAGTGCATACCATGTGTGTTCTTTTGTGACTGGGTTACCTCACTCAAAATGATATTTTCTACTTCCATCCATTTGCCTAAGACTTTCATGAAGTCATTATTTTTAATAGCTGAGTAGTACTCCACTGTATAAATGTACCACATTTTCTGTATCCATTCTGTATGTTGAAGAACATCTGGGTTCTTTCCAGCCTCTAGCTATTATAAATAAGGCTGCTATGAACATGGTGGAGCATGTGTCCTTGTTATATGTTGGAGCATCTTTTGGGTATATGCTTAGGAGTGGTATAGCTGGGTCCTCAGGTAGTACTACTACCAATTTTCTGAGGAACTGCCAGACAAATTTCCAGAGTGGTTGTACCAGCTTGCAATCCCACCAGCAATGGAGGAGTGTTCTTTCTCTACATCCTATGGCCAAATCAGACCGACAATTGCCAGGGGGTAGGATGAGAAAACTCCCAGGTGGTGGAACCGATCTCCATGTTGACTGCTATGATTGTTCTGTTACTTTCTCTCTCTCTCTCTCTCTCTCTCTCTCTCTCTCTCTCTCTCTCTCTCTCTCAATATATATATATATATATATATATATATATTATATTATATATATATATATATATATTGAGAAAGAGACATTGAAGTCACATACCTAAAAGTGGAGGGGGGGTGCAAATTACACCTCAATCACTCTAACTTGAAGATTTGTTCTTATGGGAATTATAATAGTTAAGTTTCTTAGTTACTAACAGCCAAATTAAAGGAGATAACCCTTCTTGTGTGGAATTCAGTTAACTGCAACTTTTTACAGGGTATACTTGGAGAAAAATAAACTCTCCTAATGTTAGACACATCTCCTCATAGGCTTTCCCGACTTGGGCAAAGCTGTACGTGTTACTAGTGCCTGTTACTCTTCAATAAGAGAATATGAGCCACAAGCACAAATGGAGCACACACTCTTCAATGTTAAATGGTCTGAGAAAAGATGGCAGGAACAGAGAGGACAGTCCAAATGGGAAGAAGCACTGTTTCTGAAGAGAGACTAAAAAACAAAACAAAAAAAGTGGTTCCCAGGATTCTTTCCATTCCTAGGACACAGCCCAAAGCCCAGAACTCTTAAAGAATTCATTAAAAAGTAAACCTGAGCTTAAACTAACTGGGGTTCCAAGGCACCCCACATATGCTCAAACATGCTTAGCTATCCTTGCTTTCAGAAAGCATTCCTCCTCCATAAACGAGGCCCATGAATGCAGCTCTCTCTGTGTCCTGACCTCACCTGCACTCTAATTCTGTAATCGCAAGTGTCAGAATGCTGGAGCGATGTTGAGCAAACATAACACTTTTGACCCCTCAGAGAAGTTACACATAGCTAGCAATCTGAAACAGAATAATTATTAGTTATCTTATTCATTAGGTGAACCCTTTTGAGTAATAGCCCCAGGGAACATTTATAAATGCAATAAAAGACCTCATCACAGTCAAATGCACAAGGATGTGGCTCGGTCGAGGTTTGGGCTGAAGCAAACCCACGAGCCCAGGAATTCATGGATGGAGGATGTGTGGAGGACCTTGTTCCTGTTCCTTTCCTGGGCCTGACATCAGCATCTACTTCAGAAACACAGTGAGACTTAGGAGTTCAAATCGGTAAGACAAACCTGCCAATGTGGATCCCCCTTTAAAAAAAAAAATGGGCTGGTGTTTTTCAAAACATAACTCCAGTATGACTTGTGGAAAGTGAGGTGTGGTGACTCTGGTTTTCCTCCCATGCTGTGTCCCTGAGCAAAGCTGAAGTACCTGAGCTCACAGATTGGGGCCCCAGAACCCTATCTTGCTCAATGAGTCACAGGAAACGAAAACCACTGTATCTTTAGTCAGTGTTGATTCAAGAGGCTCCAGCCCCCAGCAGGACTCATGGCAGGTTACTTGCACTGTGAGTCATGAAAGAGAAACAAAAACTCTACCAAAGTCCTTTCATACACTATTCTGTTGGCCTCACCAATCTAAGCCATGCCCCCCTCCTCCCACTGGAACCAGCTGGCTATACAATTTTAGATGAATTACTAAATGCGGGAAATGAGAGTATGTGATACAGGTAGCCACTGCTGCGACTTCTCCTGTTACCCCTTTGCTAATGGCAAAGCCTTGGAGGACTGAAGCTCTAGCCTGGGAAGACTCATTCTCTTATATAGCAAACACACTATCTCCAGAAACACATACCACAGTTTTCAAAGACAGTTATCTTAACTTTTGTCTTATATCCCTCAGTGGCAGAGGTGCTGGCTATGAATGGAAGGATCCATGATCCTTCTAGGAATTAAACATAGAGAGAATCCACAGAATCAGTATGTGATAATCTGCCACAGATAAATCACAATGGGTTTTCCCTCCCAGTGGCCATTATTCCCAGTGACTACTAGATGGTGTGATTGGAACCAATTTGCTTCGAAATTCCTTGGACAGATAATCTCAAGAGAGAAAGCAAATACAGGATGTGGTAGAACAGGCAATCTAGTTTAGATTCAGGCACCACAGTAGAGGGTAGTACAGCGTTCGTTGAGGTCAGCTCTGCTGCAAACAGGAAGCTCCTCCAACCTTGATCCTGTGTCAGCCATTGTCTGGCTCCTCAGTTCCTCAGCCTTCACTCCCTTGCTCTCTCTGCCCTGTGGGACGACAACGTCACACTATAACCGAGCATGCCCCGTGACCAGACACTAGATTTAGCTGTAAGACAGAAGCAGTCTGAAGGCTAAGGGGGATTGGTACCCTCAAACGTATGCACAGCAAATCTCTGCTCTGCCACGTTCATGAAACACCATTTTGAAAGACCACTGACGTTTTGCTAGAGAAGTCTGCACCTCCCACCAGCATCACCACCTTATTTTCCCAGGGACCAGAAGACCCCCCCCCAACAGCCTTGGCCAGTAATAGAGATGGGACAGAGAGCCAGACTCCACCCTGGGTGGCTGAAGGACTCCTTGGCAGACAGATCTGTCTACCCAGCCTTCTTTCAGCTAGGGTGCCTTCAGAAGCGAACACTCAGAAAAGAAGCAGGGTATCAGTTCACCTAACAAATAAAAGGGAGGCAAGCAAGCCTAAAGCAGAAGGAGGCAAGCCTAGGGTGGTTTGCCAAGTCAGATGTCACCAAGAATCTGTACTTCCAGAGCTGAAGGCCACAAGTACATTCAAGACTGTGTGAGATGTCT
The DNA here is from genome assembly GCA_021653895.1 of Mastomys natalensis. Lineage (NCBI taxonomy): Eukaryota > Metazoa > Chordata > Mammalia > Rodentia > Muridae > Mastomys > Mastomys natalensis. The sequence continues at coordinate 840,649 of JAJTUV010000621.1, read as the reverse complement.
GTTACCCAATAACCCTTCTAGTGACTGGGGAATGAGAGGATATTGGCTAAGAAGACAGGAAGACCTGATTCTTTGCCATGTCTGAGCTGTCACACATTAAGCATGGTGGCTTCTCTCAGTACCTCCAAGAATAACCCAGAGTAGACACAGCAATTGACAGCAAGCAATAGACCTTCAGTCTTCCCTGCTCTGTCCCACTGGCACAAATCATGTCCTCTCAGTGAAGACTGAGCATCACCCAGCACATTGATTTGGACCGATACTCATGTGCCTATGGTAGCCAGTGTCAAGACAACAACAGTGAATACTCGTTTCTGAATACTTCACAGCTAGACCCTGAATGCACTGCTTCTGGATGTCTAACATCTCAACACCCTGGAAAGATCACACTGCAGCTACAGTTACATTGAAAGCTGGTAGGAGCCTATACCAGCTTACCACTGAGATGGGATGGGGTTGCCATGCTAACCCTGGTAGCTCAGGTCCTAAGTTATAGGTCTAGCATCACCCTTTGCTATCATCTGGAGAGAGATGTCTCTGAAATCAGACCTCTGCAATCTGAATCCAAGCTCTGTCTTGCAATACTTGTTGGAACCTTATATAAATGACGTCACCTCTCTGTGCCTATTTACCCCTTGCCAATGGACTGAAAGTGTTCTTGCAAAGGTAAAGTGGCTACAAGCAAAGTGGATAAAGCTCAGTCTAGCACAGAGTGAGCGCTGAGTGTTGTAGCTGTGAGCTCCAGCTTGGGAGGCTAGGACTGAAGGAGGCATGAAGGTTGTTTGTCCAGAAGACTCTACATTCCAGCAGCTGGGTCAGTCCAGAAATCACTCTGAAAAACAGAGAGCTTGATTGATAGTTTCCTTTGTGAGAAAGACTTCTAAAGCCACAATAAATGAGGCAGCTCCATTAAATGTGGGATCACAGAAGGAAAACCTGGGTGTTGGGGAATTGGTGTAGCACAGGGCTCAGAACAAAGGTCTGTTTGTTGTTACAAACATTACAATGTACAGGGGATGACTTGATATAACGTATTATAAGATGATTAGGTCAAGCTAATTAAGACACACATTCACTTCACATCTTCTGTTTCTTGTTGCGACAACATTAAAGAGTCAGACTTCTGCTTAATTTTCTGTCATTTTTCTGTCACTGTTGAGACAAGGTCTCTGTGAAGCTCAGGCTACCCTTAAACTCACAATTTCCCTACCTCAATCTACTGAATACTGTGATTAAAGGTGTGGACCATATTGCCTGCCACAAATTTTAAATGCACCATATATTACTACTATAGTCACCGTACTGTATGGTGAACAGCCAGAACTGCCATTTAACCCTACCTTTGTACTCCTGATCAACACCTCCAGCCATATTTCCCACAAGGCCTTGGCAGTCACCATTCCCTGTCCTGCTTCTCTGAGTTCATCTTTTTCAGGCTCCATATAAAAGTGAGAACATGAAGCATCCATCCCTCAGTGCCAGGCTTGCCCTCCAAGTCACAGCATAGTCATTCAAGGCTAGACTTGCCCTCCACTGCATACCAAAGCCATTCTAAGATGGCTCTCATTCATCAAACTTTGCTAAAGAAGGGAATCAAACTTCTAGGTTCATCCATGCTGTCAAAAACATAGGATTTCTCTTCTTCCAAAGACTTTCCCAGATTGCTTGTGTTTATACACAATCACCATATACTCTTTATCCTCTCACTCAACGACAGGCACTTCCGGTTCATTTCACAACCAGACTATGCACATAAAAGTGTTGACATTTCTTCAGCATGCTCATTTCATGATCTTTGCTGTATTTCCAGGGTTATTGGTTCAAAACCCAGTTCTATTTTAAATGTATGTGGGACTCTTTGTCCCACTTCCATAACAGCTATGTTAATTTATGTTCCTGCCAACAGTGTAGATGGATCCCCTTCTCCAAATCCTTGCTAACACATATCTTTAGACGTTTCTAAATTGATCTTTTATTTTTGAGATTATAATTACAATTTCCCTTTCCCTTTCCTCTCTCCAAATTATCCTGTATACTCCTCCTTATTTTCTTTCAAATTTATGCTCTTGTGATAAAATAAAGATGTTCAATTGAATTATTCATATAAGAAGACTGGAGCTAACCTAAAGTTCTTCTCTGGCACTTACTGAGTTTTAAATCTTTATGGTACCACGTACCAGGCACACAGCACAGAAGCCAAGGCAAGAGTGCAACCCAGCCCCTGTCCTGAGCCTCTTGCTGTAAACAGGCAAGCACAGTACGTGACATCATAGAGCTGAGAGTAGATCCAAGGTGTGCAGCTGAGAGGCACATCATGCTCGTGGCTCTGGCCATTCTGAAAGCTGTTGTATTTCTGCTGACACAAGAACCATGACTAAGCTGAGCTGGGAGTGGATAAAAACTTTTCAGGTGGAAATAATCGTTGTGGACGGTGGCATGGAGCCAAAGGAGAGCACATGCGTGTGCACACACACACACACACACACACGAGTTAGGGGACTGCAAACTGTCCACATTCAGGAGCTGTAGACCTGTGTTCTGTCATGGGAAAGGAGGCAAGGAAGGAAGGAAGGCAAGCTGTAGTTTGAAGGACCTTGGTATGTATTCTGAAGATACTGCAGCCACCAAAGTGCTTGTAACTGGAGACTGACCTTGACCCCCACAAGAATAACACTGCCTGCTCTGTGAAATACAGAATGAAGGGGACAGAACCAGAAGCAACTAGGAGAGGCTGTCACATGAGCTAGGTGAGTCAGGATGATCTGAATCAACACAGCACTATGGAGATGAAAAGGAGGCAGGTTTTGACAAGCGATGGAGGTGCATCCCTGGGACGGGAGATGACTGGACATGGAGGTTATGAAGAGGACATTGGTGGACAGAGGGAGCCATTCACACAGTCAAGGCACCATGTAGCTGACTCTGTGTGTGTGTGTGCGCACACATACGTGCGCACATGCATGGGTAGTTTTCAGCACCATCATGTCATGCATTAATAAAGGACAGCCATATGAAATCATAATAATTTTGACTCTCAATTACATTTTTAAACCAGAAAGAATAAAGCATTTTGAAGAGAGTATGAAATTCCTCTAGATGTCATTCATTGAATCAGCAATCACCTGTGTTAAGTGCAAATGGGGTTTGAGAACATATGCATGTGTGTGTGTAGGAGATAGGGATTCTCAAGTTTGCTGAAGCTATTAATGCAGTGCTCCTGAGTGTAGTCGACAGGACAGCCAAGAATGTAAGAGTTTAAGGTCTGAGTAACAGATGAGTGTAGCCATGGGTTCCATCTGTAGCATTTATTAATAAACAAATAAATAACTCCTGAAGGGAGAGAAACAAGAGAGGACACTACAAAATCATAAAGAAACTGCATAATCAGAGACCCAGAGCCTTAGGCAGTGGTTTCTAGCCATGTCCCTGTCCTTTATCAATGAATTTGATCTGTAGCAAGGCCCACAGTGACCTTAGAAAAAATCACTGCAGAGATATGGGGCGGGCGCATAAGGAGATGAGGGGCAGCTGAGGGACAGGCTGGGCTAGGGATGGGAGCAGGGAGAGGGAAGATTCCTCTCAAGACGCTAACTCAAAAAGACTGAGGAAAAGCTCGGGGGAAAGGGTTTTCAGGAAAGGAAACAGATACTCGTGGTAAGAAGTTGTGGGGAGAAGAGGAGCCAGCAGGAGCCAGGCAGAGGTCCACAATGACGGGCAGAGGGGGAAATGAGAACGAAGCATCATGACTTGTGTACAATATCATGATGAAATCCTCTCCTCTATATATTGATCTAAAACTGCCTTCAAGTCACTGAAATGAGACAGGAGAGCACATCATGTAGACCCTTGAGAAGGGCACATCTATGTAAGGGAAGACGTCACAGTCAAGAAATAGGCCTCCTAGGAAGAGGACAGGCATAATTAGCAGTAGCCTAGAGTGGCAGTTAGGAGGTCTGAGACCCTGGGTCGACCTCTTTCTCACTCTCCTGGCTCCCTGGTCCTTCAATTTCAGTTTCAGCTGCAGGCTGCCATACAAGGAAAGACCTCTCACCTTCCCAGGGCTCTTCATGGGCTACCATAGAATAACTAGAATAGCAATTAGGGGCAGGAATGAGGCATGTGGAATCCTTAGAGCTATGGTCTCTATGACAACAGGTAAATAGATAATCTACCTCATGTAGAGGCAGCAAGAAAAAGAGACTGATGCTCAATTTCTTAAGCTGACATAAAATTAAAGCTCCAGCACAATGTAATGATGTATATCTTTAATCCCAACTCAGAAGGTAGGTTGCTCTCCATGAGTTCAATGCCAACCAGATCCACTGAACAAGTTCCAGATCAGCTGGAGGTACACAGAAAGCCCTCTCTCAGAAGCAGCAACAAACATTCCAAGGGCAGGTGGTCCCGGGGTTTCTCATCTGGAGAGCTTTGGGGGAGGAGATAGGGTGAACGGATAGCAATAGAATGTGGGAGGAGACAGTCCTGAATTAGAGTTGAGAGTTGTTTGATGTCACATGAGATCCTTGATCCACCTGAACTTCTCTTGTTTTATAGATAGAGAGTACAAGATGGAAGCAAGGCTGGAGGCCTTGCAAGAGGCACAAGAATCACATTAAGATATACACACAAATTTTATATGTAATAGATATATGTGTGCTTGCACACACACACACACACACACACACACACACACTGCACACAACACAGAAAGCCTACTCAACAAATGGTAATCAGTATTAATATTAGTAATACTACACCCTTAATGATGAAATCAATCCTCATCAAATCAACTTATAATTATACAAATTACACAATTTACCATGAGGTAGACACTTGGAGGAAACAGTCCTTCAGTACCTTTTAACTAAATTACCTGGAATTTGATCTACAGGATTATATTATTTATGCTGCAAATCAAAGCCACGTAGGTCTCTGCCAACATGCATATCGCATCAAGCATGCCAAGAAACATAAACCTCTAATGTTACTGATTGTGCAATTAACTCATTTGGTCTTTAAGGGAAAATACTCCACGTCTTTAGGAACCATGGGAGGGACACCAGAAACTTTAGGCTGTGTATGAGATGTCTTGAGCCTCCCATAGGAATTTTGGTCTATGGAGAGAATGCATTGAAGAAATTGAAGTATATCTACTTTTAAAATCCTTTATTTTCCTTATTTCTGTCTTCAGCAAGCTCCATGAACCCAAGAGAAGCAGACTCTAGCTATTTTTTTTCTTCAGCCCAGAGATTGTGCCTTTAGGTTCATACTGTTAAAACAGAAAACTAGCTCAATTAGTCCTACGACTTAGGCACCCGATTTGTTCATTTGTATTTCTTTACCACCAGAAAAGCAATCTCTCTGTCTCTGTCTCTGTCTCTGTCTCTGTCTCTCTCTCTCTCTCTCTCTCTCTCTCTCTCTGTATGTGTGTATATATGTGTAGTGTGTGTGTGTGTGATGTGTCTGTCTGTCTGTCTGTCTGTCTTTGTCTCTGTGTCTCTCTCTTCCTTCCATCTGCCCTAGGAATCGCCTCCAAAGATAAACTAAGGGTTCTCTTGACTGGAAAAGGGCAGTCGTTAATCCCAGAAATAAAAAGGATGCTACCAGCTATTTCCTGGACCTTCCTCAGAGTCTGCCTGGATCCCTTCTGTTTCCAAGGGACCTGAAGCCTCCCTGGGCAGCAAGGCCACAGAGGCTACCAAGTTGATCTACAAGATTACCAAGAGCCAGTGAGATCTAATCCAGCCTCGTGCCTCTCACCAAGATAAACATCCAAGAATCAAAGGCTGATATGCCTTTAGCAAAGGTGAAAGGATATTCGTAGCAAAAATTAAGGACACCACTCCAAGTCCCTGTGTAGGAGGACTTACCAAAGAATAGCACAAACTCTTATTACTACCAAAAGAAGGGCATGACCTTTGACTTCATAAATACTGTCAACCTCTACTGGTTAAAAATAATAATAAGCAAGCAGAGAAAAATTGTGCCCTTTCTAACTAATAAAGACTGGTGACAAATCATAGTTTTGATTGTTAATTTTAAATAGCTAAAAAAAGAGAAATGGATGAAATCATTGTTTTATTTACAAACAACAACAACAATAGTTTGTGGCAAATAAGCAATAAATGTGTGAAACAAGGGTCATGTTGTAATCAAAATGAAAATGAAAATGATAATGACCTGCCATCTGTTGCCTATTGGCAAATACTTAAAAGTGAGGTAGAACAGAGAGTTGGTAAGGCTTTGAGGAAACTGGCAGTTCACACAATGTTAATGGGGTTGTAAATTGGAGTAACCTTTTCGTGGGGCAATTTGGCAATATCAATTAAAATGTAAAGTGCACATAGCCTTTGACCCAGCAATTCCATGGCTAGGAATTTACCCTCAGGGTATGAACTCTCAGGACTGGGCACTGGTACATTTATACCAGGTGTGTGCAGTAGTATTTGTGATCTCCCCAAATGGTAAAGAATTTAATGCCCATTTAAGAAACTGGCTCAATTCCTGGGGGTATAACACACAGTAGGCTGCTGGGTAGCTATGAAGTGCCTGAGAGAACCTCCAGGCCGCTGCAGAAATGTGTCTAAGATGCACTGTCATGTGGTAAAGGCCATTGGTAGAAACCACACATTAACACTGAAAGAAACAAAGGCTCACCCTAAAGATCTTTAACCATAGGTGCACAGATACAACCATGTGCAGGAACATCTGCACACAGAGGAAGATGTAAGCAAAAGTCTAAGAAAGGCTGACGTTGAAGTTCCTTCTGATAATAGTAGGGCCAGAGAGATCAGGGGTGTAGAGGGATGTTTTCTCGTTTACCTTCTTATTCTGAATGAAGAAGTTGTTTTACCATGAGTGTGTGGTGATTTGTCATTTAAACAACCAAGTGAAAGAAAACTGAGGGGAAGCAACAGTGGAGTGGAGGAGGGAAGGCCTCAGGGAGGGAAGAAGGGAGGAAGGGGAAGAGAAATAGAAGAAAAGGAGAGAGGAGACCTTTTAAAACTCCAGTGACTCTCCAAACGTTACAGACACTAACTGTGGCTTCTCATACATGAAATCATGGAGAGGCTCCATGGTTGGTCGGCTTTGTCCACACTCTTCCTTAGTCTCTACAAACCACGCTGGGTAAGGGTTCCTCTAGCTTAAGCCCAGGCTGACTCCAGGAAGCCATGCATTTCCTCCCCAAATGCACGAATGTGTATTTTGCCTGCTGTTTTTGTCTCTGTGCCCAGATCCCACAGCGATAGGCGCCACCAGAGCACACAGACAGACAGAGGACTGGCCTGCCTCTGAAGAGAGGAGTCAGACACTCAGGAGGTCAAGAGCTAACCTTCCAAAGGCCACAGAATAAGGGCTGAGCTTGCAGCCCTGGGGCAGGATAAAGTCAGGCTTTGGTGTGTGTGTGTCCCTTTCCAGAGGGGGCAGTTAACCAAACTAAATCTTTCTTTTCTTCCCTTAATATGCTAGTAGCTAACCAGAAAACTACAGGAAACCTTTATTTGAGGTAGGTTTTATAAGATGATGAGGCATTGTCCACAATGTTTTTAAAAGAAGCAATCTTTTTTTTTTTAATTGAGATACTTGGGGCTGGAGATGTAGCTAGCTGTCAACAGCACACTTGCTCAGGAAACATGAGGCCCTGGGACCCGTCCCTAGTACCACAAGAAGAAATTATAATAAAAAATGAGAAGGCTTAAGAGGACTGATGATGCTTAATTTCTTTTCTATAACAAAAGGAGGGAATTTAGAGCCTTTCCAGGGCCAACATTTGTAAAAGGACAAACATCCCCAAAGAAATCCCACCTGAATGTGATCTCTTGCCCTCTTCTAACCGGCCTGTCCTGGGTCCTAGGCTGGCACTTAGTCCTGGGGCCATTCCTGAAGCTTACAAAATATTCTGCTGCTGCTTGGCAGTTTAAATATTAACGAGCATGTAAAGCTACTGGGGGTAAAGCCTGGAGCCTGTAATAAGAAGCAAGCCTCGGCTGGATTCTATAATTACTCCTTGCGCAACTCCCAGATCCAGTCATGGCTTCTAAGGATTACACACTTCCAGTCTCTCCGGCAGGAGGGCGGCAACTCCACTAGGGTTGCATAAGCACTTCATAGCATGATAATTAGTCATTAAGAAGCAGAACAAAGGGCCATTGGACTGAGGTGCCACTCCATCAGGGTCTGTATTTGCTTGTAGCAAAGGAGACATTTTTTTGTTCTTTGCACACTGCCCTACAGTGGGCATTGAAAAAGGAAATGAGGTTTCAGGGGAAAGGTAGTGCAAAGAAAAACTGATGCCGGCAAGATGGAAGCAAAGCACAGACCCCAGGGGTTGGGACCCTGCAGCTGTCTCTCCCCTGATTACTACCATTTAAACTCCTACCAGGCCAGTGCGATCCCCTCACCCTTGGGTTGCTGACTGAGAGGCTCCCACTTCAGGGCCTCTGTGCTCCTAGCCTCTGATCTGTCTCAACCTTCCCTGGTCAGCAAGAGAACTGTCCGATGCATCCACATAGCTAGGATTCATTGGAGTAAAATCATCAAAAAGTGAGCACTAAACTCCCATGGCTCTGACTGCTTTTTACTGAAATCATTATGACTGTAAATCAACTTTCATCGATGAAGTATCTTTGGGAGCAGTAGGTGCCAGTTAACACAGAGACTCACATCTGGTCAGTGTGCAGAGAGTAAGAGACTTTGGACATCTCTATCACTGCCTTTCCTCCAAAGGCTCAGCAAGTTAAATAACAGATGATCAAGGAAGAGGGTGTAGAAAGACTGTAGGAACCAGGGGATGACAATAGTGAAACAGTGGTTTCCAGAGACAAGAGAACAGTTCCACATATGAACTGACTGCATCTGTGATTACAGGCACAGGACTTGGACAAGATGGAGCCCAACACAAATCCCAGCCTGAAGTCCAGAGATGACCAGAAAACTCCACTAGGTGAGAAACTCCTGGTAACGGGTGGTGGCTGGGAAAGGAGAGTCACTTTTCTTCAGAAATGTGGCCATGAAAGATACCTGTGCTCCAGTAGGTAGCCCTCCATGCATGCACACACTGGGAGCTCCGAGTGGACTCCTAAGGTTAAGAAAAACAATATGAAGTAGAGAGGGAATCATGGGGAGAGGTGGGGAGAAAGTGGAGTGGAGGGGCAATGGGCTTTGGACTTGATCAAAACACGGTGTATGCATGTACACAATTCTCTTTAACAGTAAAGAAACAAAATGTACTTTGAGACCGTCAGGCTTAGGACCTTGGCTTTAAATGTCCATTCTCTCTACAGAGAAAGAAAGTAAGGCCAAAGGTGCTAGCTAGCTGAGGAACTTTCTCAGAGCAACCCAGGGGCCTGAGTGGAGGTGCCCATCTCTCCTTGCTTCTCAGAGTCCACAATTCTCCCAGCTGCAACTCTCTTCAGTCCTCGGCTGTGTCTGTGTCAACTCAGTGCCTACCTGCAGCCTTGACACAACCTGTCTGAATACTTGGAAAAGCCACTGTGGGAGGCTGGGAGATAACCACGGCAACAGTGCAGCCTGCAGGCGAGTGTGGGGATCACAGGGCACACCTGGAGAGCCACCTGGCAGGTAGAGCCTGTAAGAAGAGGATCAACCCTGGCAGCCTGGTCCTGAGGATGTGATGTCCAGGAGGGAGATAGTTCAGTAGGGTTGGAGCCAAAAGGCATGTTTACTGTGCAGTTACACTTGTCCACATTTACCTGGGGAGATAGTTTCAGTTTCGACAAGATGGAGTCTTGTCACTTTCTAGACAAGGTCTGTAAGGATGGAAAGTGGCCTGAGTCATCTTTCTTCCTTTGTACCCAGAAACCATCACTTCCCAGTGTGCCACTTGGTGAAAAGTGAGTGACTCCAACTTAAGGAGCAGGAAGCATCTTTGTCCATCAAACTCACTTCTAAGTCTAGAAATGAGTTACTAGGGTAACATCGGGGAGATGTCACAGAGGCAGAATCAATGTTTTAATATATCCCAAAATAGCCCTAAGAACCTACACAGAAGGGGAAACAGGATAATTTAAACGGCAGGGGAGTCCAGTGGATGAATCGGCTACATCTCTAAGGTGCCAATGAATGACCAGTGTCAACCTATAGTGAGGGATCTAGTAACAGATCAAAGAATTATTTTCCACTGTAGTTTCCAGTGAATTATACAGAAGCATCTCTACTCACACATCACTTTTCACAAGGTGATGGTGATGGTGATGGTGATGGTGATGATGACGATGATTTGTTATTTAAGGGGTGGTTTTGGGAGGTGGGGGCTTTTGCCATCTACTCTAAAATTGTCTGCGTCTCTTCACTTCCTACTTTTCTTTTTTACTTTTGCCTTACTCCACTGACCTACTTTTCTCCTTGGCAATTGGAACCTTCGATGCCATACACATTACTTACTATCTCTGCCTGGCATCTGTGTCAGCACTCATGAAGGTTCTAGGAAGACAAGGGTGTCTTTGTATTCACCGCTATATTCACAACACCGAGGCTCCTACCTGGCACATCCAAGGGCACCCAGAGAATCTTAGTCATTGAATGAGCACGTCGATAGAGACAGGGCACTCATCAACACAAAGGCACCGTAAACCTGGAAGGCCAGGGAATACACTAGATGACAAAGTCAACAACTGAAGTTATCATGACAGGTAGTAACAATAGTCTAAAGCTAACAGGATAGAATTTAACAGACTCTGTAAATCAATCCTACACTTAAGAGTTCAGAAAAACAATTGCATAAGAACAAGATAAGAAAGATAATACGGCTGAATAACAGCATGTGTAGAAATGACAGGGTCTTGGGTGACTGCCAGCTCAGTTTGAGTCCAGAGAAATCAGCCTCTCATGAAAGTGTAATTCCAGGTGTCATCACTAATGAAAGTAATCTCAGTTTCAGTGTGTAAGTGTGCTCAGATGCACGCCCTCTCTGGAACGCATATCTTTGAATGCAGCAAGGTCGTCCTCTGTGGCCTGCCTTGGAAGAGCAAAGATGAGAAATCCTATAAATGTCCATTAACAAAGAACAGATTGGATTCATGACAAAAATCTCAGGGTGGGATCCACTCTCCCTGGAGCACAGGAGACTCTTACTGACTCGTTGATTTAGAGTGACTGGGGTCAGAGGGATCTAACAAAACGAACAGAAGTGCCAAGCTTCCTTCCCACTTTGAGTTTTGCTCTTAAGGTGACCTTCATTCACTGGTGTGGACATTCCTGGAAACTTGCGAGAAACACAGAGAAGGATTCTCCACCCACAAGCCCACTCCCACAGAATTGACTTCAAGATGAGACTCTCAAGTGACTCCCACATACATTAAGATCTGAAAAGTACTGTTTTATTTTCCTATTCATACATATTCCTGTTATAATAACTGCCCCTAGAATAAGATTTATCATCTTAATATAAAGTCCCACCACTAACCAAAAAAGGGTAAAAATATCTATTTTCTTTAGTAGAGTGTTACGGGGTATTCTAACCACACTCCAGAGCAGGCTCCATGCCCGGGAGTAGATTCCAACACAAAACGACCTCATAATTTTTTGTGTGTTTTTCTGTGGTTTTTTTTTTGGGGGGGGCAATAATTTTTGTCTTCTTGTGGTTTTTGTTCTTTGTTTTTACTTTTGTTTTTATGATATTTTTGAGAGAGAATATTAAGTTGGCTGGGTATGGAGGTGGAAAGGGTTGGGAAAGGAGAAAGAATATGATCAAAATATATTGTATGAAAAAACAATTTTAAAAATGAAGATGCACTACTTTAACCTTTTTTAAAGGCACAGTTCAGCAGTGCTGATTATATTCACTATGCTATATAGCATGGTTACTATTCATTTCTAGAATTTATTTTTACTAGAGGAGTAGCAATACTTATGAATGCTTTAAAACAGCTAACCTACAATTGTATCTCTCTCATTGACAACATAACTCTTATTTGTTTGTTCACACATTCACCTGGTATAAAGCTATTGCATGTTTACGCTGCTGAAGGCAATCTCCAGCATAGAGGTCTATGCTGGTCACTAGGAAGATACAAAGTTTATAGCCAATCAGATGGCAGACACTGCTCACTCATCAACTGTTTCCTGATTATGTAGGCATATAAAAAGGAACATGTATAGTCATTAAGAAAAAACAGTATTGGGGGCTGGTGAGATGGCTCAGCAGTTAAGAGCACTGAGTGCGCTTCCAGAGGTCCTGAGTTCACAACCACCTTTAATGAGATCTCATGCCCTCTTCTGGTGTGTCTGAAGACAGCTACTCATATACTTAAAATAAATAAATAAATCTTTTTTAAAAAAAGAAAAACAATATGGAGATTAAAAAAAAAAAAAAAAAAAAAACCTCTACCATGTGATCAAAATATCTCACTTCTGGGTATATATGCAAGAAATAAATCAGTATGCCAAAAAGAAATCTTTATGCCTGTGCTTCCTGAATAGTATTACTAGTAGTTAACAATATTCAAGATATAGAAAGAATCCCAGGGCCCATTAACTGATGAATGGATTAAGAAAGCCTAGTACGTACATTCAGTAGATTAATGTGTATTCTCCAAAAGGAAGGAGACCTTGCCATTAGCAACAGTATCAGTGAGCTTGGGAGATACCATATTGAGTGGTATAGATCAGGCATAAAAAGACACAGTAAGGACCATGTCAGCGAGCTGGTCCAGAGACACAGTGGGGTGGATAGGCCTAAAGAGAGGCACAGGGAGGGTGTCTGAGAGTAAGGTGGTGGATTTGAGAGCAAGTGGCTGCAAGTAGGGCTGCACCAGCAGCCATGGGAGGAGAAGCGAGGTGCCACATCAAAAACAAAAAAACAAAAAAATCAAAAACAAAAAAAAGATGCCAGCTAAATTGAAACTATCCCTTAAATGCATTTCCTTGGCATAGAAGAAGGATAATTCATTTTAAAGACAGAAATTTCTCAACAAATTGTAAAAGAAAATTTCCCAAAGATAAAGAAAGAAATTAACCTTCAACTGAATGGAAGAAAAAGAATCCTGTGGGGGGGGTGGAGTTGCAGAATGGTGTGAATGTATTTAACACTACAAGTAAAATGTTCAACACGGTACATTTTATGCTTATGTGTATTTTACCACAATCAAACAAATAAAAAAACAAATTTATTTATGTCCAAGTTACTCTCAGAAGAAAACCCAATTGATGATGCAGTACTTCAAGGCAGAAAGTTTAGGAGCTATGTGGCTGACCGTCATTGTCAACTGAACTGAACTTGGGTTCACCTAAGAGACACACCAAGCAGGTGTAACTAAATAGGAGCATCTCACCCCGAAGGTGGGCACACAATCTCACATATTGGCTGAATTCAAAAGGAAGAATCAATCATGTAAACTGAGTACTAGTGCCCACCCCTGGCCTTCATTTCTCCCTGACTGAAGATGCATCATGACCAGCCTCCTCACTCTCTGGCTGCCATGATTTCTCCACCATGATCAGTTGCATCCTCCAAAACCGTGAGCCATAAAGAAAACCCTCCTTTCTTCTGACTTTCTATCGTCAAGTGATTTGTCACAGCAAAAAGAAAAGTAACCAGGACAGAGACTGGATGGTATTGGCAGAGGTTTGAAATAACAGTACCAAGAGAAATGTGGGTAGTGCAGTCCCAAAACATGAGGTTTTAGAAGAGAGCGATTTGCTTGCAATAAAGGCCACAGATTTCACCTCAGAAGGGTGCTTTGGCTAGCCACGACCTCTGGTGATAAGACTACGTTCTCCAGTCCCCAGTCACGATATGCCCACAACCACTAGGTGACTATGGGCTGAGCCATTTCCCAACAGACATGTGACATTTGCCATCTGCTCGTTCTGCACACATGGGTTCAACCAATTGTGGATGGAAAACTATTAGGGAAAGTTGTGGTCTAGTGCTCGGTGTCTGCAGCTCCTGTCACTGTTCTCTAAGCAGTATGCATAACAACCACTTTCACTACATTTGCATTATATTAGATGCTCTAAGTATCCAGAGAGGAGATACAGTACACAAGAAAATGGGTATAGATTCTATGTAATATCGTGCCATTTACAGAAGGTATTTGAACATTCATGTCTTTTAATTGTCCTCTAGGTCCATGAACCAATACACCTAGATAATGAGGGTGACTTGTACACTTACACTGTATATACATGGGTGATGCTTCCAGAGCCCTCTGGACTTGGGTGTGGTCTCCTGCTATATTGATACATTCACTCTACCCACAGCCCACATCTGTTCCTCATCCTCCCACATATCACAATGGTTGGCGACAGGGAATGTGTCCTAGGCAACACAGGTGCGGCAGCGTTACCTCAGTAACGTGTCGTTAAAATTGCACATTTGCTATAATTAAAAGAGACAGGTGAGCCCAGAGAGAAAGGAGATCATGAAAGGTAGCAAGAGAAGTGACACGGGCCGGGCGGTGGTGGCAAACGCCTTTAATCCCAGCACTTGGGAGGCAGAGGCAGGCTGATTTCTGAGTTCGAGGCCAGCATGGTCTACAGAGTGAGTTCCAGGACAGCCCGGGCTACACAGAGAAACCCTGTCTCAAAAAACCAAAGAGAGAGAGAGAGAGAGAGAGAGAGAGAGAGAGAGAGAGAGAGAGAGAGAGAGAGAGAGAGAGAGAGGTGACACGGGAGAGCAACAGCATACTCATGACCCCCCAGACACAAATGTCATGCCACTGTTTGCAATACAACTGTGGTCGGAGAGCCCTGCTTTCACTGGACGCCAGTGTCACCCCAGTGCATATCCATAAAATGGTGAAGCTTAGAGACGAACAAGAGGGAAAGTATTTTTGACCCAACTGCTCAGGGAACAATAGAAAAGAGAAACTCGTCAAGGGGTAGCCCAGAAACCCTGGCAGACTTTCTGGGAACCCATCACGTCTCTACCAGGCGCCCAGCACTGCTCCCTGGGGCACACACTGTGCCTTCCAAGCTAGAGTGTGGTAAATAACTTAGGATCTCTCTTGCAACAATTTTTTCTCTCAGGACTAAAGAGCATCTCTTCATTTTTTTTTTTATTGGAAATTTTATTTACATTTCAGACGTTCTCTCCTTACCCCATTTCCCCCCTCCCTCCCAGGAACTCACTATCCCTTCCCCCCTCCTTTTGCCTCCACGTTGGTGTACCTCCACCTACCCTCCCCCGTACCTCACCTCCCCACCCTCGAATATCCCCCCCCCCCGACGACGTCCAGCCTTCATGGGACCAAGGATCTCTTCTTCCACTTATATATAGTTCCCTTGCATATATAACTGGAGCCATGGGTCCCTCCCTAAGCGCTCCCAGGCTGGTGGTTTAGACCCTGGGGGCTCTGGTTGGTTGGTATTGTTGCTTTCCTCATGGTGTCATGAATCTTCTCAACTCCTTCAGCCTTCACTCTATCTTCTCCATTGGGAACCCCATGATCAGTTTAATGGTTAGCTGTGAGCATCTGCCTCTGAGTATGTCAGACTCTCACAGACTTCTAAGGAAACAGCTAGATCAGGCTCCTGTCAGCATGTACATCCTGACATTCACATCAACCTCTACCTTTGCTGACTGCACATAGGATGGATATCCAGGTGGAATGGTGGGATTGCAAGATGGTGCAACCACTATGGAAAACAGTCTGGCAGTTCCTCAGAAAATTGGACATATCACTACCTGAGGACCCAGCTATACCACTCCTGGGTATATATCCAGAAGATGCTCTAACACATAACAAGGACATATGCTCCACTATGTTCATAGCAGCTTTATTTATAATAGCCAGAAACTGGAAAGAACCCAGATGCCCTTCAACAGAGGAATGGATACAAAAAACGTGGTACATTTATAAAATGGAATATTACTCAGCTATTAAAAACAATGAATTTGATAAATTCTTATATAAATGGATGGAACTAGAAAATATCATCCTGAGTGAAGTAACCCAATCACAAAAGAACATACATGGTATTCACTCACTGATTACTGGATTTTAGCCCAGAAGCCTGAAATACCTAAGATACAACTCACAGACCACATAATGCTCATGAAGAATGATGACCAAGTAGGGGGGGGGCTTCAGTCCTTCTTAGAAGGAGTAACAAAATTCATTTTTTATTAATAAAAAGGCTCTTTTCATATAATATATTCTGATTATGGCTCCCTTCCCCCAACTCATCCCAGATCTTACCCACCCACCCAATCCTTCCCCAGCCCCCCTCTGTCTGTCTGTCTGTCTGTCTGCTGTCTGTCTCTCTCTCTCTCTCTCTCTCTCTCTGTCTCTGTCTTTTGACAACAAACAAGCAGACAAACAAACAAAAACAGATTTTTTTTTTTAAAGGAAGAAAAAAAAAAACAAGAAACACACATAAAACAAAAAAGAGCACAAAGTCAGAAACCATAACTAATACAAGCAAAGGACCAGTAAGACAAAAAAAAAAAAAAAAAAAAAAAAAAAAAAGCCCAAACGAAGTAATATGAGACAAAAGGTCTACAAATGCACTATTGAGTTTGTTTTGTGTTGGCCATCTACTGATGGAAATAAGGTAACCTTAAATGTGGTCAATATACTCAGTGAGACTGCATTGGAGAAAACGCATTTTTCCTTCCAGAGCAGATAACCATTGCAGATAGCTTCTTGGCTAGGGGTGGGGGCCCCTATCCACTTTCCCCTCTCAACACTAGTGCCTCAACTGACTTGAACTTGTACAGGCCTAAAGGGAATCTCTAAAGGGAGTTTGGGGTGTTGAGAAGCTTTAAAGAGATCACTTAAAGGCTAAGTGTGCAAGACAAAAGGTCTCACGAGACCAAGCCAAGCTTGCCTGAAATGCTGCTTTTCTCTCATCACCTTCTAAGGGCCTGGAGTGGTTGGCAGGAAGCAATGACTGCAGAAGTCCTAGCCAGGAACTTCTGCCATCATCACTTGATCAGAAGAACATCTACATATTCTGCTATCTGTAAGACACCCATCTCTCCTGAGTCTAAATTTAATCCCCAAGTAATACTTAAATACCAGTATTTAATTTTAAACGGTGAAGCATTTAGATGTCCAGGAAAAATAATTCAAATGTATGCTGTGAATATGGAAAGGCATAAAGTATAGCTATAGAAAGCAGAGAAAAAAGAAAAAAAATGTTTAAATCTGAAATCCTTTTTATTGTAGAAGGATGGATGGTTAAGTTCCATAAATACCTCTTAAGGTGATATCGTCTTCTGAAATGACCAATATGGGTGGGGTTGGGGATTTGGCTCCGTGGTAGAGTGCTGGACTGGCTTTGGGTTTGGTCCTCGGCTGTAGAAAAGAAAAAGACAAAATTACAAAAGCGACTCCCTTCCACAGAAACCCAAAGTAACAGAAAAATCAAATGTAACATAGCCTTCACTGTCTCAGAAATGGTACAAAGAAGGGTAACGCTAAGAGGCTATCACAGCCTTTATCTACTTATTGCACAAATCCTTACATGCCTGTCCCAAAGTAAATACAGGGGCTAGGATCAGGCTCAGGGAATAAGGGAGCTGCTTTAAATCTAAGAACCTGAGTTTGATCCCTGGAACTGATATGGTGGAGGGAGAGAACTGAGTCCCACAGATTCTCCCTTGACTTCCAGGGGCATACTGTGGCATGGGGTATAGGCTCACCCACACATACTAAGAACACACAGATATATGTTTGAGAGAAAACATCTCTCTCTCTCTTTCTCTCTCTCTTTCTCTCTCCTCTTCTCACTCAAAGATTGTAATCACCAGGCATGGTGGTGAACAGTTGAAATCACAGCACTTGGGAGACAGAAAAATTGGATCACTTGCTCCAGGCCATGCTGGGTACAGCAAGACCTTGTTTCAAAAGAAGTCATATTACAGATGCCCCTCCACATCAAGAGACACAGCAAAGAGTAATTCCTCTAGGAAGCCACATGGTATTCTATGGATGTTCAGTGGCATGTTCAACTCTTGTTGATGGACCATCAAGTTATCAAGCTGTTTTCAAGCTTTTATAGAAAAGCATTGTGAATGACAGACAGATGGACTCCAGAAATCTCCTATCTCTAATAGCAACAAACACAGTTGGTAGAAACTGCCATAGTCAACTCTCTCGACCTCTGGAAATTAGCCAAGATTTGCAACACTCCAGGGATCCTTGATGCAAGTACAACAGCTGAATCCCGACAAGAACAGAAAGCTGTGGCATTGAACACGCCCTGTTCCCACCTCCTTCTCAGCTCCCACAGTTCTAAAAACCAGCAGCTGTCTCACCAGCAGAGGGGAAAAGGGACAGAAGCCCTTCAAAGCCCCATTCCCAGAGAATTATCACTATGGGACTTCATAAGACCAGCTCACAAGGTTTATCTGTAGATAATCTGACCTGTCTCAAATAAAGGGCACCAGTGTAAAGGCCTTCTGCGGGGGATGGGGCTCAGTGGCAGAATGACAGCCAGAATGACACTATAAATTCAATCTCCAGCACCAGAAAAAAAAAGTGTGAATGCCACTTCCCAAAAAAGCTCAATCCAACGGGATTACAAGGAATCCATTTTCAGAAAAGCTATCATTTAAAAATGAATGAGAAAGTTTTAAAATGTCTTTATAGCATGCCTATCTTGAAACAAATAGTAAAGGCAAAAATTAAAGACACTGAACAATAAAGGCCTATGTAAACAATGAACACAGATAAAACACTGCAAAGGGAAAATGAAAGAGAGTGTTCTCGTTTGTAACTGTTTTCTGGCTAATTTAAAAGATGCTCCATAAAGCAGTGGCTACAGATCTGAGCTAATAGGTGTGAACTATGCCTACCCGTACAAATGTAATTTATATGGTGACAACAGGGAAGAGAAGAGGGAGTGGAGTAAGCAACATATTTTATATGCTATTGATATTATTTGGTATTAATCTGAAGTAGATTATCATTTGGGATACTGTTATCCCCAAGGCAACCACTAAAAAAAGAACTCCACCAAAAACTGCAACCTAAGGGCTGGGGTATGTTGAGGACACTAGTTGCTTCTCCAGAGAATCTCAGTTCAATTCCTAACACCCACCTATCAGCTCAAAGCCATCTGTAATTCCAGAACGAGGGTATCCAACACCCTCTTCTGATGTCTGTAAGCTTGCAAATGGTACACAGACATACATGCAGGCAAAATATTTACATACATTTTAAAAAATGGCAAAAATTTAAGTAATACAGTAGAAAAAATCTATGGAATACAATGTTTCTTACATAATAGATGAATAAAGAGACACAGGACACATAGAAAATACCAAAATGGTGAATACGAATCCTAGTTCACTGCTAATTTAGTGAAAATAAATAATCCAACAAAATATCCAACAAAAGGTGGACAGACCTTTTAAAACATAATACAAGTAAACACATGTTGTCTAAAGTTGACATACTTTATACTCAAAACCATTTATCCTAAACAAACATTGAAGAGGATACAAGAAACAGCAAAAAGATATTGGGCCTGGGAACATGGCATAGTGGTAGAGTACTTGGCTGCCATGTGCAATCCCCAGACTGAATTAACAAAAGAGATGTAACAGCTTTACCAATATCAGTCAAAATATAATTTATGACAAAAAGTTACTAAAGACGAAAAGAACATTTTACAATAATAAAAGATTCAATTCACCAAAAATAAACAAGAACAAAAATTCATCTAGTATATATATATATATAGAATAACCAAGATTTCAAACTACATAAAGCCAAAACTAACTAAATTGAAGGGTAAGTGAACAACTAAGTAATAAGTTAGGGAACTCAAGAGCCTACATTCAGTAACAGGTAGGACTCTGAGGAGGGAGAAAAACGGAAGAAATACACAACACTGTAAGAAACTAGACCTAGCCGGAGTCTCTAGAGAGCCCAGCAGCGTCAGGACATTGCTTCTCCAATGGAAAGGAATACTATATGCTAACCAAAAAAAATTCAAAGGGCTAAAATATACAAAGACTTTTCTGAGCAATGTCAATTGATATAACAAATTGTTGAAATAGTGGATTTGCCATGACTCCATTACTAGAGAGAGTAAGGCAAGTGAATTATGAGTTTGAAGCTAGCCTGACCTATCTAGTGGGGCCAGCCTCAAAATAAAGGAGGAGAAGAAGAGAGGAGGAGGAGGAGGAGGAGGAGGAGGAGAGAGGAGGAGGAGGAGGGAGGAGGAGGAGGAGGAGAGAGAAAAGAGGGGTGGCAAGGAGGGAGGAGAGGGGGAGGATGGGGGAGGAGAGGGAAAGGGGAGAAAAGGGAGAAGAGGAGGAGGAGGAGGAAGAGGAGACGTTGATAACTTACAAATATATAGAAAATTAATGGCATGTGTCTAAATAACTAATGACTCAATGAAGAAATCACGAATCCACAAGAGAAATCAGAGAAATACATAGAGATAAACAAAATATCTTTTGTTTTTATCCTCCCCCCCAAAAAAAAAATTCATGGGACACAGTGAAATCATTGCTTAAATGTAACTCTGTATCTGCTTACACACCTATTCCAAAGAGGGAAACGACTTTTCAAATAGCGTAAGTTACTTTTCTCCTTGCTGGGACAGTAACAACTGAAGGAGCTCTGCCTTTGAGGGGACCCAGGCCATCTCGGCTTGGGAGACATGGCAATGTGAACAGCAGGCAGCTGGCCACATTACATCTGTGGTCAGATGATGTTCAGCAGGCTTCCCTTTCCAGTCAGGCTGAAATCCCAGCCCATGGGACAAGGCTACCCACTTTCAGGAGTCATTCCTCCTCAGTTACACCTGTCTGGAAACTCTGCCAAAGACACCTCAGAGTTGTGTCTCCAAATCCACTCACTCCAAATCCAGTCAAACTGGCCATAAACACTAACCAACACACTTTCCATTTTAAGATACTAGGACAAGAAGGGCAATACAAAAAAGAAAGCTGGGGTTATAGTGAATTAAAGTGGGATTTCGCGAAATAAAAAATAATGAAAAGCTGTTTCTTTGAACAGTCAACAAAACTATCAAAGCTGTAGCTTGATCAAGTAATGATTAAAATTAGAAATGTAACAGGCCCTGCCCCTTGCCAGCTAAAGCAGAGCAGACTCTGCTGAGCAGCACAGTTAGAGCTGGCTCTGTTATTGGGGGAGGGGAGGGAGCTTGGGTGAGCAGACCTGAGAAAGAACCAGCAGGCTGACCAGCTCAGCTAGGAGCCAGGCCCAGATACAGGGCTTTGAGTTGGCCCACCACAAAATCTGTATCATCTGTGAACTGTTGGGCGGCATGCAAGGGCCAGTCTGCTGATCCAAAGCTGCAGGATCTCCATGACACAGGGTAAAAACAGGGTAACAAGGAGGAGTCTCAGTAAAGATCCAGTATTGATGGTGTCACAAAAGCAAGAGGCCTCAAACCAGACCAGTGACTCATTGCATTGAACACTCACAAGTGAGGATGTGTGGACAGAGGGATATACTGTGGGACACACTGTGACATACCACAGCTTCCACTATGAGATGTTTTCTATGCTTTGTTTTTGTTTGTGTGTTATATTTTTATTTCCTTTTGGGGAGGAGGTTACAAGGGCAGAGGGCAGATATGAGAGGATGGGGAGATGAGTGGGAATGGGGTGCAGGATGCTGGACTCGTTCCTCACACCATGTGACAATATTAAGTCTTGTGATCACTGACCTGAATGCAAGAATTAACAGCATGAAATTGTAATTATAATAGAGTAGTGATCTTCTTGACCATGAAGAGGAAGAATCCCCTCAAAGAGGGAAAAGAAAAGCACACATCAGGCTTATCAGAGAAGAAAAGTGAAGAGCTTTAGAAACACATCTAAGAGAATGAAAATGTGAATCACAGACTGTGAAAAACCATGTAAACCATGTCTCTGATAAGTGTGTGAACTGAGAGAGGATCACGCAGTGTATAGTGAAAGAACATATATGACTTGTGTCTTTCATTGGCATTTATAGCCAGAATATACAATCAAGCTTTACTACTTACCGGTAACAATCTATATTTTAAGTGTGTAAAGTATTTGGGCAGAAATTTCTCAAAATGTATGCAAATAGTGAAGGCATTTAAGAATACTCACTCTCAAGGGCTGGAAATGGCTCAGCGGTTAAGAGCACTGGCCACTCTTCTAGAGGTCCTAACTTCAATTCCCAGCAAGCACATGGTGGCTCATAACCATCTATAATGTGATTTGGTGCCCTCCTTGAGCATGCAGGTGTACATGCAGATACAGCATTTATATACATTAAATAAATAAATATTAACAGAAAAAAAGAATGTTCACTCTCTAGCCATTCGAAAAACATATATCAAAGTGACACCTCATACTCACTAGAACAGAAAAAAAAAAGTATAAGCAAGATTAATGGAGGAGTGAAGGATTTGGACTCTGAGTGAAGGAGTTGAACCCTACACAAGCTGTCAACGAGGATGGAAAATGACCCAGCCACTATGCAAAACTGTTTGCACAATTTCTTACAGCTCTCAACACAGAGTAACCATGCTGCTGTACAGCTTTGTGTGCTCTAGCAATTCTGTTCCTTGGTATGTACCCATGAGAACTGAACACACATGTCTGCATGAAAACCTGCACATGAATGTCCATATGAACATTGTTGATTACAGCCAAAAATTGGAAACAATCCAAACAGCTATCAAATGAGAAAAAGATTTTAAAAATGTAATAACTCTATAAAAATGAAATTTTATTTGGCCATAAATGGCGGAATAGTGACACATGGCTCAGTATAGATGAGCCATATGAATTATGCTAACTGAAAGAAGCCAGACATGAAGTCACATATTGTTTGCTTCTGTTTATATGAAGAGTTTAGTGTAAGCCAATCCACAAAGACAGATTAGTGGTCTCCAGAGGCTGGAGTGGGGAGAGAGAAAGAAACGGCCACTAATGGGCAAGCTTTGCTGCCTCTGCTTCTCTTGCTGGGATGCCTGGAAATTTTAGAGTCAAGATGGTTTGCACAACTTTGAGAATAAAATAAAACCTGCTGAAATGCACTTTAAATGTTTAGATTTTCTGAATGTGCATTTCTATAAAAATTAGAGTTCCATAGTAAAGACTTGAATACATATATTGTTACACACTAGGGTTCTCTGTCTCAAGAAGTCTCCCAAATGTGAGATTGCTGAACCAAAGGAGCATCATTTCTGCCCCCTAATTTTACATACATATGGCCAGGTTATGTTCCAAACGTAGTAGATGAAGCTGGGCATGGTAGCACATGCCTTTAATTCTTGCGCTCGGGAGGCAGAGGCAGTCAGATTTCTTTGAGTTCAAGGGTAGCCTGGTCTACATAGTGAGTTCCAGGACAGCCAGAGCTACATAGGGAGACCCTGTCTCAAAAGCAAACAAACAAAAAAGTAGTGCATGGATTCAGAACTCAACCAAACTGTTAAAAGGTTTTCCATTCTGAGCTGTATCTTAATCTTGCTAATTTTTTTGCCAGACTGTACGGTTAAAAAATAAATAAATAAATAAATAAATAAATAAATAAATAAATAAAAAGTACCGTAATTCTAACTGCCTTCCTTTTCTATTATTATCATTGTTTTCATTTATGTGATATTTGGAATTCTCTGACTAGGAATTGCCAAACTGCATCTGCTCCCTGACATTCTACTTTGTTATTCATGGTTTCTTAGCAGTTTGTGGAACCACTTCACATATTAGATGTGCTCACCTTCTAGTTGTGTATTACAGATCCGGCTCGATTTTGCAAATGATGCCTATATCTCCAAATACTCATTTAAATGGACACAACTGGAATGATTTGAATGGCAAGGAATAGCAAGGACCACTTTATACGGTCTCTTTGTTTAAACCTCTATCGCACTCCCCAACCCAGTTCTTTATTCAGCTGATAAATAGAATCCCTTCAATAAAGAAGTTCTCCCACCAGCAAATGCACTGGCCAGCATGCCTCTGCAACCCCACCAGCCGCCTGCTAAATTCCCAAAGTGTTTACTTAGAAAGGTTAGCCCCTGGGCATTGCTGCATCCCACTGAAATCAAACTTCATACTTTGTGTCATTAGTCCAGTCACTATGGCTAGAAGTAAGAGGTGTCAAAAATTCTGTTGTGTTGATTTGACAAACTTGAATAGAGATTGGGGACTGTGACTATTCAAAATTAAACCTATTGCTTAAATGAAAAGGGCTAGACTGCATCTGCTCTGGTCACACTTGAGAGCAAAGATTCCTCACATTTAAAAAAAAAAAATCTCAAACTTTAAAAACTGAGGATGCCAGAGAGGTTTTAAGTAGCAAGTGTATATGTACCCATTTTTACTGTATTAGAAATTAAACTGACTTTTAAATTATTCACTTATTTTATAACATTAACAATAAGTATGTTTCATATTACTATGGGTAAAATATTGTATAGAAAATAACTACTTTCTAAAGTGAAATGTTAGTGAGACATGTGTCATTGTCTTACATTTTCACAAATTCCTTCACTTCTGATTTGACAGAAGACAGTTGAGATTTCATAACATTCATGCATTTAATTTATTGAAAGATTATATTTTCCTTAAAATTCATCCACCTTCACACTCACCTGCCTTTTCAGATAATTGGGGGTATTTTCTTTGGTATATATCAAAACTTGAAATATAGTGGGTTTTTTGAAGATCTGTTGCAATATGGAATCTATAGCCACATCAGCAAACTAGTTAACACTGACACATAAGAATCTATGGGTCTGAGCTGGAGAGATGGAGTAATGATTAATTAATTAATTAATTAATTAATTAATTAATGCTGGATTGATGGCTGCTCTTCCATAGGACTTGGGTTCAATGGCACCCACATGGCAGCTTATAACTGTCTGTAACTCCAGTTCCAGGAGATCTGACACTCACACGTAAAACACCAGTGCACATGAAATAAAAATAAATCATTAAGAAGAAGACAATGATGAAGGAGGAGGAGGAAGAGGAAAAAAGAAGAAGAAGAGAAGGAGGAAGAGGAAGGAGAAGAAGGAAGAGTAGGAAGAGGAAGGTAAAAAAGGAAGAGGAGGAAGAGAAGGAGGATAAAGAGCAAGGAAAATGAAGAGGAGGAAAAAGAGGAAGGAGGAGGAAGAGGAAGGAGAAGAAGGAAGGAGGAGGAAGAGGAGGGGAGAAAGAGAAAGAGGAGAAAGAGCAGGTATGGCCAGCTTCTCCTGATTTTTTACAAGATACAAACACCAGTTGTTTGGAAACTTTGGCTCACTGAAGCATACAGATTTTTCTGTTTACTACATTTCATGATACAATTTTTAAAAATAAAACTTGTTAATATCATCATTTATTCAGCTGAGAATTGTTTAATTTTTAGGATTCTAGCAAGTGGACACTGGTTAAATATACATTTTCCAAAATCCTTGTTTGTATTAGAAAGTCAAAATTTGGCCATTGGAAACAAAATTTTAAAGAAAGGCAAAATTTAGCCATTATTGCTTTCTTAGAACGATGAACTCGCTGCTGAGATTTAAGAAAAATTCTGCCAAATCACACGTCAGAATAAACAGGATTTTTTTTTTTTTTTTTTTTTTTTTTTTTTGGCCATTGTGTCAGGGAGAAGTGTGCCCTGTGAAAAGAGTAGGTACTTCAGCCACCAACGGAAGCAAGGCACCCCAGCTTCCGGTGGGAGGAGCAGAGAGCTAAACACCGGAAGGAAGGGCACGGTGAGACTTCCCACTCTGTCAGTGACCATGCAAAAATGCATAGAACCAAGGGCTGATTTCAAAAATAAATCAATTTTCATTTCATTTCTGAGACATTCTTTTTTTTTTTTTTTTTTTTTTTTTTTTTTTTTTTTAAAGCTGGCTTAAATTCCTTGTCTTATTCTCCTTTTTGCTATGAACATACGTGTAGCTGTGAAGAATCCAGTGTGGACTTGCTGGTAGGATGTGTGGAAAGGTACCGGCAGCTTGACCCTGCCTTTCTTCGGCACCTTCAGCACAAATGTCAACACAACCCATCCAGAAGAAACTGTGAGACTGAGAAAAGCTATGCATTTATTAGAATATTTCAGTACTTTATGTTTGATCGCCAAAAGTTCCAGAAAAGAAACTTCCTTTACTGCATCATTAATTTGGTACTAGCTACATACAAACAAAACAGTCAATCCGGACTCCATTTATAAGCTAAAACTGCAATTTTCTTCAGTCAGACTGTTAACTCAGATCTTCTGTTCTTAGCTGGAGCATTCATCGCCTGGGTCCTGGCACTGATGGAAAAGGCTAGTCCTCTGTCTTGAATGGCTTTTCCACCCATAGACATTCAGCCAGTTCAGGCAGGCTTTTCCAGGCTGTTGCGTCCACTTACCCAGCCCAAGTAACTCAATGATGTACCTGACCAGTACTCCTGAGGGACTTCCAGTACAGTCTGTAAACAAATCATCAGGTAGGAGAGAGTAAAAGGATTCATCGTGTCTGTATTCCAAGTACTGAATTCCTTTTTGCTTTAAACTCTATTTGGTCCAAAAATAAAGTCACAATTCAACTATAGTCATAATACAATTTAATTTTATTTCCTGTTGACATAAGACACAAAAAGGTAAAATTTAAGATCTGTAGACTTTGAGACTATTTTTCCATTCTTTATTGGCGGTTTGACCAGGCCTCTTCAGACTGAGTATGTGCCCTCATGAGTGACAGAATTCTCTGGCACATGAACTTCATCCTTTTCAGTATCGTTTTAAAAATATTTATTTATCTTTATTTCATGCATAAGAGTGTTTGTCTACTTGTATGTATATACACTGCATACATGCCCAAGTCCCACGGAGGCCACAAGGAGTCAGATCTTCTAGAGAATCATATGATTCTCATGAATCACATGGATGTTGGTACCGAAGACTGGTCCTCTACAGGAACAAGTGTCCTATCTGCCTGGCCATCTGTACAGACCCCTGTTTTCAGTATCTCAGTGTACAATCCAAGAAAGAAAATCTTGTACACCCCCTTTAAAAGTCAATCACACATCAATAAACATATCAGAAATACTTTGTGAACTTCATTTTATTTTAGAACAAAATGCTAGATTTTAAGATGCTAAGCTTCAGAAGAAATTGAAAAACAAAAGTTTTTCAGTAAAAAATAGAATATCAAAGCAAATGATTATTTATATTTTGTATTCTGTATCAATGCAGGAAAACTGTTGGAATTTGAAAACAACTGTTTACAAAAGCTTTGATGGGCAAAGGTGAGATGACAGGAAGAACAGGTAAATGTCGAGAACAACCTGAGTCCATCCCACAGAGAGTATGCATGTGCATCTCAACCCCTACTAACTTGGAAAGTTCTGGAGAATGTGAAAGTACACATGCTGAAAAGATCCTCACCAACCCTACATCCAACAGAGGGTAATATCCAAAATATATAAAGAACTTGGGAAGTTAAGACACCAGAAAAAAAACAAATAACCTAATTGAAAATGGGGTACAGAGTTAAACAGAAAATTCTCAACCTCTAATGGCCAAGAAACACTTAAAGATATGTTCAACATCCTTAGTCATCCAGGAAATGCAAATCGAAACGGTTCTGAGATTCCACTTTACATCCATCAGAATGGCTAAGATCAAAAGCTCAACCAACATCACATGCTGGCAAGGATGTGAAGAAAGAGGAACACCTCTCCATTGCTGGTGGGACTGTAAAATTGTATAACTACTTTGGAAATCCCAATTCTCAGAAAATTGGGAATAGTTCTGTCTCAAGATCCAGCTATACTACTCTTGGGCAAATTCCCAAAAGATATTCCACCATACCACAGGACATGTGCTCCACTATGTTCATAGCAACTTTATTTGTAATAGCCAGAACTGAAACAACACAGATGTCCCTCAACTGAAAAATAGATAAAGAAAATGTGTTTCCTTTACACAATGGAATACTATTCAGCTATTAAAAACAAGGACATCATGAAATTTGCAAGCAAATAGAAAGAACTAGAAAATATCCATCCTGAGTGAGATAATCTAGACCCAAAAGGATATGCATGGTTTGTACTCACTTATAAGTAGATATTAGCCATAAAGTACAGGATACTCATACTACAATCCACAGACCCAAAGAAGCTAAATAACAAGGAGGGCCCAAGGGAGGATGCCTGAATCTTACTCAAAAGGGGAAATAAAATAGTCATCAGAGATGGGTGGAGGAAGGGAACTAGGAGGGAAGGAGGATCAAGAAGGGAATCAGGTGGTAAGAGAGTGAATGGAAACCAATGGGGTGGGAGGGGTGCATCTCTAGGAAATGTCAGAAACCTGTGATAGGGGAAGCTCCAGGGAGTCTATAAGAGTGACTTTAGCTGAGATTCCTAGCAGTAGGGGACAGTGGCCACCTTCTGTAACCACACAGAACTCCCAGTAGGGGGATAAGAACATCAACCTACCCAAAAATCTTCAACCCAAAATTTGTCCTGCCTACAAGAAAGTGTAGGGACAAAGATAGAGCAGAGATTGAGGGAATGGCCAACCAATGACTAGCCCAAATTGAGGAACATCCCATGGGCAAGAACCAATCCCTGACACTGTTAATGATGCTCTGTTATGCTGCAGATAGGAGCCTAGCATAACTGTCCTCTGAGAGGCTCCACTCAGCAGCCAATGGAAAGTGATACAGAAACTCACACTCAAACATTAGGTGGATCTGGGAGTGTGGGGTGATCTTGTGAAGACTTAGGGGAAGGACTGAGGGACCCAAGAGGGGATCAGGACTCCCCAAGAAGACTAACAGAGTCAACTAACCTGGACCCTTGGGGGCTCCTAGAAACTGAACTCCAATGAAAAAGCATACATGGGCTGTACCTAGCTCTCCCCATCCCCGCACATATGTAGCATATTGCAGCTTGGTCTTCATGTGTGTCCCCCAACCACTGGAACAGGAGCTGTCCCCTGATTCTGTTGCCTGTCTGTGGATCCTGCTCCTCTAACTGAACTGCTTGGCCTCTATGGTAGTAGATGTGCTTAGTCCTGCAGTGACTTGATATGACAGGTGGCCTCCCTTCTCAGAGGAGAAGGGGAGAAGGAAATGGGGGAGGGATTTGTGAGAGGGGAACTATGAGGAGGGGGCTGTGATCAGGATGTAAAGTGAATTTAAAAAAAAAAAAAGAGTGCACATGTTCTATTAAGCCATTGGAAGAATGATATTGCCACGTGCCACATAGCTTCTGGAAACCGCTACCACGCTGTTGTCTCAGTATTTCTATGAAATAGTACCAATCTCAGGCTCTCTGAATGGGCCAGGAAGGCCTCAGACATCCTCAGGCTGCATCGTGAGAACCACTCTCCAGGGTAATTTTTGTTCAGTCTAGCAGCCCTGAATTAAAATAGCCTTGAAGGCAGGATCCAGAAAAAAGAAAGAAAATGTTGGGAGGGGATGTGGGTTTTCCTGCAGCCTTTGAGGCTTCTAAGCAGCCTTCAGGAGCTTTGATTCTCTGAACAGGAAAAGTCTGTAAACACGCATGTGCTGTTGGCCTTCTCCAGTGGCCTGGGGCTTAAAAGACAGTCAACAACAGCCCTCTCTTCATTCTTGCTTCTCTTCAGCTTGTCCCTCCACTCCTAGGGATGTGCGCACACTGCACCATCAACCTCTCACATGTGCACACCATTCTGGAGATGGGTCATAAACACTTGAACTGTCTTGGCTCAATAATGGGGACATTTTGGCTCCAGACTATGCTGAACTTTGCCCATTCCAGAAATAACCCGTAAGACATTCCCAAGGCACTGAGTGATGCAAACCACATGTATCCACTTACCATGGACAGACAGTGACTGCAAAGCAGCTCACCCCAGAGAGAGGAGAAACGAACAGTGTTCATGACACCGAACCCCCTTTCCTCGCTCTTAAGGAATTGCTCTGCAGTTCATGGCAGAGCCTTTGTGTTTCAGGAACACTCCTGTTTAGCATAAGCATCAACTGTTCCTCTTTGTTCTTCCCCTAAAACATGGAACTATGGGTAAGGTCTAGCAGATGGCTATTTGCATCCTTCAGGAGTTTGGTTAATAACAATAACAACTGCAAGTAGTAACCATAGGTCCATCTCATTTGCTGTAGGTGTAGTTGTCAAACATTTGCATTTACTTTGCATGTATTTTTAAAATTGCAGTATTATTCAAGCCTATAACAAGGTGGCTGACGGTGCCTGTGACTGACCTGGTAGCCATGGGTGCTGTCCCCTTTCCCTTTCTGGCTCACAGGAGTTTTCAATCTGGATCAGTTAGCTCTCGATGCTGTAACAATGTAGCACAGACTGCAGTTTTTTATTTAGTCGAAGATCAAGGCACAGACAGAGCTCTCTCCTTAGCTTTTGGATGGAGTCTTCTCTCTGAGTTCTCATATGGTGTCCTTCTGCCTGGGTCCCATCTCTTCTTCCAAGAACATCAGTCACACTGAGGTAGGAAACACTTCATTTTGTCCTGATTGCCTCTTACAAAACACAATGTCCAGATTTAGATTCTAAAGTGCTGGTTGTTACAGCTTCAGATCTGGGGGGATTCAATTCAGGCCGCAGAACTAGCTAGCCTGTCATTGTTTGGGGTTCTCTTAGATAATTCCAGGGTGTTCCAGGCAGAAGACCAGTTCACCAAGTTTACCTTATCATTGATCCTATGTGGCAAAGGTAGCTGGCACATGGCAATGGTCCTAGAAATACTTTTTGAAAATATGAAAATTTTAAAATGTTACATGTAGACCAACCTGTACCAGAACGATGAAAAACATTTTAAGTTAAAGATATCACTCTGTAGTGATCAATTCTAAAATTAATTTCTTAATGACAAATAATCGAAGAGTAAACTCAAAAAGTTGTTCTTAAGCCTTCAATTGCTTCCTGTGTGGTAACTCAAAACAACTGTAAGAATGATCCACTTAATGTCTTCAGTATTTTTTAAAGTGAAGAGAGCTGAATAAACTTTCAAAATATCTTTTTCAGGGGAGTCTTAGAATCACTTACCATGTCTCCAAGAAGAGTTTATCTTGGACTATGTTGTACGTGAACAAACTCCTTCCATGTCGATAAGTTATTCTGCGTGTGAACACAAACTCTCACAAGCCACAGCATGTGCAGATTAAAGAAGAATGCTGCTTTGGTCAAATTTTCCCAACATATGCTATCACCATCCAATTTCATATGCAAACGAGATCCAACAAGCTCCTTCAAAGTACAAATGTTTAAAGCAGGAAATTGAGCAAATCTGGGTCGATGATGGTTTCTCTCTTTCTCTCCTCTCTAAATAAAAGAACGGATGCTTCCCAAGGCATACAGGAAAGTGGGGACATTTATATCCTCCATTCTGTGAACTCATAAACATCTGCGTTTGCATCTGGCATTATATGACCTGAGTATCTACACCACGAGTCACCCCCATCCTCTATCTAAAACTGTTCACCAGAAGGAAGAGTGTTTCAAAACGTGGCCTGGTGAAGGTCACAGAAAAAATCAGGATAGGCTGGGGGCGGATTTGATTCTATCTGAGATCCATAGAACAGATTGGGAAATTCCCAAGTCCAGAATTTGTCTCTGCCAGTTTTCATTCTTAAACAGCAGAGCCCTGAAATGCCTTCACTGGGGGTAACAGAAAGAGACAGAAATAGTATTGTGTGTTAGCCTCAGCAGGCCATCCTTTCTACACAGTGCAAGCAATCTCTCCAGACATATTTAGGGAAAATCACAATTTTAGGAAATCCAAACAGTCTGTGAGCCCACTGACCTCCAGATAACCTTGTCAGCAACAATAAGGCTTGGAAGAGATTTCAGTTGGAAGGGGAAAAAAAGAAAAGAAACATACAAAAGGAAGTGGGGGAAAGCTTCCCCACTTTAAGAGATCTGAGTTTTCATATTCCTGCCTTGATGGGTCTGGGCTGGCTCTGACTCCTGGGTGTGACCCCCAAACGCAGGACTTATTTTCCTAGATGACACACAATGGCAATCTACAGCATGATAGCCCTGGATCAAATCCCATCTCCAAGGCTCAAAAGAGCACCATTTAGATGTATTGCTCTGTTCCCAATGCTACAGGACTTGATTACTATGGAGCCTATGCACCTTTCTGAGCTAAGACATCTTCTCTGGAATATAAGGCACAATAGCTCTTGTGTATGAATCTCAAGGTGAAGATCCAGGAAGAAGTTCACACTGTGGGAAATGTTAATATACAGCCCTCCCTCCAGCTCTGTAAAGACCCTGTAACTGTTCACCTCAATTCTACTCATAACAAAATGCACTAGAAACACTTGTATATTCTGTTTTCATATTCAAATTGTAGATGAAGTCTTTGCCATTTTTTGTGTGGCTGGGTTCCACTTTTGTTTTGGTCCCTGAGACAGAGAAACAAAACACCAACCAAACAAAGGCAAAAAACAACAACCACCAAACTTAGATTTAGCAAACTTTCACCAGAATATAAAAAACCAAGTGTAAGACTGCAGACACTATCCTGAACTACTTGGTTCCAATCAAAATTGGGAAAACGGGGGTTTTGTCAATAAGCCTTTTTACATAGAAGCCATTAGTGACAAGAGAATACTAGAAGGCCCTGGGAGACCAATTGCTGATGATGTCAACTGGAACCAAACAGCAAAGCAAGATAATGTGGGTCTGTGCAGGTTGCCACTCTATGGCCTATCCACACTCTCTTCTTGGGTCTATCTTTTATGGAACCAGGTGAAAAAGTGACTTAGCCCAAGCCAACCAAAGAATAGCCCCATCCACAGGGGCCAGTGCTAACCAAGGACCTCAGAACTAAAAGGGTATACCCTTACTCTTACATGGAGCTAAAAGAGAGCCCTGGGCTATCCGCTATCTCCACATCTCAAGACACTTCCAGATTTCAGTTCCTAAAAGATGGCCTGTTGGGCAGACATTTTATATTTTATGATAAAAAGACCATTTGTAATCTTAGAAGTGCAAAACACAGACCTGGCTAACATTTTAAATAAGAAACATTGTTGAGCTGGGCAGAAGAAAGGAGGAGATCCCGTGTCCACTCATTCCACAGTTAACCAACCAGTGTTTATATGCTGAATGGTTTGTCTGCAGTCACTGGACATTTTGTGACCAATGGCCCACCCTGTGAAGTGAGATCATAAAACAATTCCCTCAATCCTCCCTAAATTATACAAATTAAACCAGATGGCTCTTAATGCCTCTGCCGTACCAACAGGACTCATTTCCATGAACTCTGATCCATTGTTCCAGTTGTCTTCATCTTCGTGCCAGAGATGTTCAGGATGGAAAGAAAATCCAAAGTGAAAGGTAGGGACTCAGCAACATGTGTGCTCTCTGCCTTCAACACCACTGCACTAAGAGTGGTAAAGCTTCCTCCACTCGTGGGAAATGGACCGCTCTCTCCTCTCTCCTTCCTCCTTTCTCAGCTTTTTCCCCTTTCTCTTTCTCTCTCCCTCTCACCTTGTGAATGCTAAGCATGTGTGCTACCACAGAGCTGCATCCCCAGCCTCCTTTGTCCCACTTTCTTTGAAACTTTTTCAACTTTGCCCCTGCAAAAGAAGACACAACAAAGACTAAGAACTATTGCTTGGCTGTATCCTAAGACATCTTCCTCCGTTTGTGTTGCAAATTACTTTCTTTCAGTCATTCACCAATAATTTCCAAATGTATTAAGACTTCCAAAGTGTCATGGGTCCCAAATTAGAACTAAATACCAAGAGAGAAGGTAGACAGTGCCACTGCCAAAGAGACATAAGAAATAGGTGTGGTTCAGCTACCCTCTTGGATTAGGACTACACATCTCCCCTCAAAAGCTCCATTCTAAAGCCAGAATTGAAGCCATGTGTATGACTCAGGGCTTGTGCAATGTGACTACACTGCATTCTAGCAGTCTTCAAGGAAGCATGGCAGAGGAAATTACTTGACCATGAAAAGTGACCTCACTGAAAACAGAGAGAAAATGGGGATGGATTTATAATAAGGTTTATAATAGGACGTCCAAGTAGGGCTAGGCCCATTGCTCAGCTTTGGGGTATGTGGCTAATAAAATCAAGTGCTGGCCGGCCTGCTGTTTCTAAGTGCCACGGTCCTATGATGTCAGAATTCATTATGCTCAAAGGGGCTATTTGCTGCCTTATAAAATTGTAGACAAGGAAATTGTTAGTGTAGAGAAAGCAGGGAGGGTTCCAAACCTAAAACGCAATCACTCATTCAGCAGTTTCCCCAAAGGACCACCAATCCATTGTTAAGGATGTTTCCAGCCAAAAGCAAAGTCCTGTGTCCAGAGTAATAAACCTTCCTGCCCTTGTTCTATTTTGAAAACTTACATCGTGTTGGAGACAGGCTTGGGTTGGGATAAAGAATATTCCATGTGTATCTCTGTTTCTCTATCTGGGCTAAGGTGGGAAAGGAGAAGGAGGAAGAAGGAAGGAAGGAAGGAAGGAAGGAAGGAAGGAAGGAAGGAAGGAAGGAAGGAAGGAAGGAAGGAATCAGAGACAGAAATATCAACATTATTGGTAGTTTGGGTGGGAGGATGCAGGCAGCCTTGTCTAAGATGATGCTTTTCTTTGTAATACTTTTTATTAGCTTTTATTTGTTTTGTTTTGTTTTTTTGGAGAGGACATAACATGTGTCATGACACACATGACAAGGTCAGAAAACAACTTTCAGGAGTCAGTTCTCTCTTTCTGCCATGTGGTTCTCAGAGATTGAACCAAGGTCAGGCTTCCTAGCAAGTGTCTTTATCCACTAAATCATCTCGCTGGCCTGAGGCTAACTCTTTAAAACTTGAGTTAGACAGATAATATAAGGTACCATCCTGTGCTAAATGTTATTCAAGACATAAAACCCAAAACTGGGCTTTCCACACAGTAGGCATTCAAAATTATTTACTAAATAAGTGATGGGTAAGAGTTATATCATCCTTAGACTACAGCCCAGAATAGAGAAAACAAGTCAAGTACAACCAACCCTTCTAGAAAAAAAAAAAAAACACATGGATGCCCCACCCATAGCAGGAGCAGCCATCTTTCAAGAAACTTAGGAAGTGTCCCTAAGCACCAGAAACACTGTCCAGGGCCCAGAGCACAGCTCAGTGGTATTCACCTAACATACAAGCAAAGGCTTGCATTCAAATGTGTGTGTGCTCCACAAATGAGTGTGTCTCTCTGTGTGTGTGTGTGTGTGTGTGCACAAGAGCATGCCTGTGTATGACATATCCATCTAGAGTCCACTTACTCAGTTAATAGTATACACTTACATCTTCTTCGCCTCTTTGTTCGAGAAGCTGGTGCCTTAAACTCAACATCCAACTCTGGTTCTTTAAGTCAAAAAATAAGAAAAAAAAGGATTTTAATTTAAAATAATAAATGGTATCTGAATCTGTCTTAAACTCATGCTCAACATAATAGTTAATGATGAAATGCTAGGAACCAGGGCAACGATAAAATATCCACTATCATCAGTATCATTTACTGCTGTCTAGACATTCTAGCCAATGCAATAAAACATGAAACAAAAAAACAAGAGACACAGCACTTGGCAGTGTTTCCCAAGGCTTATCCGTTGGAACAGCTATTCTGGAATGCTAAAGAGAATCAAACAGTTTCTTTCCTGTAAGACATCTCGAAGACTTGAATATACCATATTTGCTGTGATTCTCAAAGAAAGGAAACATTACCAGACATTTTAAAATATTGAATTGATTGAAGTTTTTGAAATTCTTACATTCTGCTGAACCTGGAGATGTAGGCCTGTAATTCTACCTACTTGGGAAGCTGAGGCAGGAGGATTGTAAGTTCAAGTCCTGCAAGTCCTTATTAGTTCAATGTCAGGTAATTACACAATTTTTGACATTTTAATTCATTTACTCAGTAAGTTGCTCTGTCTTCGATAATCTAAAACAGTTGCTACAGGAATTTGGAATCAGAAAGCCTGGGTGCAAATCCTCCATTCCTGCTAAGGGACTTAAAGGTGATTATTTTGTCTTCCTAGAAATTCAGTCTTCTCATCTGTGAAATGGAGATTTACTTTTGCAATGTATTACAAATATTCATTAGCTAATGCATGGAAATTGCTTAATGTCTGGTGTTTACCACTTTAGAGGCAGTGGTACCTGGGGGATGGAGCCAGTAAATGAGGCAGACTTAAGGCTCATGCAAGAGGAAACTTTATTCAGAATGTTATACTCTGAGGGTTAAGAAGAATCAAATGAGTAAAGTTCTCACAAGTTCAAGCAGTATACAACAATCACAAGGACAAGCCACATGTGGCAAAAACATGTTTTTCTATAGAGGCATATATATAAATATTTAATTTACACCTGGGAGGAACACAAAAAAACACATTCCAAGAACAACTTCATGTTTTGAAAAAACTGAGGTCACAAGACTTTTAGTCTTGCTTTCTGGGTTTTCTCAGAGGCCCTCAGAATTCTCATCTATTCTTACATCATGTTCTGGCCGTTGATCATTTTTAAAAATTCAAATTTAAGTAATCATGAAATGTCTCCTTTGCTATGAAATATAGTGGGGAAAGATGTCTAAAATAGGTTCTTCCTTAGCCACGGCTGGTGGAGCTGCAGACTCATAGAACCAAGTTTGTTGGTTATGGAAAGAAGTGGTTAGATCATTTAATAAAAATAAAATAATCCCTATCTCATGGTGCAACAGTTTCACTTCTAGGAAACAAAGGTGTGATAAAGATGCTTATTAGAACTTACTGATAGTCACCAAACACTGGACAGAATATCAACCCCATCAAATAAGATCCCAGTAATAACTCAAATTCTGGGTGTTGGATGTGTCATTATTTGGGGATTCTCTTTGGGGCCATTTTCCACTGTGTAAGGTCTTGGGAGTCAGTGCTTGCAAACCACAAATCGAGTTGGGGTGTAGGAATAGCTTAGGCAAACTCAAATTGTCACAGCTTCCATCCTAGCATGCTTTGACTTGAGAAAATTAAAGAATGAGTGGTTTATAAGCTAAATCATTGGAGGACTGGAGAGGTGGCTCCACGGTTAAGAGCACTTGCTGCTCACACAGAGATCCTGAGTTCTCTTCTCTGTGCCCTCATGGCTCACAACTGCCTGGAACTGCAGCTCCAAGTTAATGGTGAAGTGAGGAACATTCTCACTGAACACACTGAACAAGGGGGACAATAAAATATCCACTATCACCAGTATCATTTACTGCCATCTAGACATTCCAGCCGATGCAATAGAACATCGCCTGCACGGGTACAGCACTAGGGTGTACCGCCTGTGCCATGAGGTACTCGCTGCTGCAAGCCTTCTAAACACTGCTGCAAGCTCCTTTAATACCCTCCACCGGTACCCCATTGGTCCCAAGAAAGCATCTCTTCTAAACAGCGGTTCTCTATTGCCTGTATTGTCTGTACAGCAATCCTTAGTCTCTACAACAGTCCTCAATTAGGTCCTCACGCAGGAGATGCTTTTGCGGCTGCGCAGCCCCTAGCGTTTACATAGAGGCGGGTCCCGCCGTTCCTGTTACAAAGGTGTATATACCTACACATAGACATGTGTAGATAGGCATATACATAATAGAAAGAAATATTTTTAAAGTTAAATTTCAGGGACTTAGGGCAGCATGGTGGTAGATTATATGCTTAGCATGCATAAGGTCCTGGACTTGAGTCCCAAAATATCGTGATCTATCTGTGTGTATAACATCAATGGTTTTCTCAATTGCAACGGTATCTCCTTACTCTTTTCAAAGAAAGCCTGGTTCTGTAAGTGACTTGATGCTGCAGAATAGGGTTAGCCACTGTCTTCCTTATCTCCTTCCCTTCAACCTGTGAAAGGCATTTCTCATGCAGCCCTGCTCCACCCCCATGTCCAGAGGGTACACAATGAGCTCTGCTACCAAGGCAGAAGCCCAGAACTCACTTTTCCAGGCACCTGCAGGTTTCACGTCCAACCAGACTCTGCCCACCAGACCAAGTCCTGTGAGAATCTGTTTGGTGAGAGCAGCACGGACAACCACATTTCCTTTCTGGCCAGAGCGATCCCAGGACATTAGCACAGCCTGTTGGAATGGCACACAGCAGTGGTGGAAGGCTGGAAGGCTCCCTCTGTCTGAGGCACAAAGGAGATAGCAGTTGTTCCTGATGTTGCCAACTCTTCAAAATCTGACTCCTAGGCCCTCTCAAGGAGTCAGAAAACTCTAAAGTGTCTTATTGCTGTAGAGTCTAGACTAGTGGTTCTCAACCTTCCTAAACATGTGACCCTTTAATACAATTCTCATGTTGTGGTGACCCCCAACCATAAAATTATTTTCAATGCTACTTCATAACTGTAATTTTGCTACTGTTACAAATCATAATTGAAATATCTGATATGCAGGATATCTGATATGTGATCCCTGTGAAAGGGTCATCCCATCCCAAAGGGGACACAACCCACATGTTGAGAACCACTGGATTAGATTAATTGTAAGCTAACTCCCTTTGAATACTAACACTAGTCCATAGAGAAGTGCATATCAAAACCCTTCCCACCCACTAAAAAGAAAAGGACCTTCATTCCACTGTTAGGAGACAGAATTCCATCCCCACCCCCATTTTTATCTTCTTAGATGCAAACATGCTAACACAACTCTCACTGATGCTATTGTAATCTTGCAGAGGAGCCAGGTTTGATTCCCAGCACCTACTGTCTGCAATCGAGTTCCAGGGACTTCAGCACCCACTCCTGGCCTCTACATGCATCAGCCATGCTTATAGTGCACAACTTACATGCAGACAAAGCATACGCATACAATAAAATAAATAAATATAAGAAATATAAAATATTGCAGGAGGTCTAGGTCCAGTCCATGTCAGTGGTGGTTCAGTCTCTAGGAACCCCCAAGGGCCCTGGTTAGTTGACTCTGCTGGTCTTAGTGTGGAGTCCCTGTCCCCTCCATGTCCCTCAGTCCTTCCCCCAAAGACTCTCCAAGCTCAGTCTAATGTTTGGCTGTGTATCTCTGCATCTGTTTCAGTCAGTTGCTGGGTGGAGCCTCTCAGAAGACAGTTATGCTAGTCTCCTGTCCACAAGCATAACAGAGTATCATTAATAGTGTCAAGATTGGTTCTTGCTCCTGTGATGGGTCTCAGTTTGGCTAGTCACTGGTTGGCCATCCCTCAGTCTCTGCTCTATCTTTGTTCCTGCACTTTCTTGTAGGCAGCCACATTTTGGTGTCCTTAACCCTCCACCGGGAGTCTTGCCTAGGGGAGGTGGGGGAGGGGCTAAGGGAGGTGGGACTTGGGGTCAACAATCTAGATGTAAGGTGAATGAATAAATTAATTACAAAAAGAAATGAAAAAATATGTAATAAGATATTAGATTTTTGAAACACAGTTTCTAGACTGAAGTGAACTCTGTGTCCAACAAAGAAAAGCAGGAAGAACATGGGTCCTTCCGTCATCACTGAGCTGTTAGCACAGCCTGCTCCATATTCTCAGTGATGTAAGCTGCAGCCTACATGGCTTGAATGAGCATTTCCATTGTTTGCAGTCTGAATCACATCAATGGAGACATTCTTGGGTTTTGTTTCATTCGGAGTTGAAACTTGACATACCATTTTGATTTATAATCTACTAATAAAATTCCACTTTTTTGTGAGTGATGTTGTCTCACTGGCACTTCGGGTAGTCTGGAACTCACTGTAGACCAGGCTGGTACCAAACTCGCTGAGACTTGGCTATCTCTACTTCCTAAGTCCTGGGATTGAAAGCCTGGACCACCACGCCTAACCTAAAATCTTTCTTTAGTCTTCTCTACCCTTGCTCTTCTTTCTCTTTAGTCAGTTTTTAGTCAGTTTTAGTCAGTTTTTAGTCAGTTTTAGTTGTGATTAAAACTACTCTTCAGTCAGAGTTGTGAACCTACTCCAGGCCCTCCCCAGCATCCAGAGCTCCCAGACTGGGTACACACATCAGCACAGTTTGGACAGTGCTGACCTCAAGGTCTTCACTGTAATAATTCTGAGGGCTGGCCTCAGTGCCTCCATAGTGTAGAAATAATGTGAGTGAAACTGAATTAGAGAAAAGCAATTTTCACACAACACATCCTAAAAATGGGCTACCTCACACAAAAGACAACAGGAGAGTCAAGTGACCATCCAAGGATTTGAACCTGCTGTGCCTGTGTGGAGCACATGCTTGTCATAAGGGAGATGACTGAATAGAAAAAAAAAAAAAAAAACCCAGTCAGCCCCCCTCCTTGTTTACTAACACTTTCCTTTTAAGTTTGAACAAGGGGCACCTAGAAAAGAGAAAGAGAAAGACAGTTCACGCTCCCCCTTTCCTTTAACATTGTTTGAACAATCAATCCAAGGTCATTTGTTGGGACCTCTGAATATTTGGCTCCATCTGCACCATATCTTCCTATAGCTGGCTCCTCCTAGTCATCAGCCCTCATATCAACATGACCTGAGACCAAGACTACCGCCAGCCTCTAACTGTCTAGCACACAGCCCTCCTGTGCCACTGCCATACTTCTTTCTGAGGTAGCCTCTGTTCTGGAGCCATTTTGTCTTGAAAAGTTTTTATATATTACCTTGTGGACCCTCATCTTTCAAATTTAAGCTGTGAAGACAGAGTTTTGACATCTCCCGTGAGTATTTTCTTACACCTAAAACACTGCCTCTCTCAAGACAAGCACTTAGAATGCATTTGTGGAACTAAAGAGTTGATGATTAATTATCTCTGTCTCTGTCTCTCTCTCTGTCACACACACACACACACACACACACCACACATTTGTGCACATGTACTGGCCTCATTCTTTTCTGTTACAAAGAGCTTCCTTCCTCTGAAAAGCCAGAAAAGTCACATGATAACCATCAAAAATACTCTTAATGCCCATGTTCCAGAAAAGAAAGACAGAGGAAGATCTTCCCTTACTAGCTTTACTAAGAAGCTCAGAAAGCTTCTCTGGATGTTGACCAACCACTAAGGCAGAAGAGCAGGCAGGGGTTACTCGTGTCTCATGGCTGGATGATTACATGCAAAATCGGATGGGATTCTTGTTGTGGGTATAGAAATGGTATTACCTGGAGAAGAAAGAAATACCAGGCAAACCCAAGGAACATGACTTCTTTCTCTGTGGGTATCAAATCCTCAGACTCAACCAAATTTGACTGCTGAGCATTCAGAAAATTTAACTGCCTCTGTACTGAATATGCTCACATATTTTTCTCATCTTTATTCCTAAATAATATGTTGTAGCAATGATTTACACAGTGTTTATGTGGTATTAGGTTCTGTGAGATATCTAGAGATGAGTTAAAACAGCTGGAACATTTGCATAGGCTGAATGCAAATACTGCATTTCTAAGAGCATATGCATCCATAGTAGTTATACATACGGCCCAATGTTACATTGCAATATATGAATGCACTGTGTGATGATCAAGTCAAGATGGGATTTCCTTCACTTTGTACTTTTAATCACTTCTTGTGGAGAGACCATATAAAAGCTTGTCTTCTTCAGCCATGGTAGTGGCCCATACCTTTAATCCCAGCACTCAGAGGAAGAGCCAGGTGGGTCTGAGTTGGAGGCCAGCCTGCTTTACAGATCGAGTTGCAGGAAAGTCAGGGCTTCACCGAGAAACCCTGTCTCAATTCAAGAAAGGAAAGAAAGAGAGATAGAAAGAAAATAAGGAAGGAAGGGAAGGAGGGAGGGAGAGAGAGAGAGGGAAAGAGGAAGGAAAGAAAGGAAAAAGAAAGAAAGAAAGAAAGAAAGAAAGAAAGAAAGAAAGAAAGAAAGAAAAGAAAGAAAGAAAGAAAGAAAGGAGGGAGGGAAGGAGGGAAGGGAGGGAGGGAGGGAGGGAGGAGGGAGGGAGGGAGGGAAGGAGGGAGGGAGGGAGGGACAAAGAGACAGAGAGAGAACCAAATACCTTCTCTTGTAGCTGTTTTAAAGTATAGGCTAAGTATTGTCCTCTACAGTTTCTTTACCATGCAAAAGGTCACCAGAACTTATTATTATTATTTTTTTTATCCAAATGCGACTTGGCACCTACTAACCAGCCTATTCCCCTCCCCTCCTCCACCCACAGCCTCTAGCAATCACTATCTCACTCTTCACTCCTGTGAGGAATAACAGTATCCCATGGCACATTTGCATTTATCCATTTGTCCAATGTTACACACTTTCATTTCCATCAGTTCTTCATCTTAGCCTGAATGAATACTCCTGCAGGGAATGTGGGGATACAGATATCTCTTCCACATACTGTGTTTATTTCCTTTGGAAAATACCTACTAGTGAGATTACTGCATTATATGGAAGCAACAATTTTCAGGAGTTTTTGTTTTGTTTTGTTTTTGGAATTTCCATGGAGTTTTCCATAATAGCTGTACTAAAATTCTCACCAACAGTGTGCATGTGTTCCTGGACAGCACTTTGTGTCTTTGTCTTTTTGATGGCTGCTATTCTAGTAGAGTAAGCTTGGATCTCCTTGTGGTTTTGATAGACTTCTCTGATGGTTCTTGAGGTTGAGAATTTCTTCCTACACCTGTTTGCCATTTGCATGTCCTCTTTTGAAAAATATTTATGAAAATCATTTGCCTACTTTTCTCCTTTTTATTCATTTGTTCTTCTCTCATATATTACACTCCAAAAGCAATTTCCCCTTCCCCCACTTCCCCAGGCATCTTCCCAACATACACACATCCCTACCTGGGCCCCTCATCTACCCCTGCTCCTTACTTTCCCACAGAAAAGAGCAGACGTTCCACAAACATCAACCAAATACAATGTAACAAGCTACACTAAAACCAGACACATGTTCTCAACACCAAGGCTGGACAAGACAACCAAGTAGGAGGAAAAAGGGTCCCAAAGTCAGGCAGAAGAGCCCCTGCTCCCACTGATAGGAATCCCACAAGAAGACCAAGCTACAAAACTATAACATGTATGCAGAGGACCTTGGTCAGACCCACTGAGGCCCTCTGATCTCTGTGAGCCCACTGAGTCCCAGTCAGTTGATTCTATGGATTTTGAGTTTTGTTTGGTTTGGTTTGGTTTTATTTTTGAGACAGGTTTTTTCAGCCCTGGCTTTCCTAGAAATCACTCAGTAGAGCAGGCTGGCCTTGAACCTGGTTCTGCCTCCTGAGTGCTGGGATTAAAGGCATGTGCCACTACTGCCCCACTGCCTATTTAACATAACTAATTATTCTGGTTTTGTTGCTACTGTTAGTGTTGCTTTCCAATTGAGTCTCTTGAATTCCTTATCAGATGTATAGTTTGCAAACATTTTCTCCCATTTTACAAGTTGCCTCTTTGCCCCTTGATTGTTCACTTTGTATTACAAAAGCTTTTTAACTTGACATGATCCTACCAGTACAGCTTCGCTCTTGTTGCCTAGTTTTAAGGTATGTTCTATGAGAGACTTGAGCAGCTAAGAATCTATAATTCTTTAGGAAGTCCTGGGATCCTGTTCTATGAATACCAGCATGTTTATAAGATTCTCTAGGTGTGAAAGACTAGTGACATTTTATTCTATCCTCCTGCTCTCTTCTAACTATTAACAGCAGTGTCAAGCTCTAGTGACCTCAAGGTTTACTTTGAATCTTCCTATGATCCTAGTTTCAGAGGCAATTAGGATGTGGCCCTCTCCCCCTTTAAGAGATTAGTGTGGAAGGTGACCGAGCTCATGTGTCTTTTCTATTCTCCAGAAAAGAGAGACTGAAGGCATTGCAGGTTCCCACAGAAAATCAACAATGAACTTCAGAATCTCTTAAACTCACCTGCATTTTCAGAGTGGAATCTGTCAGGTGGCTTTAAGAACAATGTGGATTAGCTTACCTGGAAGGCAACGTCAGTGGTGCACATGAGCTTTGTGGACAGTGTGAGCAACAGGGTTTCCTCCACGCCCATCAAATGCAATTCCACATCGACCCAAGGCATGAAAGTAGATGGGGAACGAATTCATGGCAAACATTGTGTCCTTTTCACAACACTATAACTCCACAAATACTGACCTATGAAATTGAGTCTGAATACAAACAGAACAGCTCATCTTCTTCTCTACCCGGTTACTTCACTACTCCTTCTGCTTGTCAAATCTCAAAGCCACCTTACAGTGTACCTGGGAAATCAACTGCTCCCAGGATCTTTAAGAGCATCCCACTTGCAGAAAGGTTTTCCACAGGGGAGGGGCCAGGCGGAAACCACCGGAAGTTTACTTTCCCAGCTGACCCAGCAAGGTAGACTCTCCCAGCCTGCTGCCATCGCTCTCCCACAGAGCCTTTGGCTGGAAGTGGGTAAGGGGTTCTTCAACCTGTGCATGTAGAAACTTCTCCAGAACACCTTCTAGCCTCTCTGCCCGTGCCTTTACTTCTTTCTGACTCTAGGCAGAGCCCCCAATTCATTCTTTTTCCCTACTCTCTTCCTTCCATGCCTCTGCCCAACTGCCCTGCTTACACTGGCTACGATCCTGCCCAGTCCAGTGCAGGTTGCATGAACAGAGGTAGTTTGTTTTCAGGTTATGAGACAGCATTTCTTTTCTGGAGGGAGGTGGTACCCTTCTCCTTCCTGAATGAGAAGATGACTCACCGTTTCCCAGATTCTTAACATACTTTGAATCCAAAGATTGGAAAGGGGGTGGTGGCTGTCTGTCTTTAGAGCGTGAAGACGTTGGCTTACATCCTCAAGAGGAAACCCAAGCTTGCAG
Source organism: Mastomys natalensis (assembly GCA_021653895.1). Taxonomy (NCBI): domain Eukaryota; kingdom Metazoa; phylum Chordata; class Mammalia; order Rodentia; family Muridae; genus Mastomys; species Mastomys natalensis. The sequence continues at coordinate 796,072 of JAJTUV010000621.1, read as the reverse complement.
AGCCAGCTAAACCGTGGAGGGAGGGAGCTGAGGTAAAGAAAGGGGATCCCAAGCAAGAGTTTATGTGAATGGCTTATTTAAGTGGCTATTAAAGGGTAAAGGGTTTATATATGTAAAATATGCATATGAGCGGAAGTCCAGGCGATAGGTTAAGCCTCCCTGGGGAGAATCCAGCGGTTGGCCTACCGCAGAGAAGGCTGCAAACCTGGGCGATGGGGGGAGAGGGGGGTGGCTGGACGTCTTAAAAGACCATTCAAGCCTCAGTTCCCAGGTCCTAGGCTCTTTAGCCTTTCTTTCAAAAACAAAAAACAAAAAACAAACAAACAAAAAAAAAATCCTGATAATATCTGCCTGTTTGGAATCAAGAGGTGTCATCCCCTCTCGCTCCCCTCCCCCATGACCCTGGGACTGGGCAGCGCTGGCTGAGATTCCCTCCTGGCGCCTGGTGAGTCCTGCGACCACCCTTTGCCCCGAAGCTTGCCTTGCTGATGGCCACCACCCTTCTCAGCGGCCGACGAGCAGCCGCTCCGTCTCCAGCAAGGCCAAGGAACGGCGGCTTACTGTCGGGTTTCGTCCCAGCTGTGCTGGGCAGCCACAGATCCAAGCCTGGGAGGAAGGGCTAGCCAAGGTCAGCCTTGGCAGAGAGGGAACTATTGTCCATTTCTAGATTTTAGGTTGTGGCACTCGATGACCCTTGAATTTCGATCCTGCTGCGTCCGACAAGGTCACTCTCCTAGGAAGGGTGGCTCTTGTCCGTCGCTGTCTGTAGTCACAAGTATTTAAACACTGAGCAGGGGTTTCCTGTCTCCTAGCGTACAGCAAAGGACACTGGACCGCCGCGGGGCACAAAGTCCTTTGGCCAAGAACTGGCCCAGCTGCGCACCTGCTTCAGCTCAGCGCCTGCCCGCCTTAGCTTCCTGCACAAATCTACTTCTTAGACCCTAAAACAAAGTGAAGGCACCAGCGGCAGAGCCCAGTTCTTCCTCAACTACTGCGGGCTTCGGGAAATCCGCGCGTGGAAAGCCAAGTCCGCGGAAATCTGCCCGGATTCAGCGGAATCTGCTCCCTGTGTTTCAGGGCCGACCTTCGCCAAGCGCTGCCCACCGGCCGCGGGCGGGTAGAAAGAAGCGCTCAGTTTGCACGAATTCGTTGAAGCATCTCACAATAACCCTGTCAGCACATAGAGAAAAATGACTATATATATTTTTCCCCCTAGGGGCAAGCAACTACCGAAATGTCAGGGTGCGCAGAAGGGGAAAAGGGAGCCACAAAAACAAAACCCGTAGGTGGAAGTAACCTTGGAGTAAGGTAGGTAGAAGTGCTAACAGAAGTCCCTTTATATCTTTGCTGGGGCTGGATGGAGACCCATTCACCAGATTGCTTATAACGGGAAACTTTCCGCCTCCAACAAATTCAAGAGACTGTTTTACAAGAGTCTGAAGCCGGCCAGCAACCCCGCAGGGTTCCTGGAGGGTGTCCCACTCCTGAAGCATTGTAGGTTCATTTTCTTTCTGTTTTCGCTCTTTCCGGGATGGGGCACTCAAGCAAAGGACTCCTATAATACAGGCCCGCTATGCGTGGTTCCACCGGCATGAGACATCCGAGGACCCGCAGACCAAGATAGGGCAAGAGCCAGCACAACCCAAATTGGAGCGCTTCTCTGGCCGGGAATTTTTGCTTTGGAGCTTGCAACCTTCTGTTGTCTTCCTTCAACCCGCGCACTTTTACACACCCACCATCAATCCCGAACCAATATGTCCTTTCCTATTCTAAGTGAGTGCGCGCGCGAGCGAGTGCACACACACACACACACCGCGCGCGCGCGCGCGCGCGCGCGTGCGCCAGGGCAGTGTCTTGTCGAATAATGCCAGTACACACCACCCGCGTGAGGGCATGAATCTCTACCCAGGTGCAACGAAAGAGGCAAATCTTTCCGAGGGCTTCCTGATCCTACGCAGAATAACACCCATCTTTCCTCTCCATTTTTGACCTGGGCAATTGGAGTCCCAACCATAGCCTAGCAATTTCATTCTTGAAGGAGCCGACCCCCGCCTGCAGAAGTAGGCTTAAACATAGCGACAAAAACAAATTTGCACGTGAGAGATTACTTGGAGTGCTGAGGGGGAACAATTCCATGTAGGAATGAAACAAGGTGATTTAAAATAAACAGAGCTTTTACTGGCTTGGGCCAAAAGTAACAACATGGCCGCGTATACCTTTTTACACCATTGATTCTTTTGTTTTTTTCAGTCACCGTGGGAGGGTGCATGATCATTATCTCTTAACTTTTATTATTTCTATTTTACGGAAAAGAAGTAAAAACAGAAGTCTGAGGATATTTAACAACGGAATCACTACAACCAAGTGTAATTGGGCAAGCTATAAATTTAGGGCTACCTAGCACCATCCTAGAGTGATCTACCTGCTAAGATTTCATTGGACAGGAAGGAACAGAACGTTCGTCCTTGGGGGCACTGAAAAAAAAATGAGTAAATCAACAAATATTTAATAAATGTATATAGAGTCTTGACCTTAGCCAAGGGGTCAAGGGGCAAGGCTAATAAACGTCTTCCCCAGTACTTGCCAGGTCCCCTTAGCCCCTCTGGCCAATCAAACATTCCCCACGGGCACTTTCAAACTATGAGAAAAGTTCTTCCCCCAAATAGCCTCTGCCTCAAAATGTATTTGGAAATGCTGTACACCCACAAGGATGATCTCATAATTCATATATATATCATACATACACACATGTACCTACCCATAGATATGTTCTCTAGAACTGATATGGCCCACGCTAAAGAAAGCAATGTAGAATTGACTCTGGTGACAAGGGAGGATCATAGTGATAAGTACCCACCAGGGACTTTCAGTGAAGAGCTCTCCCCAACTCAGTAGCTAGGGCAAAGCCAACACTTGGGCTTAAAGTCCCTCTGGAGGGAGCATCACACTGGAGAATTCTGTTCATGAAAAACATGCAGTGTCTTGCCCTGATTCTGAGCTTGGTGGTGGTGGTGGTGGTGGTGGTGGTGGTGGTGGCGGCGGCTTGTTTACCCCAAAAGTGAAAGAGCCAGACCTCAGAGTGTTAACGGGAGGGGAAAAAAGTGCATTTTCAAAAGCATGACTTCTAGAGGTGTTTAAAATATTTCAGCCAGAAATGAAAATTGAGAAAATAATTAAGGCAATCGAGATAAAAACTTGATACTTAGTTGTCAGGAGTATGGTGGAGAGGGGAACTCTTTACATATTCCTTATACCTCACTGTTCTGTGAATCTCTTCATAATATCAAGTACAAAATACCAAATTAAAACTTCGCAAAAGGATTTATTGTATGTGAAGTTTGCACCGATAAAGCTCATTTTAAGGAATTTTGTCTTTTCTTTTCTTAAAAGATAGTCATTGAGAATGGATAACAAAGTCCACTTCAATCTCAGACACCACCGCTACTCATAGAGCGGCCAGTAGGATGCTTGGGTCTTTGGTACAACCCCAGTGTGCTGGCAGAGCCCACTCCCACTTGCCTGGAGCCTCCTCTTTCGGTCCAGCCTGTCCCTCAAGGACCTTTCATGTTCCATTTCACTTTGCAGGATTTTACCAGGATAATTTTCAGGAGCCACAAGGGTTTTCCTGTCTAAAAGAACGAGAACAAAAGCAATCCCTAGTATTGCCGCCACTGAAGACAACGGGAGACCAGATGGCTGAAGTCCAGGAAAAAAAAAGGCCATTTGCAGAAAATCGCTGCGGAACCACGACACAACAACAGGCCTAGGGGTTGGTTGGTTCATTCTTGGTTGGTTGGTTCCGTTATTTGTTTTGGGTTCACTCATTTGTTTACAAGACCAGAGTAACGTTCCAGGAGCTCCCTATGTAATTTGAAAACAAAGACTCAATGCCCTTAACTCCTACCTGCTCGTACCACAACCACTACTACCACCACCACCACGCACACACCGCTTCTGAGAACCAAAAACTAAAGGAACTGACTGACCTCTTCACCCTTTTTTCCCTTTTCCCTTGAAAACGGAACTGGAGAATGTGCCTTAAGGGGCCAAGCAAGGACGATATAAGCTAGTATTTGAAGGCATCTATTCACCTATCGCAAAACTAGTGGGTCTCAACCAGTTGCGCAGGCCTGCCCACCCCACCCCACCCTCATCCCCACCTTCTCCCGACTCCAGCACCCACAGGTGAGACTAAGCACTCGGGGGTGTCCCGCAGCAGGCTGCCCTACGGGCTACTATTTCCAAGAGCCTGGCGCCACCAAGCGGACTCGAGAGGAACTGCTGGCGCGTCTCAGTTCCCCAAGTCGCTGAAGCTCACACAAAAGCAAGCTGACACTCCAAAAGTCCACACCCAGGCTTTGCAGCTCACTCCCTCTCAAGCAGCAAAGACTTTGCGACCAAACCCCACAAGTATGTCATCCAGGCCATGCTCTCCTCTTTGAACCTCAGGAAGCAAAGTGTGTCCTCCCAAAATACAAACCAAGAAGTATTCCGAGTTGACATTACTCAGAGCGAGGATGTAGGTTGGCAGGCGCGAGGCAGAGCTGTGGAAAAGGTGGAAAAGAGGACGAGGCTGTCCGTAAATCATTTGGAGGGATTTTTGGCCCTGGTCCTTGTTTCTGAAACCTTTCAGAGCTGCTTTGACGCTGGCTATACAGTTATTCTCTTTTCAAGCGCGCGCCCCTCCCCACTGCAGACTTTCTGGTGTCCAAGGATTGTGTTTGAAAGGGAGGAAGCATTCTTGAAGTGGTGGGTGACGGATTGTCTAAATCCTTCTAAGATATTCTGGACGGGGGATTTTGAGGCAGTTCAGCTATGAAGATTCCCCTGGAGAAAAGGGGTAAGTAAATAGAGCCCACACACAATCTAACCTCGAGTCAGACCCACAAAAGAATATTGGAGGTGGGCTGGACCTGTCTGGACGGGAAGGGCCCGGGACAGATGGAAACCTCAGTCCTGTACCCGTAGTAGTCATGACTCTTTCAGGCTCACCTCATAGGTGCATGGAGTGGGTGGATTTGGTGGGGAGAGGAGACTCCCAACACCCTACCTTCAGGAGATAGAGAAGGGGCATGGAGTTGTGGAACACACCTTCTTGCAGTCTTGCTGGTTTCTCTGCCACTTTAGCTGCCTGTGGTTTGCCTTACTGCTGAGCTCTTTTCTAATCCCACTGGAAACCCTAACCGAACTAGATGTTATTATGAGGGGACCAAACCCTCTTACATATGAGTCTGGCAGGCTGATAGCCCTGCTCTCAGCGGCACGGGCTCCTAGCTGACTCTGGATGAGCAGCAGCCTTGGGAATGCTCAACGAGTAGTATTCTTGGCCTGGTGTGGGGTATCTGGGGTCCTCCTGGAACCAGAGGCCACCAGGCAACAGGATCTTCCCCAGTAAGGGTTAGACGCACACTCTGTGTGGACCAGGAAATTGAGGGCTATGTGGGTGGTGATAGGGGCTGCTCAGGCCCTGCTCTCCCGGGCTTCACTTTTTTCCCACCACCCCTTGGGCCAACCCCACACGCCATTCTCCCTCTAAGACTCGAGGGACCAAGGGGCAAGCTGAAGGGGCCCACGTCGGGTGAGAGTGGCAAATGAGGAGGGAGACTCCCCAGAAGCAGCACTTCAGAGACAGGCATCTGGGCGCCCCGAGGTCCCTAGTCGGCCTCTGGGCGCCGAGCACGTTTTATTTATCCCTACAGAGGATGCTGGAGGACAAAAGAAATATTTGGACGTCAGAACTGATTTATATTTTTGGAAGAGCTACGTTTCCTTTTCTGAAGAGAGGCGAGCGCGCCCCATATCCTGCGCTCGGCGGGAGGACTGCAGCGAGTTTTGATGCGCCAGGAAGTTCATCTGCGCGGAGGCGCGGGGGCCCGGCGCCCCACCGAGATCGCTGCCCTCCCAGATATTTATTTATTTGGGGGGAAGGGAAGGCAGAGGGCGAGGAGACCCAGCCAGACTAGAGAAGAAACCCAGCCACTGGGTTGGGACCGCCAGGGCGCTTCCGTGAAAGCCCGCCCTCAGCCAGCCGGCCTCCCGGCTCCATTAGAGACGTCTGGGGCCAAGCTTGCAGCCTGGGGTGTTGGTGGGTGCTTCTGTAGCATCCCCTTGTGCAACCCCTGTGCCCTTCTGGAGTGACCCCCTCCACTGTGCAGTGCTTCCTGTGTGAGCCCTAATGGCCAGACACCATAGCACCTCCAAGGTGGAAGAAAGGAGGGGGTTGAGAAAACTCTAAAAGGGGGAGGGGCACGAGAACTCCCAAGAGAAGAGACAACCAAGGGCAGGGTGGCCGCTCCTGAGAGTGCCTGGTGGTGTACTTCAGGTCCGTAAAGCCGCCAGTCTCCCAGTTTCTAGATAATCTCAAAGCTAGATCCAACGTCCTAAAGGTGCAGATATTTGCCTCCAGCTGTACAAAAGGTCGAAGAATCAACATGCCTACGGGGCGTCGGCACCACATTCTCTTCCCAGATAGGAAATACAGACCTCCCGGCTTCTTCATCTTCCCTTGAGAGATGCCCTGGCACCTCCACCCCTAAACACAGCAGGCTGTAGAAACCTAAATGCCATTTGTTACTGCCTGCAAGGGGTGGGGGTGAGAGTGGGCACTGTGGAGACAGGTTCCTGGGGACATTCAGATGCAGAAGTTGTAGGACTCTCACTCTGGTCATCTAGAAATGAATAAATAGAGGCCTAGGGCTTTGTTGTTTTGCTTTGATGGATGGGGGGCCGTCTGGTAGAGTAACCCTTTGCCCTCCCCTTTAAGCACTCTGACCGGCCCAACTCAAGAGTCTTGCCTATAGCCAAGCTCCGGAGCTGTGGCGTTGTAGGCTGATCTTTGAGGAAGGTGGCTTTTAAGAGTCCTGCCCTGAACACACAACACACGCTTTTTGTGCTGAAGGATGAATCCTAATAAAATCTGGCTCTTACCTTTCCTACCGAGGAGTATAGATGTTCTTGGTCAAGGAAAGAGAGCAGACTCTAAAGGATATTTAAAATTGTTAGCTATGCCTTCCAGATTAAGTTCTTCTCTCCAATCCCTGCTCGTGGAGCAATCCCTTAACATCACAAAGCTCAATGTTGCGCTGGCTGATTTTTAAAGGTCTGGGCAGTGGGCGGCAGCAGGCAAGGACTACCCAAGCAAACCCAGACCTTGTGCCACAAGCAATTATTGAAAGGCATTGTGGGCGCTCAAAAACCTAAGCACGGACTTAAACACTTGGTAAAAATGATGGGCTCTCCCTACCCAGGCTCAGGCTGAAGAAAGAGAAAGGTGCAGAGCATGCAGCTCACCCAAAACAGGTACTGGATGCCTTTAAATATGGCTAGTGTAGATGGGTCTCTCCTATCTCTACAAGTTAGTCTAAGCTAATTCATGTAAAACCCACGAAACAAAGGAAACATGCTAAGAAAAGATTTAAACCACAACAATGGAACGATTTCCTAGAATAAAGTGTGGATTGCAGAACAAAATCAGAGAAATCCAATTTTCTCTAAGTTTACATTCCCTTGCTCTGGGGCAGGGGTGGTACCCTATGGGTTTGGAAGAGGAAAGGAACCCACAGCCCAGATGGAGACAGTTGACCAACCCAATATCTCAGAATGAGGACAGTTCTAAGCTGTGTGGTTTTTCTTCTTTTTTCTTTTTCTCCTTTCTTTCTTTCTTTCTTTCTTTCTTTCTTTCTTTCTTTCTTTCTTTCTTTCTTTCTTAAAGAACAAGCCTGTGGCCTGATCTAGAATCATTTAATGAAACATATCTATATTTCTCCATTTTTAAGAAAAATCAAGACTTTTGTGTTGTTTATAGGTACTAGAATCAGTGAGGAGGGCTCACACCAGAAGGGACCTCCTAGAGAGTGGGACCAATCTAAACAAATCAGCAAGGAGACTTCCGTGTTAACCCTGGCAGGGCTGAGGCTGAGACTCAGGTAGAGAGCCTTCCTTGTTTGCCTCGATCTCCAACGCAGCAAAAATAAACAAATAAGCAAAAGCCTGCCCACCAGAAACGGATACTCTTGCAGAGGGGAAGAATTGGACCTAATTTGCAATCAGCTGTTCTTTTCCAACATAGTTGGACACATCCATAACTAAAACACAAGTTTAGCTGCAATAAAGACAAAAGAACACTGAATTTGGAGTCCTAGGCTCACTCCCTCCCTAAGCCAGCTAGATCACTTACCCCTGGACAGCCTCAAAGAACCCTTGAACATGGGATCTCCAAGAACAAGTTTTGGAGATCTCTTCCTGCCCAACAGCTCGCCACCAAGCTCCCTGTCTTTCTGAAGTTGGGAAGGCCGCTGGTGTACTAGAACAAAGTAGGCTTCAAGTTTGCAGACATTGCCTTGTCCCGGCAGTTCGCCACTGCCGCAGCCTAAGACCTACTTGCAGACTACAAGAGCCATTTCTTACAGATTTAGAGAATCCTAGTAACACGTGATTGATACCTGGATGATAAAATGACTCTTTTCAAACCTTTTATACCAGTTGAATCAGCAGAGGCTAAAAATACATCGAGATAAAAAAAAAAAAAAAGGTTTAACACTTGTAAAAACTCTCAGGTACCCATTAGAAAAGAACTCTAGCTCCCAGCTAAGAGCTAATGACGACGACGTGTAAGGTTATCAGACCTTGCCTTGACTTTAAACGGCTTAGTGCCTTCAGTCTCTTCAGACCTAAAACTTTTAAGGCCAGTTTTAAAAAGCAAGGACCATGAGGGAATGAGATTCAGAGTCCCCAGGGCAGGAAATAGAACAGGTGGATAGCTGATTGACCACAGTACTGACTTCATACAAGTTTCTCAGACATGCAGCCTTGCCTACAAAAATACCATTCCTCTCCTCGTCACTCTTCTTCCTGAACCAATGTTTTGCCCACTTCCATACACACTCAGGCAAAAACACATTTTACCAACGCGGAAGTCGGCCCACAGAGTTCCTTTGGGCCATTCCCATCCCCCACCCAATTTCTACTTCATCTAAAGCAATTCTTTTCAGACACTTAGAACTTCGGTTTATTGAACATATATTTGCTTCCATATTAAGTCTCATCAAAAAAAAAAAAAATCAGACCAGGCCAAATGACAAAGGGAGACCAGCATGAAATAAAAGGAGATTTGCCCCCCAAATGTTCGCTAGTCAGTCAAAAAGAAATTCTTAGAAAGTCGAAACAACTTCAACCCCCAACCCAATCAAACATCCCTTCCGGAAAAGAGCGACTTGTTTCTTTTTTCTCTTGCAAATGAGCGGTCCACTCAGTTCTGCTTGGCGGTGTTTTCTTAGCTGACTCTGGGCTACAATCGGGCCATTTTCGGACACATTCCCATGTAGGTACCAGGGGTGCTCTGGAGGAAGCTGTCGACGCCTGTTCAGCTAATTTAGGTTTTCTTTGTCTAATTACTGTGGAGCTTAGGGAAAAGGAGCCGGGCTCAGGGCAGTAAACTGACACTCGGGCTCTGTGTGTGGTATCCAGGCAGGGTTTGATGGAAAAAGCCTGCTTCCACTCAACTTCAGGTCACTGTCTGGGGCCAGCCCCCTCCCCCCGCACCCGCCCTTTCCTCTGTTCCTCAGACCCACCAACAGTCTCCAACAGGGGCAGTCCCCGTGCACTAGGGCACTGAAGCCGGTGCAGGCACCCCACCCCCAGGAGGCCAGACCCCACTAGTTCAACAAGGCTTTTGGTAGCATCTTTTACTCTTCTTTGCCTTCCCTCCGGTATTCCCAGGCTCTCTAGCAGACACAAGGCAAACACAATCCTCTCAGGGCTGGTGCAGTGAGTGCTGTGCCTGTCATTTGCTCCCCTGGGTGGGCATCTCCTTCCCTCTGGGCCAGGCCGCTAGCCCTTGTGTGGTCAGGCCTACTTCAGCCTGCAGCTCTCTTTGCAGCCCCTGTCCGGGGTCAGACTACATTTCCCCGCACGTGTAATCCAATAACTAACTGTCGGGTCTCATTGGAATGATTTCTCCCGAGGGCCATCTCTCTCAGAGCGGACTCTTACCGAAAGTAATAAGCCACAACTGGAGGAGTGTTCTCGAATGAATTGAGCTGGGCCATGGTACATGGGATAGGGTGGGGGGCACCGGAAGACTGACGCTGGAACCCACTGGCAGCTGTGCAGACCTTCAGTGTTGATGATAAATACAACTATCGCCTCAGGGTCTCGGTCTCTCTCTCTCTCTCTCTCTCTCTCTCTCTCTCTCTCTCTCAGCAAGAAGTGGAAATGACAAGTCGGTGGAAGCAAATAAAAAACCGAATCCATTTGACTCAAGAGAGTCCCGAGTCTCTAAGAGATGGCCCAGGTTTCTCCACCCAAACCCCAGTGCTCAACTGAAAATATGTTTATAACTGCCCCCGGGCACAGCTCAAGGGCGCCCAGCGCTTGCCCTCTGCTACGACCTCTCAGAAGCCTGCATGTCCAGCCAAAGAGAGAGAGAGAGAGAGAAAGAGAGAGAGAGACCGGGGATTGGCACGTTACCTTGGGACGTCTGGCACCCTGGCGTGTGGCTGAGGGCCGCACTGTCTAAATGAAGTTGACAGATGGTGTCAGTTCGTGCACTGGGGACCGTGGCTAAAGAAGCTCTTCCAGGGCACCGTCTCCCCAAGACGTCTCCCCACATGGGCCGGGCGCGGGTGGAGGAGGGGCAGGGTGTGTCCACTCACGGATCGCGGGGTTGGGGGTACTTCTGGGATAGGAAACGGGCTGCTAGAAGGGACAGAGAATGAATTGCTGAAGTTAGGGATAGTCGAGTCTTGCCAGGGTTGGGAGTTCTCCCAGCAGAATGCAGGAGGATCTGTAGCCTGGGTTTTGAATAGGGCAGACGGGGAAAGGGAAAGAGGCCGAGAGGAATTAGTAGTGCGAGCAGGACCCCGGAGAGTCCAGGAGGCGATAAGAGCAGGAGCCCTCCGCCAGGTCCAGAGGGGGAGGAGTGACGCGAGCCCAGTGCGCCCTCCCCGTGGCGGGCGGCGCGGAGCGAGGAGGGGGCAGGGCGGGGTGGGGTGGAGGGAGGGAGCGAGGGAGGGAGGGAGGGAGCGAAGCGGCCTCGGGGAGGGCGCGCCAGGGAGGAAGTCCAAGAGACAGAGAGAGGAGCACTCCTGAAAGAAGACGACGGGCTAGTCCCCGGGGTCCGGGCTGAGGTCTTGGCTCGAGGGCGCAAGCTGTCCAGCCCCGGGCAGCGTCGCCTCGGTGGCTTAGGAGACGGTTGCGCAAGGCGCGGGCCGGAGGCTCGGAAGAGGGATGCGCGGGGCGTTGCCTCCGACCCGCCGCCGCCGCCGCCCGAAGCCCCAGAGGAGCTGAGGGAGGTGACGCCGAAGCGCTGGCCCGCAGTGGCCCCGGCTGCAGCGCGGCCGGCGCAGTAGGGCACTCGCCCGGTTTGTGGACCGACCGGGCTCCGGCGCCGCCGATCCCTGTCCGGGGTCCGCCCCCAAGGCCCGGCCTCGCTCCCGGTTCCCAGATGAGCACCGAGGGCGGGCCTCCGCCACCCCCGCGCGCCCGCCGCCTGCCCCACTCCGCCGCCGTGCAGCCCGGCGCCCGGCGCGCTCCAGGCCGCCTTGATGAGCCCGCCACCCGCCGTCACCCTGGAGTCCACCTCGTCGTCTTCGTCGTCTTCATCCTCTGCCTCCTGTGCCTCGTCCTCTTCCAACTCGGTCAGCGCCTCGGCGGGTGCTTGCAAGAGTGCGGCGAGCGGCGGCGCGAGCGCCGGGAGTGGGGGCACCAAGAAGGCGACCTCGGGGCTGCGGCGGCCGGAGAAGCCTCCTTACTCGTACATCGCGCTCATCGTCATGGCCATCCAGAGCTCGCCCAGCAAGCGCCTGACGCTCAGTGAGATCTACCAGTTCCTGCAGGCGCGCTTCCCCTTTTTCCGTGGCGCCTACCAGGGCTGGAAGAACTCCGTGCGCCACAACCTCTCGCTCAACGAGTGCTTCATCAAGCTGCCCAAGGGCCTCGGACGACCGGGCAAGGGCCACTACTGGACCATCGATCCGGCCAGCGAGTTCATGTTCGAGGAGGGTTCGTTCCGCCGGCGGCCGCGAGGCTTCAGGCGGAAGTGCCAGGCTCTCAAACCCATGTACCATCGTGTGGTGAGCGGCTTGGGCTTTGGGGCCTCACTGCTGCCACAGGGCTTCGACTTCCAAGCGCCCCCGTCTGCGCCTCTGGGTTGCCACGGCCAGGGCGGCTATGGTGGCCTCGACATGATGCCCACAGGCTATGATGCAGGGGCGGGTGCCCCGGGCCACGCGCATCCGCACCACCTCCACCACCACCACGTCCCTCACATGTCGCCCAACCCGGGCTCCACCTATATGGCCAGCTGCCCCGTACCCGCAGGTCCTGCGGGCGTTGGTGCGGCAGCGGGTGGCGGCGGTGGTGGCGGTGACTATGGGCCGGACAGCAGCAGCAGCCCTGTGCCCTCATCTCCGGCCATGGCAAGCGCCATAGAGTGTCACTCGCCCTATACTAGCCCTGCGGCACATTGGAGCTCTCCGGCGCTTCACCTTACCTCAAGCAGCCGCCTGCCCTGACGCCAAGCAGTAATCCCGCGGCCTCTGCTGGTCTGCACCCCAGCATGTCTTCCTACTCGTTGGAGCAGAGTTACTTGCACCAGAACGCCCGCGAGGATCTCTCAGGTAATAAAGAGCTCCAAGGCCGGCTGCAAGTGTAGTCTGAGAGCCTCTGAGGGCCAGGGCTACTGCACCCTCGGTCCCCAACGCTGGGGTCTGTGGAGCTGGGATGTTGGGAGGAATTCGGTTCCCTATTCCTGAGTGAGAGGAAGGGATTTGATCTTATAGCCTTCTCTGATGTTCTGGGCCGGTTGGTGGGCCCCAGAATTCCCAGCCTGGAGAAGGGTGGTGCCAAGTCTTAACTTTCTCGGTCTTCATTAGGACACTGTGGACTTTCTCCCAATTAGGTCAGACTTAGCGCTGAAAGAAGGCATGTGACCTTTGGAGATCTTGGTCCAGGAATTGTGTCTGAATCATTTAGTTCCCCTTACTCTTTTCAAAGTCCATTTTGCTCCGCATTAGTTCCTAAAGAAGATGACAGATAGGGACCGGGTCTGTACGAAGCAGAGCGAGTGAAGAAGAGTTCTTGCCTGGACCAGTAATGACAGGAAATGGTAGGGAAGGGGGGAGAGAAAAGCAAAGCAGAATCCCAAGGAGGATGCTAGTGACAGCAGGCACCAAAGTGTTGAGAAATCTTTGAACACACACAGTGGATCTATAAGTTAGTGACACAAGTTTGTCCTGGGCATCAGGGCGTAGGTACCCTGGTGTGATACAACCCACACCCCTCAAGAGACCTGCCTAGAGGCCACTTGCCTTGTGGTTGGTTTATTTGTGTGGGTTGCAGATTATGAAAATTTATTGTCTTGTGAAAAGTGGTTGGACCGTGTGGGGAGAGGAGGGAGTGCAAGGGAGAATTTTGTGTTTGTATGGCTTTATCTACAGGATAGAGATAAACTCTGATTTATTCCCCCGACGCTCCCACAGGGTGCAGATTGAAATCTGGGAGCCTGTCTGTCAAGGGCAAAGCCCAGAGGTGCCCTTCTCCATGCGCTTGCTGCCCCATCAGAAAATTCACAGGCTGATGCATACCTTCATGTGTTTGTGATGCCGCCGCCGTGTGTGCCACAGGAGCTTGGGGGAATAGGGAAGCCAAGAAACAGCAAAAGATCTTGGAGAAATTTCCCAAATAAGCCTTTTAACTGGGGGTCTCAGAGGTTAACCAAACAAAGACAGTCTAGGCAGGACCACACGGGAGAGGATTTTAGGCTGACTTAACCCACAGAGAACAGAGTCTCCTTCAATTTTATGGGAATTTCAACAAGTAACCAATACAGATGACCCTCTCTCTGATTCCCTACCCCCACCCCCACCTCCTGCCCTACGGGCTAGCTGTCAGTCTCCCTCCTACACACTGAACTGGAACCTATTGCCCCCCCCCACCCCCAGGCCTACTGCTCTGGCCCAGTCCTCTTGTCTTTCCTTTTGGGTAGACCTAGCTTATCTTGAACCCAGACTCCTAAGCTTTCCAACTGTCAGGAAACTATATTCTAGGAAGAAACAAACAAGCAAATGCACAGGAAAGACATTTCTGACCTATTTTATTAGGTTCATATCCCATCTCACACACTCCAGGCTGTGCATGAAACGCCCTCAAACTCCGCGAATATGGCAGCCAAGAAGGCAGGCCTCCGGTCTCTTCTCCTGCCTATCATGACCAGCCTTCCCGAAAAGCAATAGCTTAGTCCAACTTGGTCATGGTGCCATTTGTCATCCTCTCTTCCTAGAATATTCCGATTTTGTCACCTCCAGTAAAGACCTTGTCAAGGGGCTTTCAAAGAGCACTGCGTTGTACACGGGGACCCTGCAGGGCCTAGTTCCTAGTGCTACCCACAGGACTGCGGCCCCACTGAAACTGGAAGGGCACGACTGAAGCGGTGGCCTAGGGACAGCTGAACAAACACCCCAGTACACACATCGTCACGTACACGGCACGACCCTCATCCCGCCACACACCCGAACGCGCCGCGCCCCCACTTTCTAATAGGATAACCGAGGGAGCGACCTCAGGGAGGCAGAGGCGACAGTCGCTAGAGGCAGTAGTAGTGGGCACTCACCACGAAGCCCTGTGGGCTTCTCTAGTCGGCTGTCTGTGCTCCCTCGCGGCTAGTCAGGGAGCAGGCAGCTGCCTGGGACCGGGGAGGCGCGAGCTCTGGTGGCAGCCGTAGCGACGAAGGATCCGATCGTTCGGCGCATTCACCTGAGTCACTTCTCCGGAGCTGAAACGCCTCGAGCGGTCCCACATTGTCACAGAGGCCGAGTCACATCCGCAGCTGAGCGGCCTAGTAGCTCAAATGGGTGTCTGCTGTAGGGCTTACACGTCGCCGGTCGCATGTAAGCTTTACTTCAGTTTACAGTCAACCTCACTGGGGGCGACACAGGCTTGCGGCTGGTGCGGGTCACGCCAGCCGGGTGTGTAGAGGAAGGCCTGGCAAAGCCTGTCCACGCCGACATAGATGTGCGCTGATCCCACGAGCCAACTGCTCCTCGGAGTGGAGAAAGCAAAAGCAAAAGTGTTCGCAGGTTGGCGCTGAGAGGGACCCGCTCAGGTCTTTGACACAAGCTTTCCCCAGGCTCCACCAGTTCCCGTGCGCAGCTAGATACCCGGGCTAAAGAGCACCACTTCGTAGTCCCCTGAACTTGTCCCGACCAAGGCAAAGCAGAAGGGGTTCGGGACCTAGGAGGTGTCTGCTGCCTGTGGTTGGGAGGGGCCCTCCCTCGTCTCTCCCCCTTCTCAGGCCCCTTCGTCCCTAAAGTATTTTTTTCTGTCATCCTCTGGACGAAGGGGATAGTCCCAGATCCCGGTTTCTTGAGACAGGAAAACTAGGTACAAAAGCAGCGGCAGAAGTGGCAGGGTCTGGGTGCGGAGCGCAGCCTGGATCCAGGCCTGGCACTGAGGTCTTCCAACCCAAGATGGGAAAAGTGGGAATTCATGAACAGATTACTTCTCAAGGTGTTCATGAATTCCCACTTGCCTCTCCAAGAGGCGTAATTAAAAACATAGCAGGACAGGCGTCTTGGGACTCCAGGGTGCTCTGAGATGCGCCCGCTTCCTGTCGGGTTTATAGCCATATATCCAAAGGCCACCAGCTGCTTTTGCACCCTCAGTAAAAAATAACACAAATTAAATGGAAAATTTCGAAGTAATATACCCTACCATCAGCTGGGTGACTTTCACTGAAAGATTTTCTTCTTCTTCTTTCAGTGGGACTGCCCCGTTACCAACATCACTCCACTCCAGTGTGTGACAGAAAAGATTTCGTCCTCAATTTCAATGGCATTTCTTCTTTCCACCCCTCCGCTAGTGGCTCGTATTATCACCATCACCACCAGAGCGTGTGCCAAGATATTAAGCCCTGTGTTATGTGAATGGACAGAGGCCTTGAAGGCCACCCTCCCTCTTCTGCCTTTCCTCCTCTCCCCTCCGAGAGGGGCAGCTAGGAACTGCCACGGACTCACACACTGTGCACGCGGATAGCGAGGATAGCGGATAGCAGTAAGTAGCACACCCATCACTTAGACAAATACCCAGGGGAATCCTGCTCACGGATATTTGCCCACCCGTGGAAGAGGAAACCTTTTGAAAGGCAATATCCAGAAGAGGGACAGACAGAGGAGGTTACTACATGTAAGACATATGTTACTATGTGGAAGACATAAAACTTTTCAGTTCTGGGGTGACCATTGCATTCACTGATCAGGGTCTGAAAAGGGAGGTAGGTGTGTGTGTGTGTGTGTGTGTGTGTGTGTGTGGCGCGCGCATCTTTCAGACTTGCAGTGCTAAAAGCACAGTATTTCAAGAAAGCCTTCTCTAGTTCCCTGACCCAGTAGGAGATTTCTCCCACCCACCCCACGCCCCTAGTCCCAACACTCCCTTCGGATACAGGTGCCAAAGAACATTGTGAAGAAATGAAGAACCGATAGTCTAGCTTAAGAAAGTGTCTCTCAGTATTGTGACAGTACAACATTTTTACAAGGTTGTTTTTCTACCACCGTATTTTTAAAGTATTTTTATGATCTTCGTATACTCACACTTCGCTTGTATTGTAAAAGGAGGGTATATTTGCACTTATGTATACTTTTACAGTTTGCCAAGATATTTTGATGTAAGTTTTTTTTTTTTTTTTCAATAAAATGTGTATAACAAGTAGTTGTTCTAGGGACCCTTTCCTCTGCAGGCACCCTGTCAGGGCCACACCCCCAGGCAACATTGAGCTCTAGGTTGCCCACCTCCCTTAGTTGTATAACTGACATGATTGAGGTCTCTGTTTTGAATAAGCCAGGCCAGTCCTGATGGTGGGTCTTCTCAGTGGAGAGGGCACTTCTGTTATTTCTTTCTCTGGTTCACTCTCACTTTTTCTAGCCAAACAAAAACCAGAAGGTGAAAGGAACTTAAAAACAAAACACACACACAAAATAAAAGTAAAAACAACAAAAGCAAGCAAGATTCTGAAAGCCAAGGGTTTGATCTGAGGAAGCTAAGTTCTGTGCCCTCTTTGTTTCTTTTCCTGTGCCCAAGAGTTCTGCCCTTCTGCTCCTTCCTCTCCCCACCAGTACCAGGTGCTAGGGCAGAGTAAAGAACCACCACCAGAGCCTTGAACATCTCATCCAGGCTGCAGTCTGCCTGGTGGACAGATCAAAGGGGTCTATGGGCCCTCTGCAGAGCAGATAACTGCAGGGAAGACTTAAACTGCCACCTCACTCCCTAACAAGGGTCCCACGGGATTGCACAGCTTCTGGGTCCATTCGTGCGGGTTTTCCAACCCTGAATGCTACCCACAACTGGCAGGACACGGGACTGAAAAGGGAAAATAGTCCAGCGAGGCGGAGGATTTATTTCCCACCCAGAACACCCATTGCACTGAGAACAGAGCAGTGTTCGCTTTTTATGTTGCAGTAATTTTCTCCTCAACTCAGGGATGGATTTTTGGTTTTGGTTTTGTTAAATTCTCTTTCCTTCCAATCCCACCGCCAGGCACTTACTGCTAACTCAGGAGAGAGGAGTATTTTTCCCCTGTTTTAATGAATCTTGACTCTGAGGTGTTCTACTGAATAAAACATCTAGTTTCAAAACTCTTAGCTATATTCCTAACCCTTAGGCCTCTTTTCTGTATTTAAAAAAAAAAAAAAAGTACGGAATTAAACACTTTGTTTCTTCATTATCATATTTGCATTTACATAGGCTTTTCTCCCCCCCCCCGCCCCCCCCATCCTTTTTGTCTTTTATTCTGAGTTACTCAGGGGGGCCTGCTATAAATTATGAAGTCAGTCTCAGAGTTTGCTCCGACCACAGTGCTGTGTTTACATTCCTTCCAAGGCAGCCGGCATGGTCGTAATTTATATCCTAAACACTTGAACGTAACTTGTTTATACAGAGAATGACGGGACCTCAAACTCCAGGCCGATCTGGCCAACCGCATCCGGAGAACCAGCGCGCCCCCTGGTGGAGCAGGAGACAGGTGTATGAGGACCTGGACTCTGAAAGCGCTGATACAAAACGTCAGTGCTAATCAGTACAGACATTTAGACAGCTCTGTCGGGAATTATGCTTTCTGCTTTTAGGAAACACTTCCAATTTTCTCATATTTATGTCCATTTACAGTTTCATCCTGGAAGCTGATGAAGACTCGTTAGTTAGCCCTCCTGACTATCTGCTAAGATCTTGACACTTTAAGCTTCTAGAGGTCTCAACTAAAGTCACTGTTTGCTTCTGGGTCACAGTTGCCTCTCTCTTAACTGCCCCTCCATCCAAGACATACATTCAGACATATTAATAGTCATTTTTCTTTTTTTGTGTGTAATTTGTTTTTATTTTTTATGTTCTACAAATTAAGAAAGTGTACTTCTTAGTTTTAAATGTTTCTAAAATATTGGTGAGACATTCTAAAACAAGTGCTACCATACTTTTAGAAGGAAAATAAGTAATTCAATGGGGAAGGCGCTTCTAAATCCCTCAACTATTTCTACACCTTGGGGACCAAACCCACAATAAGCACTTGCTCGGCCGCCACCGAGTTTCCCAACCCTGCATATTTCAAGTGTACTTCTGGTCTTCAGAACTTCTGCTCATTGGCAGAATAAAATGATATGCAAAAGGATAGCTGAATATTTTGCAAAAGATGGACTGGACTTTTTGTGTCTGCTTTTAGTTAGAACGGAAGGCAACAGGTGACCAAGCTCATGGCTCTTACGGGGAGGGCGAGGGCGGGTGCAGGGAGGCTGGCTGGTTGTCTTAGCCTGTCGGTTACCTAGTTAATCCTTTCTGTTTCCCCATGCTGGGGTTGGGATGAGAGAACAGTGTGTTTCCATTAGCACAGCAAATACCAGAGATGAGCAGCTCACAAAGAGCCAAGGGTGAGCAGGAGGATTTTTAGGCCTGGATGATGTGAACATCGTGATGGAAGTGTATAGCAGGGCAAACGATTCCCCTCAGATCTGGGAAATGAGAAAGAGAAGAGATGCAGCAGTGATCTGGAAACCTCATCTGGGCCTCATCACCTTAAAGGCTCTACACCTCTCACACCACAGACAGAACATGGGTTTAGAGGGGCCATTCCAGATGCTAACTATAACATGAAGATCTTGATCCTATTTACATATCACCCTTAGTTCACGTGTTTGAGGGGTCTGGCTCGCCCCCATCCAGTCAGGTCTTGGATAGCTTTTTCATCTGACACTGCAGACATAGGCAGGGTGGTGGGCTTCTTTCCCTGCAGTAGCTTTCAGACCTATGGTACCTCAGAATGACCAGGAGGGTTTGTTAACAAGGGGCTACTGGGGTTCAATGGGTCCAGGGAGAACATAAGAACTGATACTTCTAATGAGCTCTCAAAAATGCTGAAGATGTTGTCCAGGGACCACACTCCCTGAACGTGGCTCTAGAAAGACACTGAGTAAAATGGTTTTTTTTTTTAGAGGGTTTCCTAGTCCATGTTAAGGCTAACCTGTTAATGAGTGACCCTACATCTAAAAAGCTGTTGGGTTTTGGTTGTTTATTATTACTATTATTTGTACTTATTCACTTACATCCTGCTCACTGTCCCCGCTCCTGGTCATCCCCACCCTCTTCCCCTCTGAGTGGGTTGGGGTCCCCTGGGTATCCCCCCACCCTGGCACATCAAGTCCCTGTGAGGCTAGGTGTTTCCTCTCCCACTGAGGCCAAACAAGGCAGCCCAGCTAGAAGAATATATCCCATGGACAGGCAACAACTTTGGGATAGCCCCCTCCCCTCCAGTTGTTTGGGACCCACATGAAGACTAAGCTGCATATCTGCTACATATGTGCAGGGAGGCCTAGGTCCAGCCCATATATATTCTTTGGCTGGTGGTTCAGTCTCTGAGAGCCCCAAAGGTCTAGGTTAGCTGATTCTGTTGGTCTTCCTATGGAGTTCCTTGCCTCTTAGGGACTGTTGGGCATTTTAAAAATAGTCTTTCTACCTCAGATGTCTCACTGATAACTAGAAAATACAAGGTCAAGTTTTGAAACCTATACCAAAAATAAAGAAATAGAATCTTCTTATTTTTATTCAAATATATAGGAGTAGTAATTTTAGTCTAGCAAATGTTGAAAGAACAGTCAAGTGACAACACTCAAGTCCCCCTGCCTTGGAACAGCAAACTTTAGTACTTAACACACAGCACCATGTTGGAACAGCAAATCTTAGTACTTAACACACAGCACCATGTTGGACAGACTTCTCCAAACAAAACAAAGGAGATGGCTCAGAAAAGAAATCCCTCTGTTTTCTGTACAAAGTTCATCTAGGTGTTGAACAGAGCAAGGCAAGGCAGGCCATACTCTCTGAGGCCAGGCAGTGATGACCCCTGAATACAAAGAGGTCAGGCAAGAACAAGAGTGGGTGAGGCAAGAATGAAGTAGGAAGAGAGGGAAGAGGAGAGACAGGAGGGAAGGAGGGGAGAAAGAAAAGGGGAAGGAGAAGTGAAGAAAAACAAGGAGAAAGGGAGAAGTAAATAAAGAAGGAGGGAAGGCAAGTGAGAACAATAAGAAGAGGGGAAGAGAAAGGAAGGGAGAGAGAAAATAGAGAAAGTGGGAGAGAGGAGAGGGACGGAGATAGAAGAGAGGAGAGGAAAGAGGAGAGGGGAGAAGAGGGAAGAAGAGGGGGGAGAAGAGGAGAGAAGAGGAGAGGAGAGAGGAAGAGGGATGGGGAGGAAGACGCAAGTTCTGGAGGAACTGGGAATATATTTCCAGCTCTGGCCCATAGGAACATTAGCCTCAAGCCTGGCCTCTTGTCTCCTGAGGCCACTGCTATGTCTGGTCTCTAGCGTCAACCCTTTGGCTGAAAGGCCAACACACTTGTTCCTGTGGCCTTGTGCCTGGATTCTGGAGAGGGAGTTTTCTATCTGGGAATGCTCAGATTCTCTGAACAGCTGCAGCCAGTTCTAGAAATGGAAGAGCACTCCCCTTAG
Source organism: Mastomys natalensis (assembly GCA_021653895.1). Lineage (NCBI taxonomy): Eukaryota > Metazoa > Chordata > Mammalia > Rodentia > Muridae > Mastomys > Mastomys natalensis. Next base: position 775,095 of record JAJTUV010000621.1, on the reverse strand, counting down.
GAAGTGGAGGTCGGGTTTCCGGGGAGAATGGACTATCAGGGACACAACACTGCATGACATAAGATGGAGTAGTATGTTTTCTTGAAAGAAAATCAGCAGATTCAGGGCTCCCTGATTACTGTGCATCATGGGCATAATTCAGAAAGGCACTAGCTTATTTAGGATGGAAACGTGTTTTATTAGAAAAGAAATGCATTTTACCCAACCTTGTGAAATACAGTCTTAGCAAAGGAAAATACCACAGATATAGACATGGGAGCCAACAAGAGCCACAGCACACAGATTGCAAGATCAAGATGGGGGGGGGGGGGGAAGGGGATGAAAGACCTGGAAGTTCCTTTGGAGTTCAGAGTGCTCCAAGGCCATAGCAAGCCAACTAATAAATATTCTCTAGAGGCCTTGTGTGATAGACACATGTTATAGACCCTGTCCACCCAGGGCTGGATAACCGAGTCTCTTGCCATAAATGTTTGTGGGACAACAGCTGAGTTCTGAGGGGCAATTGAGAGCTAACGCCCTGGACTTCTCTCCTTCTGTAAATGCCTACCACAAGTTTAAAACTGCTTCTGAATGGACCAAGCCTGGCCAGAATGATGTAGGGTAAAGAACAGTTGCCCCATTCCCCCACTCCCCTACCCTCATCCCCCACCCCCACCCTCTACCCCCACCCCCGATCTCCTCCTGGTCATTAGCTGCCATTCTGTTCCCTCCTGCTTCTCTAAGTAGTTCTACCCAGCACCAAGCGTGCTGGGCTCATCAGGAGGCAGTGCCAATGGACCAGCTGAGCCAGGGAACCTCAGTTTGCTAGGATATACCACCTCTGCCCTGGGGATCAGAGGACAACAAAGACAACAAGGAAGGCATGTCAGACCAAGGCATGCTAAAACTACCACTAAGAGAACATGCACTCATGCAGGTGCACATGCACACACATACACACATGTGGAGAGCGTTTAGCCACGCCCCTAAGGCGGGCGTGAGCTTGGCTTGTCTTGCCATTTACAACTCCTTGTATGGCGTGGGGCTGTGCTGACAGTGGTGTGAGGTTACATCTGACCGCTCTGGACCTATGGGCTCGGACCATGCCACGACCCGTGATTGGCCAGGATGGTGTACCTTTTACTTCTAGGCGCCATTCTAAGATGGCGCGGTTTTCCAAGGTCAGCTCAGCTTCCTGAGTAAACAAGTCTGTTGCCATGGATCCAGTTGACAGTTATGCTAATGAGCTAGTGACAGTTATGCTAATGGGATATTGGCAGTTAACCTATCCTGAAAGAACAGGACCTATGCTAATGAGGTGTTTTCAACCCAACCTATCCTGAGCCACCTAGCCCGCCTTGGGAGATATATAAGCAGCTCGTTTCTGCTGCTTGGGGTCCCGTAGTCAAGATTCGTTCCTGAAAATAAAGCTGATTGAGAAGGATCCGACCGTGCCGTGTCTTACTTGCTGGTCGAGGCAGACGCGACACACACACATACTGGATGCTCATTTACACACAAATACACAACACACCCATACATAAACTCAGATCCAGACATATAGATGCTTAATAAACAGACTGACACACAGACACTTGTATATACACAAAGATGTATCTACACCTACTCTTATAGACATACCTGGACATGTGTATATATAGAGATACACACTCACACCATACCTGGACATTTATGGACAAACACACAGAGACATGCCCATAGATATACTCACACAGAGAACATACAGATATTCACACATACCTGGGCATTTGTAGATATGGTTGTATATAAACAACTATACATACTTCACAAAGAGGCATAGACATAGCTAGGCACTTGTGCACATTCAGAGTCATAACCGTACACATACCCATGCCTGGACAGTTGTGCCACCACAGATACACTCACACAAAGACATGCAGACACATTGAACATTTATGCATATACAGTTACATCCACAAGTATACACTCACAGAAAGACATACAGAGATACCTCTTTTCTGGTTCTTGCCCCCCACACCCACACACACAATGGACTGAATCCTTTGAAATGTGTGCCAATAAGTAAATAAGTAAATGAATGAATGAAGCCCTTTCTACCTTCAAAATAATATAAAAGACCGGAATTTTCTGGAGACAAGCTCTAAGTCAGGTTCAGCAGGGACATTCCATCTCAGGGCTGGAGGGGAAAGGAGAGGCCATATCTCCCTAGGCCTTTGCATGACCTGTGGTCTGCATGCTTCTTCTATGTCTAAATGTTCCCATTTTGCAAGAGACCAATCCGATGAGATTGAAGCCTATCTAAAGGACCTATTTCATGTTAGTCCCACATGAGATCACTGGTGGTTTGGACTCTGTTACAGAGTTCTTCAGAAAACAGAACCATGGGAAAGGGACTACCCAAACAGAGGCTGGTTAGTGCCACAGTGGGTGGATATCGAAGAACTGAGGAAAACAGTTGCTGATGAGCCCTAAAAGCAGAAAGTCTTGAAGCAAAAGGGACCAATGGAGGCTAGAGATGGGTAAGTGGCTGAAAGTGGTTACTGCAATTACAGAGACCAGAGTTCAGTTCTCAGTACCCATGTCAGACTGCTTACAACTCCAGCCACATCTGCTGCCCTCTTCTGGCCCCAAGGGTACCCACACCCACATGCATGTGCACACACACACACACACACAAGCACACACATAATACACAACAGCACATGCACACACAAACTTACAAATTTCTTCAAAAAAATCTTTTGAAAAAAAGAGAGACCTGTGATGCCTGCCCAGTTGGAGGCTGAAGGCCTGAATCCCAATGGGAGAGTTGCCATGGGAGCCCACCCTTAAAGGCTATGGAGCCTTGAGCTTACTATCCACCATTGACGAGAGTGGGGCTGAGGGGGCTCCCACCTGGAGTCCAGAACATGCACCTGCATGCCTCCCCTTCTACATTTGTCCACTGGGCCACCAACATATGGGAGGTGCTGCCCACACATGAGGGGATGTTCAGTTCACTGGCTCACGTGCCAGCCATCTCCAGAAACGTTCTCACAGATACATCCAACAGTACTTATAGGAGTCTCTCAGTTCAGTCAAATTGACAGTTAAATCAACCCTCAAAGACTCCAGCTTATTACTATTATTTTTGGAAGGGTGTGGAAGAGATGAACTCAGTTCAACCCATAACCATTAGAAATCAGGTCTGAGCCAGGCAGTGGTGGCACATGCCTTTAATCCCAGCACTTGGGAGGCAGAGGCAGGCAGATTTCTGAGTTCAAGGCCAGCCTGGTCTACAGAGTGAGTTCCAGGACAGCCAGGGTTATACAGAGAAATCCTGTCTTGAAAAACAAAAACAACAAACAACAAAAAAAAACCCCACCACCACCACCACCAACAACAAAAAAGAAATCAGGTCTGCTGCAAGTCAGAGAGATGTCTAATCTCCTGAAGAAGAATGTAGATGAGGGAATGATTCACTTCCCTTCTCTTCCCTTGAACCTCAGTGTCTGCATGATAGATTCTATTTCCTTCGATGCAATACATCATCTCTAATACAAGCAGTCGGCTTCAGGACCCTCTAGGGTGCACTCTTTGAGGGAAAAGGGCTGGAGTTCTTTCCACACAGTGCTGGAAGGGCCAGGCTGTCTACAGCATTGAGGACCTTAGCTCCAAAGGAGAAGGGAATGGAGCAATGATGTTCTATTTTCTGAACCTGAGAAACTCCATGAACGTCATGAGGAGTGAGGCTGACCCCACCAGCTCTCCTCAATACTCCTGCAGCATTGTGGATATCATAAAAGAGATGCCCTGAGTACTAGACTCTGACAACTAGCCATGTGCTACACCCTGGGTCAGTCCTTAAAATGTCTCATAAGGTAGATGTCACTAACTCATTTTCCACGTAAGTCAACTTGATGATGGTCACAGTTCACGGCTGGGGTTCCTGAAACTCCACCTTGAATCCTCATACGTCTGAGTCAGGGAACATGTGGAGATGAACTGGGTGGTAGTTTCAGAGTGTGGAAGCTGTGAGTGGCTTTTTAGTAACCGTTTGTAGTTTTCCTCTTAGCCAGCTAACTCCCAAATAATTGAGTCTGGACCATTATATTTATTTAACATTCTTTAAAGGCACAACAGCTAAACAGTATTACTCTATTTTACTCTAATCTGTCTAACTCTCAGCCAAAATCCCAGCCTAAAATAGTTGCATTATATGGCTTTCTCTGTTCCAGATGTTTTTCTAATGGTGTCTTCTAGACTTTCTCCTCATGGTTAAATCCCCTACTTCTACCCTTTCTCACCCTGGCTGGCAGGAAGTCCCGCCCTACTCTCTCCCTTGCTCAGTCATTGGCTATCAGGCTCTCTTTATTGACACTTCAGGAACAATTGGGGAGCTGGTATTTATACAAGATTGAGAAGGGAAATTTTCTGAATAAGGATAGCAACCAGATATAGGAGACAGAAATCAGCATTTGGATCTTCACACGGTACACAATAACATTATGCCTACAGGAAGTTTCATTAGAAAAACATGTATGCCCATATTCACCCTGGTAGTTCTATGATGCATTGGGTTTGAGTCAGGTGTTAGTGTCATAGGCCCAAATTATAGTCTGTATCACAGTGAAACTATGCTACCCTTAGCCCATAGGAATAGAATGGACCTTAAGTGTGCTTGCTTCCAGGATTCCTATGCTTTCTCCTGAGTTAGCTTCTTCAGATCTTCTCAAGCTGTGCCATATCTGGGCTTGGGATGGCTAATTTTATATCACCTTGACACAAACTACAGTCATCTGAGAGAAAGGAATGACAACAGAGAAAATGTCTCCCATAAGAGTGTCTATAGACCAATAAAGTAAATTTAAAATTTAAAGCAAAAAAAAAAAAGTGTCTATAGACAAGCCTGTAGAACGTTTTGTTAATTAGTGATTGATGTGGAAGGGCCCAGTCCATTATGAGCAGTGCCGCCCTGGGCAGGTGGTCCTAGGCTCTATAGAGAAGCAGGCTGAGCAAGCTATGAGGATCAAGGCAGTAAGCAGCACTCCTCCACGGCTCTGCCATCAGCTTCTGCCTCCAGTCGTCTGCTCGGTTTGTGTTCTTGCCTTGGCTTCCTTCATTGATATGACTCTGGCTCTGTAAGCCAAACACCCGCCCCTCCAAGTTGCTTTTGATCATAGTGTTCCATCACAGCCATAGGAACCCTACCTAAGACAAGTCTCTAGCCTTTTCTCCTACAGTAGAGGTAGACGCTAGTTGGCTAGAAGCTCTCTATGAGCAGAGGCTGACTCTACAAAGTCATGACAGAGGCCAGAACAACCTGAGGCAAGCAGAAGATCTGACTTGGCCAGGAGGACTGCCCATGGAAACAAATTCCTTGGTGTGGAAGATGGAGGGGGCCGCAGAAGCTGAGCCAGCAGCTGACCTTCCAGCCTGAGAGCATGGCTGCACCCCTGCATCCCTGAGACTCCCACATCTGATGATTAAGTCCCACAACCCTCTTGCTCCACAGCTTCTTTGTTTCTTAGATCAGAGCAGAGGCTGAGTCACTGAGGGGTTTTAATTTGGAAAACAAGGTCACATAAGAAAGAAAGAAACCACAATTCTATTAACAATTACGCTCAGAGCAAGGGCAGAGTTACAACTTTCCTTTTTCTTCCCCCAGTTCAGCTCTGGCATTAGAGGAGACTTCTTCAAAATTTCTGCACAGGCTCAAGTCTCCTGGAGCAAACAGGGGGTTACTTTGGAGTTGGGGGAGGGGGAGAGGAGATGGGGAGGGCACAGATAGTTTGATTCCAGTTTTCTATTTGTTGCCATCAGACCCCTGAAGAAAACTTTAAATCTGACTGAACTTATCAAGTTTTTAGGATGAGCCGGGGTACAAAGACACTCTGGGAAACCGGCATTAAGAACCAGAATTAAACACTCCAAGTGAAAGAGAATAGATAGGATGAATTTGAAATCTGTGCAGCCACTTGGCATCCTAAGAAAACAGGAACCAGAGGTCAGGGCCCACAGGGAAGGGTGACTTGAAGACCACCCTGTGTTCTTGACTTTGCAGTTTTGAAAATTATCCCCTGAAGCGCTGAGGAGCGAGGCAGTTTTTGCTTTCTGGTCCCTCTGACTTCATGGCAGGCCTGCACTGTTGTTGCAGCTCCGTTTGATACTAGCAGGCAGCAGCCAAGAGGGTGGAGGTGGGAGGTCCTGCTCATTTGAGCGTGTGATGTCTGCACATTTAGTCCCTAGAAGTCTGGGCCTGTGGGAGAGACCAACAGTGTAGCCACAGTCCCATGAGGTCCCCAGCTCTACTGCAGCCACTTCCCTCGGACCCAGTCCTGCTCCCCATCGCATTCCCACCCCCAGGGTTGTGAACCACTCACAGTGAGCCCAGGCGTTCCTTTGCGCACCTACTTGCCTGCTATCCATTCTGCCTTGGTTGTCAGCAATCGTCTGAGATTACCAGAAGCCTCCCCTGTCCCTGGAAAACACACCAGCACATTATTAACTTCCGAGGCCAGACACATGTTTTCCATAGATTTCTTTAAGTGCTAGTGGCCACCGCAGAGGAACACGGCCTTTGAGGATGAAGAGCGTGTAATTAAGACATAATCTCTTCTTGCTTTGTAATATATGAAGCAGTAAATGCGCTGCTTCGGCTTCCCCCGTACTGAAACACCCACACGCTACTCACCTTCCCGCAGGCTTTCTTCGAAGGTTGCTGCAACCCTGCAACACAGAGCAGCTGTGGACACAGAGCCGAAAGTTTTCCTTTTAGGTCCTTGTGTTTGGTGTTGGTTGATGGAGATTTACAGCGAGGCCCACCTGGGAGCACAGCTGCACTGACAGCAGACAGCAGGGCAAAGCAGTACGCAATGCATGCTCGTTTGCTGATAGCAAGGGGGCTTTGCTTTGACTGAGCCAAGGGCTGGTGGTCAGGGAGTTTTGATTGTGTAAACATATAGCTCTCCATCAGAGCTTCCTGCATCAGGTGTAAGCCAGGCAAAGGCCACCATGTAGCGTTTTGGTAGCGTTTTCATCTTTTGAGAACTCTGTCTTTGACAGGTCAAAAACCCTAACCTTCTCAGATCTTTCCGGGAGAGAGAAGCCCAACAATGTACATTTGTCTCTGCAGGGTTGACAAGGGCTGTGGCTAACCATTCAAGAATATGGGCTGTGATCAATATCCAAGAATATGCATTTGCATATCTTTGGGAATTTAGAGTCTCTGTATTGAGATTCTTGCTAGATAACATAACCTTAAACTCTACTGCAAAACCACTTTTAAAAACATTTAAATTGCTTTGTTTTTAAGATGAGTTTTACTATGCTAGCCAGGCTGGCCTTAAACTCCAGGCCCAAGCAATCCATATGCCTCAGGCTCCCCACTGGGTGAGGCTGATGTCTAAGAAATGTCTAAGGCTAACGTCTAGGAAAGAAAGAGTGTCACAACCCTAAAGACATGCAATCCATCCACTCAACTATCCAACACGATTCACTCATCCAACTGATGGTGAACAGATATCTGAGGTATGGCTCAGCATTCTGCCATTCTGAGTGGGATATGGGCAGGAATCTGAGGCACAAACCAGGGGACATTGCATAGGACAGTGATTGCTGCTCCCTGCTCCATGAAAGTGAAGCCAACACGGAAGAGGCTTCTTCCAGTCATATTCTGGTTCACTGTGAGCATAACTTAGGTATCAGCTGCTTTCTGACTGATAGAGTTCAAATCAAGTAAGATATCATCACATGTCACTGATAGCCATGATCCAAGACATTCTGAACTGAGTCCCCTCCAGTCCAGCTCCAGGAACTAGAAACACAACTTGCTTTGTACAGTTCACTTCTTACTTCCTTTGTCTTCCCTGGGGCCCACCTTCTTTTTGACTGTGAAATACATCTCTGTAGTCACCTCAACCTCCCTTCCTTGCCTTTTATCTTAGAAAGCTTCAATGTTGATCTTTAAATTTTTAAATTTGTCATTTTGTTGGTGGTGAGGGATCCGAGAGGGGACACGTGTGTGTACCCATGTGAACTTATGTGTGAGACCAGATGTCAACATCAATGTCCTCCTGAACTGCTCTCCACCTTATTTTTTGAGACAGGGTCCCTTATTGAACCTGGATTCAATAACTGAAATTCTGCTAGGCTGGCAGGCTAGCATGTGCCAGGACTTGTGCCTCCCTGGCACTGGGGTTACAGGGGTCACTACAAGAGCAGAAATGACTCAAAGACAGCTGCCTAGATTTTTATGTAGGTTTAAGGATTTGAACCCAGGTCTTCATGCTTGCAAAGCAAGCACCTTACCAACTGAGCCCCTTTGAACTTTTCTGTTTTAAATGGACAAGTGCACATTGTAGGTATATAATGTGTCTCACACACAAATCCATGTGAAACTAAGTAAGCCTACCTCCTCCCACCATCCCTTCCCTTACAAAACAATCCTCTGTGGCTCTGTGTGTGTCTGCGTGTGTTACACTTCTTTTTGAGACAGTCTGTGTGTTGACCAACATTTACATGTTCTCCTTGACTCACAGCTGGGTTGCAGCCTTGCAGAATCATCGTAAGTTACAAAATTGGAAAATGAATTGTTAACCCACCTAACTCACTGCAGATCTTAGCTAAGCAGCACAGATGCAGTGGAGAGTTGGTTTTCTCTCAAGATCCTGGGGCCATCCGGAAGCTGTCACTCACTGCCACAGCCTGGCATCAAGAGAGAGACGAATTAAAACCTACAACTACGATGTCTACTGAATACATGTAATTTGTACCATCCTGAAGTCAAAGCACAGAAGGCCCAAGCATGTTAAGTGTGAATCATCTACAAATAAATAAATTTATCTTTTTTGTGTGTTATAATTTCAACATGTACTAAAATAAAGTCTATCTCCCTCCAGTTTTCCAGTTGATTTCTTTGATTCTCTTGCAGCTGCTGGTAAGACCTTAAGGATCTTGTTGAATAAAGATGTGATGCTCCTTTCGAGACAGGGTTTCTCTGTGTAGCCCTGGCTGTCCTGGGACTCACTCTGTAGACCAGGCTGGCCTCGAACTCAAAAATCCGCCTGCCTCTGCCTCCCAAGTGCAGGGATTAAAGGTGTGCGCCACCACCGCCCAGCTGGTATGATGCTCCTTAAACACAATTTCACTGTCTTCCTGTGTAGGAAGGGATAGCACTTTCGACCTATAGGTGTGCTGTAACACTATTCCTAGAAAGATGTACACAAATGTCTACTCAGACCAGAGAAGGGAGCCACAACTGACCAAAGCAAGGATACATCAAAATCCGACCGACTTGGTGAACCAATGAATTTTATTAGAACTATTTACAGAAGCATGGCAAAGAGTTGTTTACAGGAGCAAAAAACGACTCCAAGACAGCTGTAACAAGAAAGCCTACTCAGGCATGGGTCACAGCTCATGAAAACCAGAAACCCAGAATACAACACACAGCATACAGCAGCACCAGAGGTTGGAGGGTGTCTCCTCTTCTTCCAGACAGCTTCAACTGGGTTGAGTCTCCTCTAGGTAGCTTAGATAGTTTATGTGTGTCTCTCTGTAGTTCTTATAACTTATATATGCTTGAGCAAGGAGGGCCTAGCAACAACTATGGTCAGTTTCAGAGACTTCCTGTAGCTACTGAGTTGTTTACTTCCTGAGCTTAATGAACTTCCTGGCAGAAATGAACCTTTCCCCTTCCCAAGAACATCCTGTGTCATAAGGAGCTTACCTCCAAGGTGGAAGTTTTTAGACATGCGATTGCTACATAATAACCCTAAGGGACAAAGGAACATGAATCAAAGAAAGTCAGGTGCCAGAGAGCTTGCCATGGGGGAGATGTTTCCAGCAGCCCCCTCTCTAAAAGCTTGGCTGACCTTTCAGAGTGGAGGAAGTCCAGTATATAGACCCTCGAAGCCTGTCTTGTTCCTCAGCGAAAGCCTCGGGCTTCCCAGACCAACCAGAGCAGAACAGTGTCTTATGAAGCCGCTGGGCCCTGTGGTGGAAGGGGAGTGTGCACTGAAGGGAAACCTCAAGCCATGGTTTAGAGCTTCAAACACAGTTCTGTGGCTTTGGGTTTTCTTACAAGAATCAGGAAAAAAAATACACTTTATTTATGTGTACATGCAGAAACCATTGAATTTCAGTATAAACCGGCAATCCTGGGAGTGTAAGACAACAAACTCCATGTATGAGACCAGCAGATGAGCCCTGAATCATGGTACCATTCAGGTGCCATTCAGCTGGGCAAGGGTACATCTCTGGCTTTGCCCTTTTGAGGGTTGGAAGAACAAGGAGTTCAGGCCTTCTTGTCTGAGTGCCCAGCATCCAAGGCCCTGAGCCAGTTGGCTGCCTGGAAGTGGAGACAGAAATGTGCTAACACAATCTGACCCGTGTTTATCTTACCACAGACCCTTCATGGGCAGGAGCTGACTGGGCTGTGGGAAGGGAACAGCAAGGAGAAGAACCCAGGCCCACTAACACAATGCCCTATCCACAGGTGTGATTTCACCCAGGTTTCCCTCAACCTTTAGCAGAGAGTCCTCAGGCATTTGCAAAGAAAGAAAGGAGTGCGGCTGAGAAAAATGAATACCTAGCCTTAAGACAGTCAAAGGGACACAAAAGGTCAGAGTTCACATATCCGGGGCTGAGATTTCCAAAGTGAATCCATTGCCTTCAGGGATCCAGAGGGGAACAAGGTTTTCCTGGCTTCTAATTTCTAAATCTAATGAGCCATTTTAAGCAAAATCAAAAGATCTCAGAAAGGGCTCAGAAGATGACTTAGTAAGTAAAGTACTCTTGTCTTACAACCATAATGACTGAATTCTAGCCCCAGATCCTGTGCTAAAAAACAAATCAAATAGGCATGGCAGTGTGTGCTTGAAATCCCAGCCTAGGGGAGACAGAGGTGGGTCCCTGGGATGTGCTGGCTACCTAGTCCCAAGTATAGCCTACTTGTGAAGAGTGAGAGACCCTGTTTTAAAAAGCCCATGACTCCAAGATTATCACACACAACACACACACACACACACACACACACACACAAAGAGGCACCCCTTTGCAGAAAATATGGTTCCCAGTCAGGAACAATATTGTATGTACGGAATATTTGTCAGTCTTGAGAAGATTTTGGTTTGTAACATCATAATGAAGGATATTAAAGTCTAAGGAGGCCCCCAGTACATCAGGCGCTCTCCATAACAAATAGCCAATTCTACACAAGTACCTTTTGATAAAAGCTGACACGTTCTAGTCTATTCAGAAACAATAAGCAAACCTTATAACTACTTTTAGGAAGTTTAATGACCAGGCGTGGTGGCACATGCCTTCACTCCCAGCACTTGAAGGCAGGGGCAGGTGAATATCTGAGTTTGAGGCCATCCTGGTCTAGATAGTAAGTTCCAGTCTAGCTAAGACTGTAAATATTATAGCTTTTAAGGGGAAAGTTTTTCCCATTGGAAGTGTTGCAGCTCTGAAGGGAAAGGTGTCCTGGTAGGCAGGAGCCAAGGGATACCACAAAGTCACACCACACAAACAAACCTCACACAAGATATTTGTTGGGAAAGACACAAGAGGGTAGCTGCCTCAGCTAGGGCAAGAAGCAGCAAAGAAGAAGAGTCAGGCTTTATATAGTGTTTCTTGGGGTGGAGTCTTCCAGGGTGGATATTTCCAGGGTGGGGACTGGTGGTATTTCAAGTCCTGAATTAGGGGCAATTCCAGGCATTGGAGGGATTTAGAGCTCAGGGATTGGTGAGCTTTCAAAAGCTGGTAGTGAGCTAGGATTTTTTTTTTTTTTTTTGCCCTCCCTACAAAGATATAGTAAAACCTTGCCTCAAAACAAACAAACAAATAAACAAACAGAAAGTGTCAGATATCTTCAAGGGAACCATGGCTTCTAGAGTCACATCATGTCCTTCAGATGAAACCACCTGTTTCTCTTAGGAAAAGGTGTACTCTTATTGGAGATCATATTACCTAAATACATGTACGCTGGCTCCTCAGTCCAGGCCTTTGCTTCCCATGGTTGTAGTTACCCACAGTCAACCCAATCTGAAAATACTAGACGGAAAATTCCAGAAATAAATAATTCATGTTTTAAATTGTACAGCATTTCTGAATAGCAGGAGAAAATCTCCCAGAGCCTCTTCCCCACCGTCTGGAATTTGAATGATCCCTTTGTTCATCATCTCCATGCTGTGGACAGTAACCACCTGGTAGTCACTTAACATTTTAGCTACCAGATGGGCTGCGGTGGCTCAACAGGATTTCTATGCAAGCACCTTCATCTTATGTAACAGCAAAAGTGAAGGCATTAGTGGTATTGGCAACATTATCACAACGCATTTTCCCAGTGGTTCCACTTTATTAGTGGTCATTGTTTTAACCCTTTAGTGTACTGAATTGATAAACTTACCTTAAATGTGCACATTTAGGAAAAACATATGCAATGTTCAGTACCATTGGCACCATTGGATGCTCTTCCCCCCTGACTGTGGGGAGGATGGATACTCAGTAACCTCTCCTTAAAACATCCCTTGTGTCACTACAAGTTGATTCACCATGGCCTGAACTGTATGCACATAAATGCAAAGCAAGACTCTTCATGGTTCAGCAACAGAAAAGATGGGACACACATACAGGGCACTTCCTGTGCCCTGAGCACAGTGACTTTGAAAACACTGAAACCTCCAGTGGCAACCGTTGTTTGCAGCTCCTGATGAAGTGATGTTCCCAGAGTTCCCTAGGTTTATGATGGGATGTTAACATCCTTTCTCTGTGGCAGCTAGTTCATCGTCATTCCATACCATCCTGGATGAAGGCAACTCTAGCTGCAAGCCCATAGGGAATTCAAGAGTAGTCCCAGCCCAGGGACAGATCATCCTCCTCCAGATGAAAAAGGAGATGTTTTTGACGTGGCTGTTCCCAGTTCCACTGCTCTGGGGCATTCCTAATCTGGCAATACCAGAAACCACAAGCCAAACACAGAATAATTCAAGTCCTAACAAAGGAATAGTCCAGAAGGCCTCCAGCCCATGAACCCACTATCATTATATTTCTCTTCCACTGACAATCCATTCTAAATCTTCAACTATGGAAGTACGAATTAACTATCAAACATATAGGCATGTTAATCCCTTTTCCAACAGGTTAAGTTTCTCCACAGTTATTTTTCATCATTAAACAAAAGCTTTGAAACCTCAAATACAATTTGAAAAGAAAAAACCAAAAAACAAGCAGAAAACAGATTAACCACAATGCCACACTCCCAGGAGTCTGAACAATAGACACAGAGGTACGCTGAGCCCTCAAGTCTACCAGGCTCAGCTGATAAAAGCTGCGATCACAGCAGCTGTGCATATGCAAGTAGGCAGATTCCCCAGGAACCCAGACTTCATGTAGAATCTCCTGATTTCTGAATATTGGTTCAGAAGTTTTTCACTGGCTACATAATACACATCTGGCTATCGTAATACACATCTGTGCAAACAGCAGGCTACCTCTTTGAAAACTGGGCTATGGAGTTTAGCCTCAGACCAAAATGCATGGGAGAAACTGCTACAGGTCTGAATGTTTTATACTTTGAATAATCTGAACACACTGAAGGAGTGTCCTCAATACTATTTATTAATGGTCTTGCTGTTAAGAGAACAACAAAAGGTGAATGTCACTGAAAAAATGATGTGAGTGAATCAAAACTTCTCATTGTATACTTCACCCAGAAGAGATGCATGCATGTAATTTAAACCTTTAATGAGAGGATCTGAAGATTAGAAGATTCTGAGGCAAGCAATGACGTCACTATGCTGCCATAGGGTCAGGACTTCTGGTGCCAATCCAAGTGGAAGGAACATTTTGGAAGGATTAGTGAATATTAAGAATAGCAAAATGTTCTTTTCAATGCTGACAGTATAGGAATTGGAACTTCCCCTTTCAGAGGTGGCTGTTGGGTAGCTACTGCTGCACACCATTTTGCAAAGAACTTCCCAGCTTCACTAGAGTGTATCCCTGTAACATGGGGTTCCAACTTTAATGTTCATAAACCAAGCTCACTCATGGGCTAAAGTTTATCTGTTCCATTTTCTTCCCCATAGAGTCTCACTGTGAAGCCCAGGCTGGCTTTGAACTCATGATCCTAATGTGATAGCCTACTAAGTGCTGAGATCATACCCTGGTCACATGCCCAGCTAGTGTATCTGCTTTTTACTTTTGGCATATATGTCACAGACTCCGGAATATAGGCATGAGCCAAGCTCTCGCTGGATATATGGATTCCAGGGGAAATGGGTGGCACTAACAGTGGGTATCTAAGATCCACAGAATTGTGAAGTAGAAAGAGGTGCAGTGAAGGCCCCAAGAGGCCTGGGCCTTGGAATGCACATGGGGAAAAAAAAATCAAGAACATGATTCTTGGAGCTGTGAGGTGCCTGACACTGGGAAAGCATGCTGGTTCCTCAAGGAGCCCTGACATGCGAAGGTACAGCAGCAGCATAAGCTACCTGGACACTGTTATCAAAAGTTGTGCCCCTGAAAATAGTCACCTGTTTCCACACTGAGGCAGGTTTAGGAGACCCAACCCAGAAGATATCAGGGACAGACACTTTTCCCATTAAGGACAGACTGAAAGATGCACTGGGAGAATGACAGGCACTCATGGTGCTGGCCCCAGTGAGCCCTAGGGAAGACTGGTAGTTTATAAACAACTGCTATTCCTGAAGGGGATCTTGGAAAACACATCCCCTACCTCCCGTTTCTAGGATGCCCTCTTAACAATCTGACGTCTCCCCAGTGTTTCTTCCGAAGCTTTCTGTAACTTCTCTGTGTTTTCTTTATGAACAGATGAGAGAGCTGAGCAGGTGACACCTTTCAGAAACAGTGCTGTTTGTGCCCCGGGTTTATTTGCCAGTCACAACCCAACCTGGAGGACTGCCAGGAGACACACAGATGACAAATCTAGGTCCTGGTTTATACTTCCACACCTGTCACCCGAAGCCCAGACCATGGATGGCAGGTGGGTGGGAAAATCCAGTTACCTGCTGGGGAGCAGGTTGGGTCCTCACCACCTTCTGAACAGTGTCAGTGTTACTTATACCTCTGTGAGGTTGGCTAGAAGCAGCATCAAGATGGGGACTAGAAATCTGTGGAGATACTTCAGTGAGATACTCAGGCCAAGTACTCTTCCTATCACAAGGCAAATGTTCAAAACTGTTTTAATTTGCTTCTGAGTACCAGGTGCCTAGTCATGTCCCTGTTCTGATTCTTCATCAAAAGTGAAGAGTGGTCATGTCACTTTGGAGTGTCCTCCTGGGTGCCAAACTCTAACTACAGGACAGAGATCACTTCCTTCAGAGAAGTCTCTTTGGTAAGGACAGGAGTGGGGCTAGCTCAGTCTTGCACAGCCTTGCACAGGTAAGGGCCTGGATTCCATATAGTTCCCAACATTATAGAAAGAAAGGCAGCAAGTGGGGTGGGGAGAGAAGGAAGGAAGAAGGTGGGGTGGAGGGGTGGCAGCCATAGGGAAGGAGGGGAGGGAAGGACAGGGGAAGGGAGGGGGAAAGGAAATTATAGAGTCTCAACTCCTCTGTTAGAATCTCAAGCCCAGAATAAAATGTTGTGTGATTAAAAGTCTCATTTTATGGTGAGATTTGAGGCTGCTCCAGATTCACCAGGCTCCTTGGCAAACGCACACTGCAGAACGCATCCATCTAGTCTGCATTCAATTTGGCTCCTGTCACAGATATGTCAATAACCTAACCTGTTCCACAGTTACAGTTAGCAAATGTTTGTATTGCTAGAGAGTGCAGTGGAGATATTTTCCCCCCTTAACTTCTCCAATTACTACCAGGTAGGTTTTCATAGAAAAGGAAAGAAGATTTAGAAAAAGCCAGTAAGGGTCTAAGCCCAGGGTCATAGAACTATTTCCACACCAAGTGGCAGCGCAGTCTACACCAAGGAGGTCAGGTCTGTGCAGCTCAGTTCACCTGGCCCTCGCCTTGCTGCTTGTTGAATGCTCATGGAATGGGGAGTTTTTATCGTGGTACACAAAACAAGCTGCATAGCCACTTTGCTGGCTCAGAGTGGGTGAGGGTCGGGAGCCATACCCCACAGGGTGTGTGGGGCGCGCCTCTGGATGCTTGCCTCCCTCCCAGAGAGGTAGCCAGGTCAGTGGACCGCGGCCTTCAGAGGTAACCAAAGAGGCCCTAGATGTTGAGTGTACCGTGAAGAAAAGCCACTCTCCAATTTCTGCTCGGTGTGGCTTTTCCTGCTTGGAAAAACCAAGGCTGCTGGTGTCACCCGCTGCCAAAGAGCAGAGCTGGAGCCCTGGGGGAGGGACCACCCGCAGGAGGCCTAATCAGCGGCAGGCTTCCCAGCAATGAGGACAAGGGGGCACCATGATGAGACAGTCACCACCGTGAAATGCCTCCCACCCTCCTCAAGGAGACCACAAGAGCAGCGGAGGGGCCGAGGCAGATTCCGCGGCTGCAGAGGTAACTCCAAGAGGCCTGGTTCTCCATTAGGAGGCCTGGGTCCAGTAACCCTTTATAGAGCCCAGCTGGTGCCACTGCTGGTCACATATACAGACTCCAGGTTTCCCAATTCACCTGAAGGTCACTCTTCTAGAATCACATCAAGGGCCTAGTCTTTCCAAGTACCTATTCTTTGGAGTGGCTTTGGCTGCTTTTTATATAGGAAGTAACAAAGGCTCGAGAGTAATGGGGTGAATTTGTCTATTTCTCAGAGCAACATGCAAATAGAATTTAGGGCTCCGGGTCCTTTCCATCATACAGGGGACGGATGGGGCCAAACCAGCGTAGAGAACCTACATTGTAAAAGAAAAGAGGACGCTGGGGTATGGCTCGTGGCATATGCCTGTTTGGTGAATGTACCTCAGGTCCTAAGCATCACAGACAAAATGAGGTCAACTCAACAGCAGAGACGTACTGCAGGCTTGATGAGTGCTCTGCACAACCCTGGGCATCAGGCACTGGAGGGGATGGGAGTGGGGGAATGGGAGTCTAGGTATCTGAAGGGACTTGTGTTTTAGATTTGTCTTGGTCCTTGCCTCCTTTCCCCAACTCTGGTCCTATAGAAAAGCTCACTCTCCCTGTTGGGGAATTCACAGGTGAGTCCTTTCTTAAGTATGACTGTCTTCACGTACAGTTCTTGATCTTCCAGGGTGGTCCCTGCACCAGAGCTCTGCAGTCTGGGTACTGTCCTGTGTCATCAGGGGTGTGAAGAGCTCTCAGTGGCTTGTGTACATGTGACCTCTGCTGGACCAGAATACCTTACAGTGCAGACTGCAGGAAGGCATCTGGCTCTTGAAAGTTCCCACCCAGTTCTCAAAATAGTAAGGTAGGAACTGGTGTCAAACTACCAAAGTTAGTCTCCCACTAAACTTTTTTTTTTTTTTTTTTGATCAAATCGTTTTGCATTTGCTTCAGTTTGATGAGGTCCCCACCTCCCACTCCCACCCCCACCCTGTAGGCCTTCCGTGAGGCTGAGGAGAGGCCAGGTGGATGCATGTCAGCTAACATTCTAGAGGCACAGGAAAAGGAAGCCTCCATAAGGATGCAGGGCCAACCGGAACACACAGAGGCTGTGTGACCCACAGTGACCTTAAAGGCCTTTCGTGCTCCAGGAGGACCTGACACATACCTTGGGCATCCCTCATGTAAACCAGGGACACTATTTTCTTATTTCTTTTTTCATTAATTAATTTATTCACTTTACATCCCAACATCAGCCTCCTCTCTTCCCAGTCCCTTCCTCATAACTCTTTCCCCCTCCCCTTCTCCTCTGAGAAGTGGGAACCCCCCCAATGGATATTACCCCCCCCACACACACATCAAGTCACTGCAGGACTAGGCAATCACTGAGACAGACAAGGTAGCCCAATGAGGGGATCAGGATCCACAGGCAAGCAATAGATTCAGGAATAGCCTCCATTCTAGTTGTTGGGGGACCTGTGTAAAGACCAAGATGCACCTCTGCTTCCATATGTGCAGGGGAGGGTAGTGGCTAAGTCCAGCCCATGCTTGCTCTTGGTTTGTGGTTCAGTCTCTGAGAGCCCCCAAGGATCCAGGTTAATTGACTCTGTTGGTCTTCCTGTGGAGAGAGATGCTGTTTTTTTCAACATTCTCTACTGCTAAATAATCTCTCACATGCAGTTTTAGATGAGGGTGTCCTTTAGATGAGGCTTGCCCTGCAAGGATTGGCCAACCTTTTCTTTGTAGGGGTAGATGGTAAATAGTTTCATATTGCAAAAAGTAGTCTTAGACAATGTATAAATAAATGGCCTGGTTGTGTTCCAGCAAAATTATGTTTACAACAGTGGGCTGGCCAACCCTTACTCTAGGTTGTTGATTTTTGATTGGATCCTTTGAGTCAACCAAAGAAAATTGCTGGCTAGGGCTCTTGATGCCCTGCAGGTATAGTTTTGGGGTACGAATATCTCCATATGACAGTGTAAATATTGCAGTATATGATGTAAACAACGGGTAACATAGCAGTCGTGCTTATGCTTCTAACTGGTAGCATTTATTGAACACTTACTACATGCTAGGTGCTATGGTTTGAACGTTCCTTTCCTCCATCAGAACTGAGTTGAGAGGTGGGAGCCTTGAAGAAAATGATTAGGCTATGAGGGGGTCTGAGCTCATAAGTTAACTAATGACCCCCACCCAACTCTGCCTCTCATCCTGATTCTTCCTCTCCCTCCCTGCTCACCATGATGTCTTCTGCTGTATTATGTATGTGCCATACGAAGCCCCTGGGCCTCGGACTTCCGTAGCTTCTACCACTGTGAACCAAATGAAGTTCTCCCTCCTCACATCCGGTACCGTGCTACATAGCATCCAAGTAAACGAACACACACTCTAGTAAAGGACACAGGAGGAAGGTTGCCCTTTAACCTGCACTTACCTCCCTGAAATGCCCCAAAATAGCCATCATTTCAGTCACAGACAAAACTGGAATTTGAGAGAGGACAACTTGGGGGGCGGGGGGATGCGACTCAGTGGGTAGAAGGCCTCCCCAGCATGCTCTAGGCCCTGGCTTCAATCCTCAGCACCTAATAAACCTAATAAACCATGTATGGCAGTTCATGCCCATAACCCCAGCACTCAAGAGGCAGAGGCAGACAGATCAGTTTTTATTTTAAGGTTTAAGGTCATTTTAGGCTACGGGTTTTGAAGCCAGCCTAACCTAGAGATCCTGTCCTAAACAACAGCAAAAAAGAAAGAAGGTGTGGGTAGGGACAAAGAAAACAAAAAGAAGAAGTTGTCATGTCCAGAGTAAGGAGTGGTCCTGTAGGCAGATGACAGTCGTGCTCACCTTTAGGCTGTTCCTAGTGTCAGGGACCTTAGGTCACCTCTAGGTGACTTATACCGCCTACTGCCATGGGAATTATTTTACCATAGGCTTTTAGAGATAACAAGATAAACATCTCTGCATGTTTAGTTTTGGAATATTTTTGGTAAGATGCTGGCTAACTTTGGGGTTGTGAAGTTCTCTGACTCTGGGGATGTGGAGGCTGGCCGACATGGGATGCAGAGACATACTTTTTCACAGTTCCGGAAGTTTCCAGGGATTTGCCGGGGAGTGCAGGTCAGTTATCGGAAAGCTGGGCCAGCCTGAAGGGTCTTGCTTCCAGTCCTGGAGTCACTCGGCAGGAGATCATACAAAGACAGAGGAAGAGACGGACGTTGAAGGCACTCAGAACCCCAGACTTTGAGACTGGCATAACTCTGCTCATGCTACAACTTACAAGTGAAGCGAGGCTGCAGGGCACCGTGGCCAGAGTCAATCTACAGCATGAGGTTGACACAGACGCTGTGACTCTTAAGAAATCTTCATTCACTGCAAGTGTGTTCTGGTGTTCTGGTTATGTGGCCCCCCAACCCAGTCTGCTACTCCTTCTGCTCAGCACCTACTGGTTGCCTCACACCTTCCCACAGTGAATGCTGCTGGGCCATTGCTCGGGCTTTAGCCAATCAAAGTTCTTCTCTTTGGCCAGAGATACAGAGAGCTGTTCTTTTTTTTTTGTTTTTTTGTTTAAATGACTGTACTTGAGAGGTTTTGGCAGCTTGCGTTTAGCTGTTGTGTGTGTGTGTGTGTGTGTGTTACACTTTATTGTATCTGGTGAGTTCCCACTGTATAGGCAAACTTGGGTGTGGATTTCTGATGCCTCTTCAGATTCACAGAAAATTTTGGCACTTCTCTCAGCCACCTGAAGGAAAACAGGCCAGGTGTCTTCACTGCCCTCTAGTGACGATCTTGTTATTTAGCAAGATTCAATTTAAATGTGGAGGTCAAATTAGAATAGGGAAATTTGGTTAGAATTTTAAATTAATTTTCATTTAGAGGCACTACAGAATAGAGGTTAATATTCCCCATTTTTTTCTTTTGGGGGATAGTGGTGGGGTGGTTGGAGACAGGTCTCATTATGTAGATGGGCTGACCTCAAAACTCACAGACTGTCTTGCTTCACCTTCCACCACAGTGCCTGACCTGTGTTACTGGGTGCTCTTCCAGAGGATCTGGGTTCAATTTCCAGCACCCACATTGTGGCTCACAACTGTCTATAGCACCAGTTCCATGGGGTCTGACGCCCTCTTCTGTCCTCCTGGGTACCAGGCATCAAGCAGTGCACAGACATATGCACATATGCAAATACTAAGAAAATACAATATTAAAAGTTAGTCCTTTGTTTCACTTAGAGCCCAACTACTAATTTTGGTCCCTAGTTCTGGCATCTAAGAGCTATGTGCCTACCCTCTCTGAACCAAGTCAGCAATACTTGCTTTGTAAGTCAGTTGTACATATTAATGTCGTGGCTGTACTGTGTGGCAGCATCCAGGACATCATGCAGAGTTTTAATCATAAATGCCATCATTAGGACAGTTTTTTTCCTATGAAAGGTTGTACCTTTCTTCCCTTGGGCCAGAGCATCGGTTCTGCTCCACAGCAGAAGGCAGATTGAACTCTCTGGCATGGCCTCCAACAGCTGTCCCAGCTCTGGGTCACTCTCTGCACTTGGGATGCTTTCTGGAAGAGTCTGACACGATCACTTAACAGATCTCCATGTTTGCTTCATTTTTGTTTTTTCTTAACCTGTGTGCTGTGTCGTGAAGTTTACCGAAACATTTTGTGTATGTTTTGCATGAATAAGACTTTCTTTTAAAATGACAGATTTTAAGCTGGGGTGTTTAAAACCCAGGGCTTAGCACTATTACAGATGAAACAAGCAGAGCTTTTGGCAGCACAGATTTTTCCTTTAAACCAGTGGTTTCCTAATGCTACAACCCTTTAATACAGTCCTCATGTGGTGACCCCCCCCAACCATACAATCATTTTGTTGGTACTTAACTGTAATTTTGCTAATGTTTTGAATTGTACTGTAAATATCTGATATGTAGGCTATCTGATATGTGACCCCCAAAGAGGTCGTGACCCAGAGGTTTTGAACCAATGCTTTAAACTGAGTCTTATCACTCCATACTGACTCTAGGTTTGCACACATAAAAAATTGGGTTCCAGAAGACAGGATCCTCTGAGAATGGGTAACAATGCCTTGGGCAGGTGCATAGGACATAGCTCCAGCACACACGAGAAGCCAATATCCATGCAATGCTGTCAGTCACCCAAATAAACCTTATAATGAGCAGCTAAACTGCTTGTCTGCTGACTGTAGTACAAAATTTTATTTCACTGAGAAATGTCAAAAACTCTTACAACAGGAGAAAAGAAACTCTATGTGGACCTTGGAAAAATGGAAATTGTCTTAGTGACCTCCTCTTACTCAAGTGACAGAAAAGACATGGAAGTTTGGGGTGAAGGTCTGCATGTTAGCTTTGGCCAGGAAACCATACATGGTTGCAGTTGATTAGCCCACTTTTAAGTCCTGTCCTAGCTTGGCTATGGGGAACTCATGTGTGACGCCCCTCTTCCCCCCCCCCCGGCCGACATCCTTCTCCATACCCAATGACTTGAAACTGGCATGCTCACACTCCACTTTGCCCGAGAAAACCATCAAAAAAATGCCTTGCAGTTATCTGTCTCAGACTCTCCTCATCCACTGTGCATCTTAGGGACACGCTGGGACTCTAAACTCCTGCAACCACCATGTCAAGCATGGTGCCCCCTCAAAAGGCTAAACACAGAATTACCACGTGATCCAGCAGTTCATCTTTGGGTACTCACACAAGATAATTGAAAGCAGAGACTCACAGATGTGCCCGCACATCCAGCTAAGGGGTAGAAACAGTGCAAAGTCTCATTTCGGATGATTGTTACACACAGGTATGGGTACATGCAACAGAGTGGTGACATATCACTTGGTGCTAAAATGGAAGGAATCCTTAAAAAAAAAAAAAACTACCACTAGTAAACCTTGAGGTTTGTTAAACAGGAGAGTCACAAAGGTTAATACTCTGTGTTCTGCTTTCGTGAGGCAGCTAGCGAGGTGAACTGCATACAGACAGAAGTAGGGGGATGGGCAGCAGCTGAGTGAGGAGGGCAGGGGAGTCAGCGCTCAATGAGTAGACTTGACTTGAGAAAATGAAACAGCACCAGAGATGGGTGGTGGGGATGGATAGCAGCAAGATGCACTGATGCCACACAGCTTGTTCCTACTGGAGGTCTGTGCTGAAGGACAGTCCCTTCCTGCTCAGTTGGGGCACGGTGAACTCAGCAGGCAGGGGAGTCTGTCTGCTGTTCCAGTAACTGAATTGTTTTCTGGAGGATAGATGGTGCCAGAGGAACCAGAGTCACAGAAAAGACATTGAAAAGAAAATGTTGGGAACACACTGGACAAACTGGATCCAAGGGCTCAGAGACAATGAAGGAATCCCAGAGCCTGCTAAAAGTTTGAGCTTAGGAATATATCTCCTAGTCCTGTGGGAAGTTAGTGGTGGGCTGGGATGGACAGAACAACCTTTTTTCGAAAGTTGTTCCTGAGTTTTGCAGAGCAAGAACAGTTGAAATGGTGTTTTTTTTTCCCCTTTTGTGGCACAACATCGCCACCTCATGGACAAAGTTTATATGACAGAAAGTTCTTCTAGACTGCAGGGAGCTAACTCCTTGATTCAAATGGCATTTCTTTTCAGAGAATCCATACAGGCAGTCTTCTGCATGCAAAATAAATATTTGGGGCAAAATCAGATTCTTATGTTGTCTTGATTTCCCTCAAGACTTGAACATCTTTTCAGCACTTGAATATCAGGATAAAATCGGGTATCATTTTGTGGGATTGTTTTACCTAAAAAAAAAAAAAAAAAAAAGTGGGGGTAAAAAGGATAGGAAGAGGTGGAGAAAGATGGGGAGGGGGAGAAAGAATAAGAGGCCACAGCTGTCTTCTTACCTCAGCTTCCATGTCAGCCCCTGCCTATCTCACCTTTGCAGCAGATGTTCAGAAGGGCCGTTACGATCTCAGTGCCTACTTCTCTCTAGGAGTCACTCTTTCTACCAAGCACCATGGAGCTGGCTCATCCTGGTCCTGGGACCATCTTGGTTCTTGTATACCTGAAGCAGCTCTGAAACCCTAGCCTCCCTGTCTTCAGCTCCCCTCCTCTCCAGCTCCCTTACACCCCTCCTGGCCCTCATATCTCCAGGCCCCTCTGCTGTTTTGTGTCTTTCCAGTTAACAAGACCTGGGCAGCACCCAGGGTCAGTATGAAATGAGGTCTTATTGGGCTCCTGCCTTAAAATGCAGGGTCAACTAATGACTCCCTGACTTGTAGCTCTCAAAGCTGCTATGTGGACGTCTCTGTTCTAATAGACAGCCTCCCCCACACATATGCAAGCACCAGAGTCCTAACTCCCACAGTCCAAAAAGCTTGATATGCCGCAAACGGCTTTCCCGCTAGCACAGCCAAGATGCTTTTTGCCTTGATATTTTCTTTTCTCTCCTTCTTTGCCCCCTCCCCAATCTAGCCCACCAGGAAATTCTTTCAGGTGTATCTTTAAAATGGACCTGACCTCCACCTTGGTTTGCCGCTCTGTGGTGATGACCGTCTGTCCACACTGCTTCTTCACCTGAATTACTTACAGAGCTTCCTCTGGTGTTCACTGTTCTCAGGCTGGCCCCTGAAACATATCACATCCCTACACAGCACCTCCAGGGACTTCCCTCCCACTAGGGAAGTCCAGGTTTTTACCTGTGAGAGCCAATGCAGCTTCCCTCAGCGATGGCTCCCAGACCCTACCCTCTCAAGCTGCTGTGGACTTTCTAGTCACTCATCAACTCAGGCCTCAGAGCCCCTGTCCCTGCCCATCCACTTGCCATACCCTTTTCTACCTTTACCTTTACTATAGCACCTCGTGGTCACATTTCCAGTGTGGTACAGGCTCCCTCCCTCAGTCCGGAGCCGCTCTGTTCCCTGGATGTGGACACATTGGCTTGATTTTGCTCACTGCTTCAGCTTCAGAGTCTGGCACATGGCGGAGCTCCAGCAGCAGCTGGCAAGTCCATGGATATGGTTGGGTGAAGGAAGACTCATGGTATGTGGAGCCAAGTTGTAGGTTTGAGTCCCAAGTCTATTTTTACTAGCTAAAGGTCTTAGGGACACAGAACACAAAGCAGAAGAGATCAAAATCCATCATTGAGAGTCTATCAAAATTAAAACTATCTGCTTTTCAAAGAGCACTGGTTAGGGATTTGTATCTGGTATATATAAGGGATTCTCAGGACTGGCTCTGGTTTTATACATCCTATAAAATAAAAATAGATAGTCAGGGAAAGTTACCAACAGTGTGAGGAAGATTTGGGGGTGAGGAACTTACTTATCACAGTGACTTTGGGTTCAAGATCCTAACCTGTGGCAAGAGCTTTAAGCTGCTCCCTCTCCAGCTCTTCCCCCCAGAATGGCTGTACCTGCATTTCCATGTCAGCCTATGGGTTCACCTTGTGGTGGCCTTCTCTCTGGTCACTGTGGATGCATGGCCATCTGGAGCAAACATCTGGTGACCCAAACTGTTGGGCAGCTTCTCATTACGTAGCTTTGATTCTTTCAGGATATAAAAAAAATTAAATTTCACGGTGCTTTAGGCAGAAATAAGGGCCTGTCTTCTAGTTTGCAGGTTTGGGCAGGTTTGGGCTTAGCCGCATTCTACAGGTTAGACACATGCTGAGCACAGCTGATTTCATAGGCACCCCTCCCGCACTGTGGCACAGGAGCCTGAGCACCCTCTGATAGCCTATTGCCCTCATCTGAAAATACCTAGTCATCTCTGAGTGAGGACCCACGCTTTCAGGTCACACTGGACCTCACTAATTACATTCACTGTGCCTGCCTCAGGCATTGCTTCACAGACTTAACCCATTAATGCAGGCTCATTTATGTTAACTAGAAAAAGGGAGCCACAGGGCAACTTTGAGTTGAACCAAGCTGAATAATTTTCTAACTTGTCAGGAAAACTGCAGTCTTGGTTCAGATCAGGAGCTAAGTTCCTTCTTGTTGTTGGTAGCAAGTCCTTGCCGTCACCACGGGGACCTCTATGGGCTGTAGCTCAGCTTGTGTCTATAAAATATGCCTCTCACACTTTGATGTCCTTACAGAGAGCTCCAGGGTCATCATATCACAGGGTTTGCTTTAGGAAAGGCCTCAGGTAAAGCATTTCACAGGTCTTTCTAAGGCTGTTGGTAGCAACAGGTCTTGGAGTAGCAACATTCTGAGATACAGCTGTTTACAGATTTACATATGTGTCTAACCTTCAGCAGAGGGCAGGTTCTAGCTCTGCAGTTTATATGTTGGATCCTTCCCTCACTCTCTGAACCTTGCATTCTTCAGGGTGGCAGGTAACTTTTCCTAGGGCAGTGTATTAGTCACAGTTCTTCAAAGAAACAGATCTGAGTATGTAAAATCAATATCTATAATCACTATATATATGTATATAATACATACATATATAAATATATATGATCAGTTCTGTTCCTCTAGAAACCCCATATATACATAATTATATATTAAATATACACATACATAAAAAGGGTATTTATTAGAATGGCTTACAGACTGTGGGCCAACTAGTCCAACAATGGCTATTTACCAACAGAAGATCCAAATATCTATCTAGTAGCCCAAGGTTGGATGTCTCAGCGGGTCTTCAGTATACATTGGAATCTCAAAGAAGTAGGCTCTAATGGCAGTGAAAGGATGGACTTGCCTGCAAGAGGAAGGGCAAGAAGGCAAAGAGAGCAAGTTCCTGTCTGCCAAATCCTTTTATATAGGATGCCAGCAGAAGGTGTGCTCCAGATTAAAGGTGGATCTTCACACCTTAAATGATTTAATTAAGAGAAAAAATTCCTAAAGAGATGTACCTTATGGCTTGGGTTTTAGTTAATTCCATATGTACTTAAATTGACAACCAAGAATAGCTATCCCAACTCCATCCCTTTTTAGCTTGACACACAATCAGTTTCCTTATACCATGCTTATAAGTTGGAAACTTTCATGTTTCCAACTGAAAACAATAACCAGGCCATCATTATGCCTATATAATTATCCCTCGTATAAATTTTAGAATAGGTGGCAACATCCCTTGAGAGACATTCATTTGATATCTCAAAACTTAAATATGATAAGCACTGATATTCTCTTAATTGCTATTACATTACATGATTAAGAAATCAGGGAATGAAACCACAAGTATCTGTATGAACACATTCTTAACAAAATACGGCAGAAACACTCATGTCAATTATAATCCTCGTTTCTGCAACTGGCCATATAGCTACCTTCCTCTAGCACCCATTCTTCCTGTAACTGCACACCAAGTGCCTGTCCGCCACTTGTCCGACTGGTGAAGTGTGGAATTAACTCTTACAGCATCGGATCCTTTCCTATCAGAGGTAGGCTATCCTCCATCAGAGGTTGTGCTCATTGTTGGAAAGATCCATGCAGAGCAAGATCAGCATAGAAGCGAGGGATATCTGTACCTCATAGAGATTGAGCCACTATTCCAGACACCTCTGTACGGCTGAAGGTGACCATTTTAGAAGAACATAATGGGGATGCATGCCTCTGAAAAGATAATTCTACATTTATCCACTGGGAGGTCACAGACAACATTGTCATGTTATAGGTCCCAAAAGAAGTTTTGATAGTACAAACAGCTCACCCATCCTCTAGGGAGTGTGCTTCTTCACTTGTGCTGGTATTTCCCTGGGAGACACAGGGTATCACAGTGCGGTACACAGGGGCTATACAACATTTCACTACTTGCTTACTTATAAAGTAGTGTTTCTTTTATACATCCTCAAATAGAAGGAATTAGGATTTTTTGACCTCCTTCAGCCAAGATTATGAACTTATTCATTCATATTTCCTTACAGTACTTAAGTTTGTGTAGTTATGATGGTCAGTAAAAGTGATGGTCAGCCCCTGGGCTCTTGCTTTGGCTCCACTCACCAGATAAGACCAAACCAAAATGGAGTCTATTATGTTAATTATCACAGAATAAAACTAAACAGTGGGCAGGTAGACAGATAGCCACACAAACCAGTCTAGTTTCTTAAGCTAGGACAAGAGAAACCCTTCTGTATGCACTTCCATAAGTGGCCTGAGGAGTTAGCAGGGGGAGTGGGGGGCTGGTCAGTCTCCACCACCCTGCTCTGGCTTCTGATCTCACTGCCCTACCTCTATGTTCACATTGTCCTTCCAGCGATCTGAAGGATGTCCCATTGGGCTTTATAGAAACACAAATGTAAAACATCACAGATAAAAGCCATTTAGATCTATAACCCAGTGTGTTATAATATTGACTTAAGCCATAATTCAATCTTCAACTCAACTGGATCTTACTTTCATATGAGGTCTAAAGTAGCCTCCTCCCACCCCTAAAGTTGGATAATTGTTTTCTTAACTCAAAGAGGACATAATGTAGTTTAAACATTTTTGTTATACTTAAATATTAAATGAAATAAAATTGACTTAGGTGTATACAGGTTTGTTTTGCTTTGTTTTTGTGGTGCTGAGAATGGAATCCAGGGTTCTAGTCATGCCATGAAAATACTCCACCAGTGGCCTGCATCTCCAGCTCCTCCAGCTAGGATGTTAAGTGACTACCATCGCTAAGCTGAAATAAACTGAAATAGTTTAAGCTGAAATAAATCATTTCCTCCCCAAGTTGCTTTTGGTTATGGTATTTAATCAAAACAATAGGACAACAATTTTGGTGGTTCCAGCCCAAATTGAGTGAGCCATCACTTCTCTAGTGAGGACATGGATGGAAACTGTGGGACAAGTAGATAGCAGAACAAAACACATTGTGGCCAAAAGAGAGAGAAAGAGAAAGACCTAGGGTCCCATGATTCCCTCAAGAGCACACTCTTGGGAGCCTCTCACAACCACTGCATGGACAAGAAAGAAAGAGAGGAGAGAAAAGAAGGGAGAGGGAGGTGGGGGGAGGGGGAGAGAGACTAACTCTCCTTGCTAGGTGGTACCACCTCCCAATGACACGCTGGGGACTAAGTCATTAGTATCTGGGCCTCTGGAGACATTCTGTGTCTAACCTACAGCAGCCTCCATCACTGGGCATTAACAGGAGATACAGCCATGCTGTGCGTGGGCTTCTCCAGCCCATTGCCTGTCATGGTTCAGTAAGATTCTAATGTAGCATGTTTTCTCCCTACATACACCAGTTGAAGGGCATGTGAGGTGTTTTCTTCTATTACGGACAGAGTTGCTGTGAACTTTGGCCTACAGGTTTTTATTAAAGAGCATGTGTTTTCCTCTCTCTTGGGTGTGCATAATGGGGGACATCACTGGCTTATATCATATGGCAAATAGTCTCACCTGTATAGGAGGAGGCTGCCTCAAGAAGAGGCAGAGAGCTCCAGTCAGCAGAGTTTACCTTGGCGCTTGGTTTTCTGTTGCTGCATGGTTCTGAGTTTTTCTTAACTTATTCAAATAGCCATGGTGTTTCATTTTGGTCATAATTTGCATTTCCCTAATGGCTTACAGTATTGATGGTCCTTTCGTGTGTTTCTCTGCAGTTTTTTAGATCTTTGGTGCAGTATCCCTTCCAATCTAGGCCAAAAATAATTAGGCTCCCCCTCCTTTCTTTTTAAGCAGAGAGAGTGTTTTTCTTACGCACAGTGAGATCTATGAGACTCTATTTATGGAGTCTCTGTTCCAGCCCATGAATCCACTTGTCTGTCGCTGGGCCAGGACCACACTGTTTTTTATTGCTATAGCCATTTTAGTATCATAAGAGCATATTTCATTTGTGTAAGACAAGTCTTCCCTTCTTTTTCAAAATGATGCTCAGTTATTTTCAAATATTTGGTTTTTTTAAGCTCAACATGAACAAGATTTGTGTTAAGCTCTCCCAGAATATCAGTGGGACATTGACCTGAAGTGCTACTAAATTAATTAGAATGATTTAGGGTTAACGATCCTTTATGGTCCTAGAACCCTTCTAGCATCATAAGAACAGACAGAGCATACCTGTTATTAAAGTCTGCGTTTGTGTTGGATGGCTTGCATGTTCTCCATGTTCATACACTCCCAGGAATCCTTACTAAATCAGAAGAAACAGGGCACACTGTTCTTTGGCGACGCCAAGAGCTTGAAGGGCTAGAGACTGCATTGTCAGTGGTGGTTTGAATATCTGCGTGTTTCAGCTATTGGCTCTTACAGCGTTAACTTTGAGGATTAGAACAGCAAAAGGCCCCAGTACAGTCAAGGCGCCACCTCGGGATGCAGCCCATAACTCTGAGAAATGAGTGGATTCCCTTTCAGCTCATTTGTCACCGAGGGAGAGCTGACCACTGGCAGAAGGGGCTACGTCGCTTCTGTGGAGCAGGAGCCATCCGACACTTGTGACATGATGAACACTTTCTGAGATTTCAGAAAATATAAATACAGCTCTGTGTGGATACCTCTGAAGGAGATGCTTAGCTTGATTTGCAAAAGAATTAGGGGAAATATTTGAACTTCTTTCCATTGCACTCAAAGTGACAGGGCCCTTCCCAGGTTCCACTGCCCACAGTCCTTGCAAGTCTGCTGCTCGCTCACTTTCAAGACACTCATTTCTGTTACCTTCTGGTTTTTTTTTTTTCTTTCTGTTTTTCTTTTTTTAATTGTAGAATATTTATTTTTTTAATTGGATATTTTATTTATTTACATTTCAGATGTTATCCCCTTTCCCCTTTCTCATGACCTCCAACCCCCTATCCCATCCCCCTCCTCCTTTTTGCCATTTTAATTACATTGCAAGTATTAAGGTCAGTTCTAGGTTGAGGAACTAGCAATACAATAGATGCAGATAGTCAAGGCACAAGCAAGACAATAAACACAAATAGTCAAAGAACAAGCAAGGCAATAAACAAAGTTACGTTGAACACTCCTGTGATCATATTTCTAATGGCTTATCAGGATGACCAAAATATCTGAGCCTACTTCCCTAGCCCAAAGCCATTTTCACGTCTGAAGCCTACTTCTTTGTTCTGGCCTAAGATTTAGATTCCGCCTGAAATTATTTCTTTGTTCTATTTTAAAGGCAGAAAGTGGCTCTAACCTTCCAGACTCACTATCAGCATCCAATGACGTCATCAGCGTCAGTGCCTCAGCTTCTGTGAAGAAGGTTGATCCAGCAACTTTTTGCCTCCTGGAGGCTTCTGGGAATAGTTCAATTAAGAATTACAGCAGAATTTGTGTACAGCCTCAGCCACAGTGGAGGTTTGGGGTCACATGGCTTAAGCAAGAAGAAAGTGTGTGTGTTTCTTGTATTTTATTTATATGAATATTCAGCTCCATACAATGGTCAAGGCTCAGACTCCCCTCCCTTTGCCATCCTTCAGGAGACTCACTTCTTCCCATTGTCTCACATCAGAGACCACATGACATTGCAGCCACTGGGGATGAACAGACATACGCTGGTTCACACTTTCTAAAGGTCAGGAATCTAGACCTGGCAGAACTGAGTCCCAGTGGCTCCAGGTCCTCTAGGAACTTTCAGAGGCACTGTCAGGACGAATCGTTCTCATATGAAGTTTTGTCCAGGAAAACGCAGGATCAACTTAATGCAGGGCCCAGAACAGAGAGCCCCAGCCCCTCCTGACTGTGGGACAGAGGCTGTCTTTAGTCCCTTTACCCGGCTACATAAGCATAGAACGGCTTGCAGACCAGCAGTAGACTTTCTAGAAAAAAAGCAAGCAAACCAGATGGGAGACACAACCTTTTAAAATCTAACACTGGAAGGGACATTTTTCTCTCATCTGAGGCAGGATACAGTAAAGACATATCCAGGTTTCCTTGGACCAACTTGTTTTCCCTCATTTAAAAACATAAAGAAAAAGGAAAAGGGAAAGGGGAAGGGAAAGAAACCATAGCGATGTATGGCATAGTCTGCTGCCACAATAAACTCAGCCACATAGCCATTTCCAAACTGCAAGGGAGGCTAAGGAAACATCGCTTTCCCTGTACATACCTACACACCCAGCTAAAGATGCTCTGAGATTCTGAGGAAGAGAGAGATGCTAAGAGGTGAACTGCAGTTCTGTTTACCCAGAGACATTTATAGGTAAAAAAAAGTACCAAAAGAATCTCCAGATCTCAATGGGTGACTGAATGAAAGTGAGCACTTGCAGGGGTACTGCCAACATTGGACACCCCTCAGACTACTCCTCCTTGGATAGCTTGGTCTAATACAGGTGCTTCATACAGAACAACAGCACAGTGTTTTGGGTGCTTCATCCTCACCAGTAGGGAAGATGTACCAGCACTGGCTCCCCAGTGCTCCTGCCCAGAAATGGTCTCCAGTGTTTCTGTTCAGATTTCACGGGCCAGAATGAATGGCATGCCACATCTAACCACATTCAATGGCTACTGTGTACTCCCACCCTTAAACTTAGAAGAAAAAGGGGACACAAGAATGGTGTATAACATAGTATGACACTATGTGGGGCTTAAGCTTACCCCCATTGCAACAGGACATTCTTGAGTTGTTGGAAGAACACTTGGCACCCACAGTGGTCCCAGACCTGGGCTCTCGTTCCAGCCTGAATCCTGGCTGATACTATATCAGTGGGGGGTTCTCACGTTTGGATTCGAGAGTTTTCATTCATTTAAAGCCAAGCTCAGTTTTCAGTCTGAATGAGTTTTGTGAATTTGGAACTCATCCCAAAGCAGGAACTAAAAGGACCACAGATAAATTATGTTGTTTACCCATCAAGATAGACCACCCACTTCTTAATTACTCAGGGGCTTTGGTGACTTATTAAGTAACTTATTCAGAAAACCTTACACACAGTGCACTTCGCATAAAAAGTCCTGGTGGGGGGAAGCCAATATAAACACCAACATTTTTTTGTATTTTCTGCCACAGCTGTTGTTTATCAGCATGGGACCCAATCATTTTTTTTTTTTTTTTCTAAATGAGAATCATTCGCTCAAGGTTTCAGTCCCAGAGCATGGTATCTTTCTTGTGGCATCAGGAGGTTTAAACACTCCCCCTCCCCACTTGCCAGAAGAACATGTCACAGTCAACCCACTATCTCATTTCATCAGTCTTCC
The DNA here is from genome assembly GCA_021653895.1 of Mastomys natalensis. Lineage (NCBI taxonomy): Eukaryota > Metazoa > Chordata > Mammalia > Rodentia > Muridae > Mastomys > Mastomys natalensis. The sequence continues at coordinate 742,622 of JAJTUV010000621.1, read as the reverse complement.
CATCATCCTGGAGTGATGTGATGGACACCCATCCATACCACACTGATGCTCGTCTCCCAGGTGTGGCCACCTGTCTGCCTTGAGCGTGTCTCTATTTAGGCGGGATCAATTTTAGCCGATTGACCCATCTTAAAGTCTGGGCGGCTTCACATTTTATGGGTTTGTGACTTTTTCTTAAAACCCCAAATGGACTGTCCTGATTGCTATCAGTAGCAGGCTCCCACCCAAAGGATGATTTTGAGATTTGGGCTTATAGAAGATTCATCATCTTCACTATGCTTCCACGTTTGTCTTAAGCACCTACTTCACACCCAGCAAAGAGGGAAAGAGAACAGAGGGAGTATGTACAGTGCGTGTGTCTGTGCTGGCTGCTCTAACAAACGATGCAGACTGGTTTAAATAAACAGATGGTTCCTTGCAAGCCAGAGGCTTGAAGCTCACATCAAGATATAGACATTGCTAATTTCTCCAGCGTCTTCCCATCATAGCTTCTAGACAGTCGTCTTCTGTCTCTTTATATCCCCCCCTTCTCTGTTCTCTCTTTCTCCCTTCCTCCTTCTCTCCCCCTCTTACTCACTCTGCATTGGTGTCCTAGTGTAACCTTCATATAAGGACACTTGTCAAATTATACTAGATCGCTCCATAATGACCTCATTTTACTTCACTGAACCTTAACCTCCAAAGGCCGTAGCTTCACACGCAGTAGCTTCTAAGATATTGGGGTGCTAACTACAACATGTGAATTGAGGGGTACACAATCCCAGACCACAACACATTCTAAGTCACATTCTATCAAGAAGTGGTATCCATGTGGCCAGCACTAACCGTGCAGCCCCACTTAGATGCAAGGGAAGCCAGAAGGCACTCATGGCTGACAGAGACTTCAGTTTTCCCTCTACTGTGATAGCCGGCCATCAGCCACAGAAGAAGCTCTATCTCCCAAGCCCACCTCTCACAAGCAGATTGTCCAGTGGAAAGAGTTTAAGACTGCACAAGACTTCCATACACTTAGGACCTCAAGTAGGTGTCACATGATAGACTATGCTAGTGAGGTTTTTGTCAGCTTGTCACAACCTAGGTTCACCTGGGAAGAGGAGAATCTCAACTGAAGAATTGCCTCCATCAGATTGGCCTATGGGCATGTCTATGAGGCATTGTCTTAATTGATGACTAATGTAGGAGTGCCCAGCCCGGTGTAATCCTTAGGCAGGTGGGGCAGAGCTGTATAAGAAAGTCACCTGAGCAAGCCAGGAAGCAGCATCCCCTCATGATCTCTGCTTCTATTCTTGCCTCCAGGTTCCTGCCTTGAGTTCCTACCCTAGTTTCCCTTGATGACAGTCTATAATCTGTGATCCAAATAAATCCTTTTCTCTCTAAGTTACCCTCGGTCATGGTGTTTTTATCACACCAATAGAAAGCAAACTAGGAGAAAGCCCATACACGAATGTCCTGACTTTTTCATTCTGTGCTTAATGCACACTAGACTTGTTTTTTTAGCTATGTCCTGGGTTATCAACCAATGTTCTCAGTGTCTTCATTTTTTTTTGTTTTTGTTTTTTTTTTTGTTTTCTGTTTTTTGTTTTTTTTCGAGACAGGGTTTCTCTGCATAGCCCTGGCTGTCCTGGAACTCACTCTGTAGACCAGGTTGGCCTCGAACTCAGAAATCCACCTGCCTCTGCCTCCCAAGTGCTGGGATTAAAGGCGTGCCCCACCACCACCTGGCCAGTGTCTTCATTTTTAAAAAAGTAAATGCTGTGACTCCGCAGAACTGGAGATATGGGGGGGGGGGGGGGGCGGGAACCACATCTATTTAATCCTACATAACAGCTAGGAAAGAATGTTACAAATACCTGTCGAAATTCTCAAATTTACATTACACCCTCCACAAAAAACTTCAGCCCAATAGGCAGTGGGTGTTGGGGATTGGTTCTAATGCTTTGATTTAATTGGGAATCTGTATGTACGAACACTGAAAGTCCTTGTCTGCAATTGGCTTTTGATTGATCAATAAAGATGCCAGCATCCAATGGTTGGGCAAAAGGAGACAGGGCAGGACCCTTAGATTTGCGATGGCTAGGACGAGGGAGAGAGGAGGAGAGATGAGAGATGGGAATTGCTGTGTTTTGGAGGGAGATGGATCAGATTAGATCTGCAGAAGGAAAATCATTTGAAATGTAGGTGAGAAGGAATGTGGCCCCCAAAAGGGCTGCCCAGAAGCATCTTGGGCAGCAAAGACTAGAGGGCCACCCAGAAGGAACAGGACAGCAAAGATAGATCATAGCTATAGAGGGTGTATAGTCAGGTGTACTGGAGGTGAAATCTATGATAGCTGGGCAAAGGATTAGAATTGTATAGCCTTCTAGCTAGCCAAGGCATTTCAAAAATAAGCTTGTGTGTGCGTGTGTGTATGTGTGTGTGTCTTTCACTTGAGAATCCAGACTTCCTGGGCAGGTGGCTGGAAGCACGTGACCTGCCAGGAGCACAATGCAAACTCACTAAACTCATGCTACAAGTGGGACCTTTCAGATGCCTATAGTATCCTGGTTGATCCCATTATGAATCAGCTTAAATGTCAGCGAGGGTGTGAAATGCACACGCTCCCATTTCAACAGTCAAGAAACAGGGAATAAGGCCTACCAAAGTCACAGGGTGAGTGGAAGTGGCAGGAGCCCAATCCTAGCACTTTGTTTACCATGGAGCTTAGTTGTCAGTCATCCCTCAAAACCACATGGAAACTATAACAAAATGGTCCCAGCAAGACTGTGGTATCAGTCAAGAAGGATGACGTCAGCACAGGATTCTCTCTAATCTGTATGTATCTTCTCAGATTATACAAACAGAGATAAGTTGTTTTTTTTTTTAAGGATCTAGATTCATTGAGAATGTATTTATCTATAGTAAACCTTTTTGATTGTATGTGATTTATTTTATATCCTGTCAATCTATGGAGCTGAAGGCCTCTTTAATTTCTATGGAAGATACATGGATGGATGGAAATTGATGGGATTTTTTACTTAAGTGGAGTTATCTTATAAATATTAAGTTTTAGTCTGTTTCCTTTCTGTTTATTCCACTATCTGACTGTTCTTTGTAACATCTCCCTTTTCCCCCATTGCAAGTGAGGACCTAGCCCATGGGCTTGGAACTTCATCCATGTTTTCTAACTCACTGGGTCTATATACTGTCTCACATAGGCATATGCAGAGGCATCTTGCTGTTTGTCTCCTAAGTGTAGAGTCACAGTACTCACTTCCCTGTCCCTCACCCCTTCCACTCACACACACAGAAACATAGCAGGTCAGTTGCTAGGGCAACTGTCATTCATTCTTCATAGCTGTGTACAACTCCATAGTGTGGATGGTATCACAATGTATCTGCCAAAAGACATTTAGTTTACAATGCTCTGCAATTTTCTTTAAAAGGTTAATTATTGGAAATTTCATAATACATACAAATGTATACAGGTAAGGCATCAATTTCATTAGCTAGGCAAACATTTTTTATTTCAGACTTTAACATTTCTTTCTTTCTCTTTTGAGATGAGGTGTCACTCTGTGATGCTGGTTGGACTGGAACTCTGGCCTTGAATTCACAGAGATCTTCCTACTTCGGCCTCCCAAGGGCTGGGATTACAGGCATGCACTACCACACCCAGCCATGGTTTAGCATTTGTATTCCTGATTTTCTTCTGGTAGAACCAAAGTTCTCCACAGGAACCTCATATGTTATAGGTCCTGAAGAAGCTCGACTTTGGCTGAGTCATGTCTTGTTTGTCATGATTGTACAGAGAAGGGATGTTGGATCTGGAAAGCAGAGATCATCATGCATAGTTTAATCCCTGTATCTGACCTAACAGCCTCATGGGTATTAGGTAAAACTCTCAGAATGTGTGGCCGAGGCTTAGCCTCAGCTAACTCTAGAACTAAGAATGCTATAAGGGAACACCTGCAACTGGTTTAGTTGTAGAAAAGGTTTCTGGTGTTGGACGTAGTGGTGCACACCTATAATCTCAGCATTCAGAAGGATGAGGCATGAGGATCAGGAGTTCAAGGACAACTTGATGACTCGGCAAGAGTGCTTCCAAAGCCAAAGTTTCTCCACTCTCCTGCGGCCTGTCCACTTGGTCTCTCACCAGTGTACTTAGTAAATGAATTGGTTTCTAGCTTTCTTTTGTTCTGTCACAATGAGTTCATGTGCCCCCCCCCAAACCTCCACAGTATAGCACACTGTTCCAGATGACCTGAGTCTGCGTTCCAGGCCCTTTTCACTTATACTGGCTCATAATAACCTACCTGATGTTGCCTTTGAGGAAAGAGCTGCCCTTCTACAATCACTTGGATGTCATCAATGTTACCCTGTTTTAGACTACAGCAGGCCACCTACTATCTGTGGGGCAAGTGGAACCGTGTCATCAGACAAAAACTGGGAAGGTTGAGCAGATTCAGAAACCCTGGTATTTCTTGCATCTGAAAATGGTAAGAGTTTCATCTACTCCAGACCCGCTGCCTGTCCTGGAACACATGACCACAGCACCCCCACATGAGGATCGTGACCACAACTCACGTAGCAGAGTTCTCCATGCCAATCTAGATGGGCTAGCCCAGACTGTTTAGCTAATAAGCTTCCCTTCCAGGACATTCCTTTCTTTAGAAGGCATTTATTCTCTGGCTCACCCTGAGTAAGTTGTATGCACCCATTATCCACAACGAACAATGAATAAACAATTTGGACAAGCAAGGACTGTTTCTCTCATCAAGAACCACTGTAGGGGGAAGCTTTCGTCATACAGAGCTGTGCTGCCTAAGCCTCCCACAGAAAGCCCCTTTGCGCTCTGGACTCTCCATCACCGACCACATGGCCCCCTCATTCCTGACTCCACTCGGATCTCAGCCGAGACTGGATGCCCAGGACTTTGGAAACCCCTGCCTCCTCCACATCAGCCTGCACAGTTTCTCATCTGGGCTGAGGCCCCCATCCTAAGCTACATTCTGCCACCCCGGCACCCGATGATGAAGGAGAGGATGGAATGTAACCTAGTGCCCTCCCATTTCATCTGCCCAAGAGGAGTTCACACACCACAGCAGCTAGACGGAACGGGGAACCACAGCTATCCACATCATTTCCTGTACTGTCTTGTCATTCCTCTGTGCTTGCCTTCAATGTTTCCTGTTTGCCAAGCTCTGAGATTTCTGCCCCTTTCCTTGAAATCCCTAAGAGTTGCATATTTGAATGCTAGCAAAATTATGGGGATTCAACAAGTATTCGAAATAGTGATTCTTTGAGTACAGGGAAAGTTCGAATGTTCATACAACCACTGAAGAAGGGGAAGAGGCCTTTCGGGATCTTGGACAGTATGACCAAAGGTCACATGGACAGTATGACCCTCTACTGGCTGTTATTGCATTAACACCCAAGTATAGGCAGAGATACTAACAATGGAAGTTCTGCTCCTTGGCTAGTCTGTTTCTGGCGTGCTTCTGAAATGGAAAGGTGCTGGTGGAGAGCCCTTTGGACCCCCTGGGCTGGGCCACCTCCATATCCAGGGCTTCCCTGTCTGCTTTAAGGGGCTTCTGCAGGAACTCATCATTAGGAAGCTGCCAGATTCCTTTGTAGAGGGTTTTTCCCCCCTACTGATTTTATTCCTGCCATGGTTAACACCTCTCCTCTTGGTTTCAGTCCATCTCTCCTCAGTCCATCTTCCAAGTGTCTGGTAAAATGGGATCTGCTTCTTCATTCTATATGGACAGGCAAACTTTTCCTCCTAAGTCTTCATTGCATTCTACCTACAGAGAGGCTACACATGACTGTGAAGAGTTTAATAAGTAGGGGGAAAGGCATACAGAATGCAAGGGAGAATGCACTATGAAGAGAAGGCAGTAACCAGGACAATCTCTTTCTAACTATCCCAAAGTTTCCCAATCATGCCCCAGTCACAGGACTGAAACCATCATGTCCACAGCTGGGCAAAACTCAGGGGAAGGCTGGGAAGGCAGTACAGATGCCAAGAGGGACCATCTGGGCAGATGCACACACTGGGAGGGACACTGGGGTAGGTAGTCCCTTAGTTTGTTGGTGCCTTCTTAGGACAAAGGGGATAGTCACGTTTGGGAAGTGCCAGTTTAATACACAGTTGAAGTATAACAATGATATCATTGTTAGCGAGTGGAGTGGTTGCTGGTTTGGCTGGGCTCTTAGGTGGGACTGATGTCTTTGACAACCATGTCTATGAGTATTACACCATGGGTATTACAAGAAGTGAAAAGATATCTGTGAATTCAAGGCCAGAGTTCCAGTCCAACCAGCATGACGAAGTGACATCTCACAAAGGAAATAAAGAAATGTTAAGGCCTGAAATAAGAAAAATGTTTACCTAGCTAATGAAATTGATGCCTTACCTGTATACATTTGTATGTATTATGAAATTTCCAATAATTAACTTTTTAAAGAAAATTGCAGAGCATTGTAAACTAAATGTCTTTTGGCAGATACATTGTGATACCATCCACACTATGGAGTTGTACACAGCTATGAAGAATGAATGACAGTTGCCCTAGCAACTGACCTGCTATGTTTCTGTGTGTGTGAGTGGAAGGGGTGAGGGACAGGGAAGTGAGTACTGTGACTCTACACTTAGGAGACAAACAGCAAGATGCCTCTGTAGATGTCAATGTGAAACACACAAGTGCCCAGCTTACACTTCCAGATCATAGGAAGGATCACTGAAGGAAGTCAGGACAGGAACTCAAACAGGAACCTGAAGGCAGGAGCTGATTCAGAAGCATGGAAGGGTGCTGCTCACTGGCTTGTCTCCCATGGCGTCTCAGCCTGCTTTCATATAGAACCCAGAGCCATCAGCCAAGAGATGGCACCACCCACAATCACCTTCACCCTCTCTGATTACTAATTGAGAAAATACCTTACAGCTGGATCTCATGGGGGCATTTTCTTACCTGAAGCTTCTTTTTTCTCTAGTGACTTCAGATTGTGTCAGGTCGACAAACAAAAACCAGCCAGTACACAAGGCATGTCTTAAATTAGTTAATCTTCTAGCATTATTTACAACAAAGCACATTATATCCTTCAGCAGCAAGAACTGATGCCTAGAGGCTAGCTCATGAGTTATTCTGATCACCAACTTTACCATCTCAATAGTAAAATCAGCTCACCTTAACTTTAACACTATGAATGTAGTCCTCATTCCCTACATTAGAACTGTCCCCTTGTATAGTTCCAATCTTTAAAATTTTAACTCTCTGTCTTCTAAAATTACATTTTTAAATCGTCTAGTAGAAAGCCGCCTAGTAATTTCTAAGCAACGGACAAGATTTCTATCTTAACTACTTTTCTGTTGTGATAAAAGCCATGACCAAATGCAACTTAGGGAGGAAAGGGTTTGTTTCAGCTGGTACCTTGTGAGTCCATCATCCAGGGATGTCAGGGCAGAAGATCGAGGGCAGGAAACTGGAACCAGAGGCTTGGAAGGGTATTTGTTATTGGGTTGCTCTCGTGGCTTGCTTAGCCTGCTTTCTTATATAATTTAGGACCACTTGCCCAGGGACAGCACTGCCTGTTAGCATTTCTTCTAGACTCTGCCCCAGAGTTATCTGGCAACAGCCAGGTGTGCCTGACTCACTATAAAAGGGGCTGCTTGCCCCCTCCTCACTCTCTTGCTCTTATTCCTCTCTTCCTCTTTTCCCTCTTTGTCCCTTCTCTCCCTATTCCTCTCCTCCCTCTCTCCATGTGCTCATAGCTGGCCTCTATTCCTCTTCCCTTTCTCTCTGTCTCTCCTCTCTCTCTGTCTCTCCTCTCTCTCTCTCTGTCTCTCCTACCCCCTCAACTCCCCTCCCCATGTCCTAAATAAACTCTATTCTATACTGTGTTATCCTATGTATGGTACCTCGGGGGAAGGGATGCCTCAGCATGGGCCTGCAGAGGCACCCCTCCCCCCCTTACCATACTGCATCTCCACCAAACATATCCTTGACTTGTCTTTTTTATAAAACACAACACTGCCCACAGTGGACTGCACCCTTTCCATAGTCTAGTGTGGTGGGGGGCACTTTCTCAACTGTGGTTTCTTCTTTCCAAGTGGCTCTAGCTTGTATCAAGTTGATATAAAACACACCTGCACAATAATACTTCAATAATTTAACTACCCCTTAAATTTGGAATCTGTTACTCTTATTGCTAAGATTTAGTAAAACTTGTCTGTTAGAGGAAGAGTAATAGAAAAATCTTATCCAAATATTAATGTCACTGTCTAGAAAAGCTGACATCTTTGTAATTTTATCATCAAAAAGCAATCTTGTGCCATATAGATTTAACATAAAAATCTTTAACAAGCATGTATATCTGTAGCTTTATATAAATAGCAGCCTTAATAAAATCTAGTATAAATACACAGAGATATAGGGGGCATGTTATAAACATTATATACGTGCATATATGTATGTGACTGTGCATTTTATTCTGAAAAGTATAAGACAATATTTTAAAGTTGTTATTTTATATCTTAAATATATAATGAATTGTACTTACTAAATTATAGACTCTGGATTATTGATGGACCAATGTAATTGCTAATTATCCAAATGCTCTGCTTTCTAGATTCTGTCTTCCCAATTATTAGCACTTATTTGGGTAAAGCTGTGCTTCAGAGAGTTTCCCTCTTCAGATGCTTCCTGCTACTTGGGTTTACAGTACCTCCTCTGTGTGCTCCCCTTTCTCTTCTCAGGCCCAGGGGGATTTCATCTGCATTTCAGTCAGGTCTAAGACAACAATTCTGGAGACAAAAACAAAACAAAACCAGACAGAAGAGGAAAGGGAAAAAGGAAAACAGAGTGGGGAAGAGGGGAAGGGAAGATGGAGAGAGGGAGGGAGAGGAGAAGGGAGGGAGAGAATGAGAGAGGAAGAGAGGGAGAGAGAGAAAAAGAGAGAGAGATTGAGAGATTGAGATTGAAAGATGGATAGATACTATACTATGGGACTTGGAATAATACACACACACAGAGAGAGAGAGAGAGAGAGAGAGAGAGAGAACCTCTGTTTATTAACTCTGTCATTGCACCTTAAGAATTACTTCATTAAGTAGAAAAGGTGTGGGAAAAAGGCTTCCAACATCTTTTTAAGGAATCAGTATTGCCCTGCTACCAAAACCAGACAAAGATACAACAACAATAAAAAAGAAGATTATAGACTGATCTTCCCACTGAATATAGATGCAAAACTTCTCAATAAAACACTAGCAAGCAATCTAAAATCATATTAAAAAGCTCATTCATCATGACAAAGTTGGCTTCATTCCAGAGATTCAGGGATGACTCAAAATAGGCAAATCAATAAATGTTACCCATCATATACACTTAAAGAAGAAATCACACGATAATTTTATTACATACAGAAAAGGCTTTGACTAAATCTGATATTTCTTCATGATAAAAGTCATGGAGAGGCTAGGAATGGAAAGAACATACCTGAACATAAAAAAAGGCTACATAAAACAAACCTATAGCCAACATCATGGTGAATGGATAAAAATTCCAAGTGTTTCCATTTATACAAGAAATAAAATCAGAGTGTCTACTGTGCCCTCATATTTAGTATAGTACTTGAAATCTTAGCTAGAGCAATAAGACAAGAAATGGGATAAAAAAGGACACACATAGGGAAATAAGTCAAAGTAACTCTACTTGAAGAAATACGATTCTATATGTGAACAATCTAAAGCACACCCCCACCCCACTCCCCACACTCCCTCCTAGAGCAGATAAATACTTTAAACAAAGTGTCAGGATACAAAACTAAAACAAAAATAAGTAACTTTCTTATATATCAATGATCAATATACTGAAAAAGAAATCAATAGCCACAAAAACAAATTAAAAATAAAATACCTGGGACTAAATATAGCCAAGGAAACAGAAGGCCTTTGCAAAAGGCCTTTTCTTTGAAAAAAGAAAAATCTGAAAAAAAATTGGAGACACAAAAGGATGAAGGATAGAAATATCTCCTATGCTCATGGATTAGCAAGATTAATATTATAAAATGGCTATCCTACAAAAAACAACCCACAGATTCAATGCAATCTCAATCAAAATATCAAAATCTTTCTTTCCAGACATAGGAAAAAAACTATCTCACATTTTATATAAAGGCACAAAAACAAAACAAAACAAAAACAAAAACAAAAAACCCCCACAGATAGTCAAAGTAATCCTGAACAAAAATAACACTGCTATAGGTATCACCATCCTTAATTTCAAATTATACTACAGAGCTATAGTAATAAAACCAGCATGGTACCAGCACAAAAGCAGACACATAGATTAATAGAGTAGGCTTAAGGACCCAATGTAATTCTGCATAACTACAGCTACCGGATCTTTGACAGGTTATGGTTTAGCAGTGATATGTTTATGTATCATATTGATGAAAAATAGACTTATGGTGGCTAATTGTGGTTGTCATCTTAACACACCTGGGAAGAGGAAACTTTAATTGAGGAGTTGCCTTCATCAGACTGGCCTGTGAGTGCATATATGGGGCATTTTATTGATTGCTAGCCAATGTAGGAGGACTCAGCTCATGAGGTATTGATACATCTCTAGTGAAGTGGGACTTTACTGTAGATATCAAAGGTAGCTGAATATAAGTCAGAAGCAAGCCAATAAGCATGTCCCTCTGTGGTCTCTGCATTTGTTCCTGTCTCTGGGTTCCTTCTTGAGCGCCTGCCTGAAATTCTCCTGATAAGAAGACCTTAACCTCTAGAAAAACTAAACCCTTTTCTCTCATAAGTTGGTTTTGCTAATGGTGTTTTATTATAGCAACAGAGACGCAGAATAATGTGGTAATTCTTTAATTAATTTTTATCAAGATTTATTTTATGTATATGCATGTCTGTGCCTGTGTGATTTTATGTCCACCAAATGCATACAGATCCCTGAGGAGGCCAGAAAAGGTTGCCAGATTCCTGGAATTGTATTTTCAACCAGTTGCTTGTGTGGGTCCTGGGAAAGTGAGCCCAGGTCTTCTATAAGAGCAGTACATATTTGCAACAGCAGATTTATCTTTCTAGCCTCTCTATAATGGTCAAGAAGCTTCCAATGAGCTGAATCCAGTACAGCTGAGGCCTGTAATGCCAACTACTCTAGAGGCTGAGCCAAGGGGATTATAAATTCAAGGCCTATCTGGGATAGCCTGGGCAATTTAGTGAGACCATGTCTCAAAATAAAGAGGACTGGAGACAGATCATGACTTGTGTGCATGAGGATTTAGGTTCAATCATTAGTACCACAAAGAAGAGGCTCCAAATAACCCATGGAGACATGGCCAGCGAATACAAAACCACTCAAGACTAAAGAGCAGAAAGAATTTACTGGTGTCTTCTAAAATCCAGACAGGTTCAGGACTGATGCAAGCTCTGTCTCTATCACCAAAGACAACCTTGAGCATGCCCCCTTAAACTTCCAGAGCCTCTCTGCAACTGTGTCTGCATGGCACGTACACTTTGCTGTATACATAGAACTGTGTCTGCATGGCATGTATAGTTTTCTGTTGTTCTCACATTTCAGTGTCTCTAAAATCAGCTTGTTACATTTTACACTTTACCAGATTTTAACTATTGTATGTATTTTCATTGATGGGACTGTCTTAGTTAGGGTTCCTATTGCTGAGCTAAAGCACCATCACCAAAAGCATTGCCATTACCACTCTTAGATAACCTTCTATCACTGAAGGAAGTCAGGGAAGGTTTCCATTACTTTACTGGCTTGCTTCACCTGGCTTTCTCAGTTTTCTTTTCATTTTTATACACACAGGACACTGCTCAAGGTGGGCAGGACCCTGCCATATTAATCACCAATCAAGACAATTCCCCACAGGCTTGCCACAGGCCAATCTGATAGACGAATTTTCAACTGAGGTTCCCTCTTCTCAATGATCCTAGCTCTTGTCAAGTTGACAAAAAAGCTCAACCAGGATAATTCCCTACTGCCAGTTTGACACACAGACACATCACTGTTCAACTATAGCCATTCCATTCTTGTTCATCTCCAAGATCTCATATTAATATCAATATCACAGAATGAAATATCCCAACCTTTAAAAGTCCCACAGTCTTCAAAAGTTCAAACACTAAAATCTCAGTCTCTTCAAAATACCCAAAGTGTTTTAATTATGGGTTTCTGTAAAATAAAAATTAGCACACTCTTGTCAAAAAGGGAGAGGCAGGGTACAGTTACAGTCAAATCAGAGCAAGACCGAAGTTTAAGAGTGCAAAGCTCAGTGATGGATGTCTGGGATTCACTCACAATCTTCTGGGTTCCTAAGGGCTTATGTAGTTTCACCTCTTGGGATCTGCCAATCACAACACACATAGCTCATTTCACAGGTTCAAAGTGGTTCAGTTCCATAGCTGCTGCTGTCCTGGGTGATCATCTCATGATAACAGCATCTTCAAAACCATGAGGGAACCTTCACCAGTAGCTTCTCCTGCATTCTCTTTAGAGACTCTGACCCTACCACCTGGTACCAAGTCTGAACTTCTCTCTGTGACTTCTTTAATCCTGGGGCTTCTATTACAACCGAGGCAACATTTCCACCAATGGCTTCTCATTGTGCAAAGCCTCAGCTACTCTCTGACCCCTTTATGCTTTTAAAACCAGCATTATGAAGGACACTTAAACATTCAAAGTTTGTCTGCTAGCACAAAGTACAGCTCCCTCTGTATCACTGTTTCTCTGGACTGACTCACCCTCAGTGATATTCTTCTCTCTCTCTCTCTCTCTCTCTCTCTCTCTCTCTCTCTCTCTCTCTCTCTCTTGTGTGTGTGTGTGTGTGTGTGTGTGTGTGTGTGTGTGTGTGTGTGTGTGTATTTGAGCCAGAGTCTCTTTACATAGCCCTGGCTGTCCTGAACCTCATTAAGTAAATCAGGTTAGCCTCTAACTCAGAGATCTGCCTGCCTCTGCTTCTTCAATTCTGGATTCCCTGCTGGTTTCTTCTTAATCACTGCTGATTCTTCAGTCCCAGGTGATCAGTATCAACTGTCCAAGCAAAGCTCAGGCCTCATTTTATGGTTCTGGTCTCTTTCTAATCACAGCCTTCAGGCCCAAATGACTAGACCCACATAGTCTTATAAGTCAAAACATCTAATGGCCTTGATAGAGTCCTTAAAGGACTCTCAAATTTTCACTCTGAAAATTCACGTACCAGGTCTACTCTGCTCTCAGCATTATATTCTACATTCCTGTAACAACTCATTAAGCTCTCACTATGTGATTGATATATATATTTCTCCATATATCACATATATATGGAGAAAACTCTCCAGGAGTCTTAGAATGATTTTGAGTTTATAATTATTTCAAAATACAAATTTAAAAACTTCCTGATAAAAATATCAACAAGCTAATTGGCTAATCCAAGTTCCTTTGAACAGGAGCCATATGTGAAGAAAGGTGACCTAGTTAATATTAACTGTCAACTTGACACAGCCTGAAGTCATCTGAGAGAAGTTTCAATTGCGGAACTGCCTAGGTCCTCTTGGTCTGTAGGTGTGTCTGTGAGGGATGAGCTTGATTCTCTTCATTGATGAAGGAGGGCCCAGCCACTGTGGAAGGTGCTGTGTGGGGGTAGATTGTCCTAGGCTGTATAAGAAATCTAACTAAGCCTAAGCAGAGAGTGAGCCAGCAAACAACTTTCCACATGGTTCCTGCCTCCAGGTTCCTGCCTCAAGTTTTTGTTCTGACTTCCTCCAGTGACACATTGTGACTTGGAAGTGTAAGTTAGTAAACCTTTACTTTCCCCAGGTTCCTTTTGGTCAAATGTTTGTTGCAGGAACAGAGAAGCAAACTAGAACAAAGGAGACTTCAGAGGAGTGCTTATATCTCTTGTGAGCCCACCAACTCCCATGGAGTTAAAGATCACCACTGTTCACTTAGGTGATCTTCCCTCCTTGAAGTAGGTGGTGTTCAGCCTCCCCACCAACAACAGAAATCAGAAGGACTCAGGAGAGTGAGGAGAGAAAAGCAGGCCTCCTGGAAAGGAAATGTGGAAATGGCAGTGTAGGACTGCATGTATGTGTTGGTGTATAGTGTGTGTATGAGTGTGTGTGTGTGAGTGTGTGTGTGATGGTGTGTAGAGATAATGAGGGAGGACCTTGCTGCTCATGGAATTTCCAGTTACCTATTTTCTCAGAGCTGGCTTCTGTAGAAGTCAGTGCTACCTTGCACTAGTTCAAGATTCCGTGTGCAGTGTCTTGTGTTTAATTCAGTTTTGTTTCAAATCTATGGGATTTTTTTCACCCCACACACCCCCTTCCCTCAAAGAGGACTAGGAATGGAGCAGTAGGAAATGTGTGACATGCCACCACAGGGAACACTGCTGAAAGCAGATCTTCAGAGTCATGAGGAAATAGCTGGGCAAGGTGCTCACCCACCTCGTGGTTTTTTTTGTTTTTGTTTTTTTTTTCTTTTGTTTTTTGTTTTTTTTTTAAACGAACATTAAATAAGCTTACAAATCTTAATAATTGCCTTCCATGGTGGGGTGTGGTGAGCACACCTTTAATCCTAGAATTTGGAAAAGCAGAGACAGGCAAATCTCTGTGAGTTTGTGGCCAGCCTGGTCTATAAATCAAGTTTCAAGATGGGCCAGGTCTATATAAACAGACTCTGTCTCAAAAAGCAATCTGACAAAAGAAAAAATGCCTGCCAGAGTACCTATACAAGGAGAGAGATTAGCTCAATGTTAGCCCATTTACACACCATTCATGAGGACCTGGGTTCTATTATCCTGGTTATCACAAGAAGAAAATGGGGAAAAGAAACACCTATCTGAGATGGTACAGGGAACTCTGAGAACAGCATCAGATGCCCATTTTCACAATCTGAAATAAAGTTAAGTCAGATGTGTAATTTCCTTGTCATTAAATGTATTCTCTACTGGGCATTAATCATAATTACTAAAAATTTAATTGAAAAACATTCATGTCTTTGACTTCTGAAAATATTCAAAAGAGAAAGAAGAAAGCCTTTGTGTCAGCAGAGAGAGCACAGAGCCATTTCCATTTGTCGTTGAGAATGGTACAGCAGGCAATGTGAAGACAAAGGGCACAGCTACATAGAAGTGCAGGGAGCCTCAGCAGAAAGTCACTGGAAACTTAACGTTCATCAAGGGAGGGTTTAGCTGAACCACAACTAGGACCTGACTCAGATGTATAATCCACAACAGGAGAAAGCCTTGTTTGGAAGGATTTCATAACCAATGCTGTTAAATTTGGGGTTTAAATCTTCTTAAGAAGATTGTTCAATATAAACCCAAGGTGGCTAAGTGCAGCTAACATCTTGTTCGAACATTTAGCTTCAGATATTTGCCTTTAGCTGTTGATGATCGTGGAATTGGGATAATGGTGGTGGTACTGGTGCTGGTGGTGGTGGTGCTGGTGGTGGCAATGGTGGTGGCAGGTGATAGTGGTGATAGTGATGATGACTGTAGTTGTGGTGGTGGTGATATCGGTGGTACTAACTGAGGTAATGTGCTGGTGGTAACAGATGTAATGATAATATAAACTTTTGTAGTAGCATTGTTAGTAGTAGCTGACATTAGAATGAGACACAATGACATACTCACCTCTCCTTTCAAAGGTTCCCAGTAGGGCTATGTGTCATGGCACACACCTGCAACCTCAGCAATCAACAGGCAGATCTCTGTGAGTTTGAGGCCAGCTTGACCCTCAAATGCACTATAGACTACCCAGTGTTAGTAAGACCCTGTTTCAGAAAAGGGAGAGTCCCCAAAAGACCACTGCAGAATTAAATATCAGGTTATACAGACAGAGCCTGGAGATTTCCCATCAGGCTCTTCCCTCCTCTTTCCAGTTCCCTCTCTTCCCTGGAGTTCATTGACCTCCTTGGATCACCACATTTAATTTTGCATTTTAAGCCAGCATATGTTCTCAGGACATTGGTTGCCAGCTTGATTTGGCTTTGATTGCCTCCCAACCTAGAGTGAAGTTAGATAAATGGCACTGTCACAGAGAGTTTTGTGTTCTGGGTTATATGTCCCTTTGCCCTACAGAAGAGCCTATGTGGTCTTTTGGGAGAACATTTGAAATCAGACACATCTGTTTGAAGTTATTCTGAACATAGAGATTCCAAGCCTTAGGAAAATGGAAAAAACGATTTTGTGTGGTTTTCAAAGCAAGTTAAGGAGCCAAAATCACTTATGTTTCTTAATCCTCGGCACAGCCACTAGGGCCTTCAATCTTCCATTTGAGTCCTTTCCAAATCAGTTACTTCCATAATTCATCTCTTTAATCTTTTCTCTCAGCTTTCCCTCTGCATAGCTGTAAGTGTGTGGATACAACACAGATCTCTGATCCAACAAAACTTACTGGCAAGAGCTTTCCAATTTGTTTTAAAATTTACATTTCAGGCCCTTGGATTCAAAGAGAAAATACCTGGAGACTGGGCACAGCTTAGAAATTCAATGACCAGCTTGAAACAATTTAAATGAACTTCATTCTGTGCTGAAGTTTGTGTTCATTCTCAAAAGAAAAAAAAAGGCAATTCAGAATGCAAACACATTAAGGTCTACATAGGGAATACTTCAAATAAACTATGGCTACAATTACTTTTCCCTCTCCACTTTAAGAAAATTTGGGGAGAGAAAAAGAGGAGGAGAAGGAGGAGGAGAGGAAGAGGAAAAGGAGAAAAACTAATGTTGGAAATTTTTGTGAAAAGAATTTTCTGGGATATGTGCATGGTATGTCCAATCTCCTAGACCACCTACTCCTTCATCCACAGGAGTTTAGACAATGACTGTTGTCCTGGAGCCATAACTGTCAAAACATCAAAAAAAAAAAAAAAAACCCAACCTTCCATTAGGAATAGAGTGGTGGTGCATAATTATGATTTCAACAATGGGGAGGCTAAGGTAGGGGGATAGCAAGTTTGAAACCATCATAGGCTACACAGCAAGACCCTGTCTCAAAGAAATACTCTTCCTTCAGGAAAATACAGTCTATGACTATGCAAGAAATCCATCTCATTCATTCATATATAACAATTGCATGCAGACAATGTTCTAGGCCCACAGTGAAGATTTGGAGAAACTTCTATGTAGATGAGACTCCTAAATATGTCTTGGTAGGTTTTCTTCCACCTTGAAGCACAGTGTAATGCTTCATTGGGTAATTCTATCTAGATGCCATCAACACTAAAAGTCACTCCCTCTAGCTGCAGTCTGAATAAAGTCCCACCACCACCCCAGTGGTTCATGTGCTGGATATTTGGTCCCCAGTGTGATACTGTGATGTGTTGGGGCCCAGTGGGGCTGGATTTGGTCATGGGCTGTGTTCTCGTGGATGGATTAATGCTGACTCTGGATTACAAGTCCTGTGACTAGTTTGGTTCATTTGAGAACCTGTTGTTCTAAGTGAGGTCACCCTACAACCTCAGCCTCTTTCCTTTTCTGCTTCTCCTCATGCTATGACACACCATAAAGACTGGAACACCAATGTCATATTGTTAGGACTTTCCAGCCAGTAGAATAACCAGTCCTTCTTCATGAGATATAATATCCAGCCCATGACCGGTACACAGTTCACTAGTTTGGATAATATCTATAAAGATCATTTGTCATTAAGGCCAATATCATTTATTCTGAATTGTTTAGGTTTCCAAGATATTAATCCTCACATCTAGAAATTAATGTATCTATTCTTTTGGAATTTCCCTTCTTTCCTAAAATACTTTGCTTTTTCACCCATATGTACATTTTTCCTGCAAATCCCAAATTTGCTAATTTTGGATAATCTAGAGGTATCATTGATACCCTTGGCTACGGATTGTATTTTTCTGCTTTGATTGTATAGTAGTTACTGCAAATGATTAAGTGTATTTAGAATAGATGATCCACTCGTGGAAAATGTTGAGCCTTATTCAAATAGACATTAATTCCTGTGTAATTTCCTTGAGAGAGACCCTCCTCACCTTGACCTTCAGACACAGTGACACTCCAAATTATGGTCCCTGACACGTTATCCCAGTGAGAGTCCCCTTAGCTATTGAGCTCTCTCAGCCATGAAGACTCAGGAGCATCCTGAGGAGAAATTTGCATTAATTAATGTGACTAGGTCTCATGACGTGTTTTCTTCTCCAGCTGTATTCTACCTTTGATTCAAAATTTGCTACATTTTAGAAACTCAAGTAGGGGAAGAATTATAAAAAGACAGTCTCTAGCTGATTAGTAGCAGTTAGAGATGGTCCTTGGTTTTGGTTTTAACATTGGCAGTTTGTTCTAGACACTAGCATCTCACTGAAGTACAATTGGCAGTGGCTTTCCCACTCTCTAGGCTGTGAATCACATTGCTGATAGATTCCTTTGCTGTACTGTTGCTTTTTAATCTCATAAAATCCGATTTGTCAATCCTTGAGGTTAGTTCTAGGTTATTAAAGTCCTTTTCAGAAACGTTTTGCTTATGCCTACATCTTGAAGTGCTTCACTGTAACAAAAAGTATGAAATTCTATAATTCTAAGAAGATCTTTTTTTCCATGAGCTAGCCAACTGTTATTTCAGTATGACATCAAACATTCAAGCAAAGCTAGCATGCTAACTTATGCCTGTAATCCTAGCAATAAGAGGCTAAGGCAGGAGGATTATCATAAGTTTCATATCAACATGTGTGGGCTACATAGTGAGTTCCAGGCCAATTTGAGCCTTAGAGTGAGACCATGTCTCAAACAAGAGTTCAATAACAAAAATGTTCTGGTAAATTGGACTTTATCAAAACTGACAACGTTTTGTTCTTTAAAAGACACATAAAGAAAATGGGATAACAAGCCATAGATAGAAATATTAAGAACTTTTTTTTTTTTTTTTGTTTCGAGACAGGTTTTCTGTGACAGTGTCTGGAACTATCTGTAGACAGTGGCTCGAACTCAATCCTGCTCTTCAAGTCTGGATTAAAGTGCGCCACACGCGGGAAATACTTCTATAAATTCTGTCAACATATAGAAAAAAAGGCCTATAATAAAAGAAAAGACCAACGTTAAAGTCAGTAAAATACTCTAGTAGATGCTTTACCAGAGAACTGTCTGAGGAACCCATGAAGAATCCTGCCAGCTCCAAGAGTGGGTCCTCTTTCTAACGTATAGTGGGATCACTGGCACGGAGTCATACCACACCATTGCTCAGAATGAATCTGAACTGTCCCCCACAGACTCCAGTTTAACTACTTGTTCCCCAGTTGGTGGTGCTGTTTTGGGAGGCTGCAGAACAGTTAAGAGGTTGACCCTGATGGAAGCTGGCCACTAGAGATGAACCATCTCTAGGATCTGGGCCTTGGATACAGAACCTTATGCTTCTAGGACCCCTGTGATGTGAAGAGTCTCTACCGTGTACTGTCATTGGCATAAACTCTGCCATATCACTGCTGTGATTGACTGAGATCCTCTGAAACTGTGAGCCTAAATAAAGTTTTTCTTCCTTTGTAATAACAAAAAAGCCCTCAGGCTTTTTTTTTTTTTTTTTTTTTTTTTTTTACCACAGTGACATAAAGGTAACAAATGCACACGGCTGAAAAGATAGCACAATGGTGAAGAACTTTGCTGCTATTGCAGAAGTCCTGGGTTCAGTTTCCAGCAACCATACTGGGTTGCTCACAACCACCTATAACTCTAGTTCCAAGGGGATGTAACACCAATTTCTGGCCTCTAGAGTTACATATATCCAATAAACAAATAAATAAACAAATATATAAACAAATAAATAAATCTGCTTTTTGAAAAAAGAAAAAGATAACAAACATAGATGAGTCTTGAACACACAGTGCTGAGTCAAAAAAGAGTCAAACAGGAAACCACATACTATACGATTTTTAGAAGTTCTTTAAAGGCACATGTTTAAGCCTTGATCCACAGTATAGCACAAAGGCATAATGATATTGTGCACTGTGTAAAGATTATCCTTGTATTATTCAAATGCTGATTTCTCTGCCCCCATGTCTGATTGCAACCCAATCATGGGATTATAATGCTTATTCTAAGTATCTCCTGCCTCAGTGTTGTGTAAAGATTGTTCTTCATTTATTCTCTGATTTGTCAATAAAAAGTTGATCAATCAATGACTGAGCAGGGAGGGGTGGACTTCCTCCCTGTCTGGGGAGCAGAGGGACAGAGGAGAGCGGGTCCAGGAGAAAACATAAGAAAACACTTAGAGATTTTGACTGGGAGGTAGACAGAATTAGTTTAGAGGATTAAAGTAAATTAATACTGCTCAGTTGTTATGCCTTAAAGCTGTTAAATAAATAGCAATAGTCTTGCCTCAATTATTTGAGAGCTAGAGGGGTTAAAGAGAAAACTGCAACACTTATACGGTAACACTAACAGTAGTTCTTCTGGAGATGTTGATGCTTTCATGAGGTCGGACCTACTAGAAGGTCTTCAGTTACTGTGGGAATGACACTATGGACTTTTCTTCCCATCCATGATGTGATTTTGCTCAGTGGAACATTTCTACCATAATGTGCTACTTTAGCAAAGGCAATGGAGCCCACTGATCATGGGCTGGAACATCTAAAGCTGTGACCCAAAATAAATTTTTTCTTGGTCAGTTGTCCCAAGACATAAAGATCAGTAACACACACTGTTACATGTGAAGTGTCCAGAGTGCAAGTCTACAGAGTCAGGAAGCTAACCAACTGCTTAGGGATGGCATAAGAGCGAGAAGCAAGATGAAATAGGTATTGGCAACTTCCCAAAGCTGGATGGCAGGGGTATTTACATAACTGTGAATTTATTTAAGATATCATTAAGTTATACCCTTACAATTGGAACATTATATTTTAGAAGTATCCCTGTTAAATATGTGTGTTCGTGTGTGTGTGTGTGTGTGTGTGTGTGTGTGTTATAAGTTGGACAGCTCATATTAAAAGTGCATACTGGGGCTGGAGAGATGCCTCAGCATTTAAGAGAACTTACTGCTCATGCAGAGGACACAAGTTCAGTTCCCAACACCCCCTTTCGGTGGCTCACAATTGTCTATAACTCTAGTTCTAGGGAGATGCAATGCCTCTAGCCTCCACAGGATCTTGTATTCTTATGTGCATACTCCAACTCTCTCTCTCTCTCTCTCTCTCTCTCAAAAATCCCATAGTTTTTAAAGAAAGTATACAAAAAAAGTTTTCAGCCAATATGGTTGATGATGATGGTGATGGTGATGGTGGTGATTACAGCCACAGGAAGCTACTGTAAGATATTGTGTTTGTAGAAATCAAAACAGGGCAGGGCATGTATTATTTAAGTAAGGTGCACTTGGAGGAAATTAGGTTAAAAATAAAGTAAGACATGAATCTTTTCTTTACAAAATTATTGTTAAACCCCTCAGAGTTAAGAATCAGCTCAGTTACTGTGTAGCCTGTTCTTGAAGTGACTGACCCTTTATCCTGCATTACTAGCTTACAGGGAGGTGGAAAAAATGGTGTTTTTTATTTTGTGTGGTTTTTTAAAATTTTTTTACTGTTCTCTTAATTTGTGATCTGAGGATCCTCAACCATCATTAGAAACATTTTACTATTAGATATTAGATATTAGATGGCATTGGATATTTATCAATTTTGTCATCCATTATTCACTTCCCCCATCTTTGTGCTTGATTTCTATGTCAAAGAACAGCTGTGCTTCAAGTAATATTCAGTATATTTTACACATATCTACCCTTTGCACTTATTATAAGCTCATCTGGTATCCAACCAAATAAAACAATTCCTCTGGTGTTTTCCTTAGGATGATGGGTATTTAGGAATTCACAGGGCATAGTTCTAGGAAAGGAGAGTCATAGTCTTTCCAGGCTCAAGTCCCAGATGAAGATCTTGGTCCTAACCACCACCCCTTCCCAGCAGGTTATGTCCCATTCTTTTGTTTTTATCCTTGTTTTTCCAGAACCAACTCCTTTTTCTTCCTTCCCTGAGAGACTGATTTGTTTAATCAAGACTTTGCCCCTTGTTCATAGTGTCTGGACCAACTCAATTATGAACAAGGAGCTTTTCCTAAAATGAACAAGCATCAAAGGTCAAGAAAAGAACATGATGGTGGAATAAACCACTTAAAAAATTAAAATAGAAGAACTTATGGTTCCAATGCTATGACATCCTGCAACAGATGAAACTATGCTGGTATTAAAGGATCAGTGGTTGGTTGACAGGGATTCAAGGGGAAGGACAGATAAGTAGGCAGGTCATGGGGAAAATGCTTTGGTGTGACACTATAAATGTAGACATATGTCATTATACATTTTTCCCAGACTTATAGAATTTCTTCCAACAAAAAATTTCCAACAATTTCCTTCCAACAAGAGTATGCCCTAGTGTAAATCTCTGATTGGATTGGGAGACCAGTAGAAGAGTATTAACACACCTTCTGGATTTGTCTGCGAGGGCATATCTAGAAACGAATAGATCATGAGGGCTCTGACTTAACATGAATGAATTAATCCTTGGTGGACTCATAATACGGTTGCATTCTTGAGAAGCAAGAGGATGTGCAGGTAGCCGAGGAAGGTCTGACTAAATGTGTAAGGAGTGGGCAGAATCCTGAATAGATGTGTATTGTTGGCATGGGCATAGGCGTGTCAAAGACACAGATGTCTCAGACCCATTGAAGCAGCAAAGCCTTCCCTAGAGATGAGGCTCAGAAGGATGGCAAAGCTCGCCTCTGGTCCAAACATAAATGTTTAGGAATGATTGGGCAGCATATGCAAAAACTACCAAAGGTAGCTTCTTCTTCCCAGATGTCTGCAACCTGAGACTGCTTTCCTACAGAGACCTCCTTCAGAGATTAGCTAACACTCCCTTCTGTTCTGTACTTAAGAAATGTCCTGAAGTTTCTGCTTATCGTGCAGTTGGTCCTGCACCCTTCGAGTGAGCACAGCCCACCTGATGCCAGCTTTTCTGTACCTCTGTCCATGTGTTTGTCCTTTCTTCATTCCCTCATTGCTCCAGTCTGATTTCCAGGACTGAGCTGGGAGTTTGAGGTGAGTGAGGTTTTGCAGAAGTGACAGTACTATACAGTCCCCAAAGTAGGGAACACCTGGACTATTCATTGGTCAGATGAAGGAGCACTCCAGAGAGAAGTAAACAAATAAGTGTAACAAGAAAGATAAAAATAAAGGAAAGAGGGGGAGTACAATTGTAAGCCTGAGGTGCTTAACTGTCAACAGGGAAATGCTATTTTGCTTGCCTGCTTACAAAATTGCTGCATCTGACACTAGAATTCCTGCTTCCCTCACCAGTACCTTTAAAATCAGATATCCACCTTAAGCATACCACTAAACCCACAGAAAGCCCATATCTCAGAGATGCACAAGGTTACCTCAAGACACCCTTCTTGGTCTTACCCACTTAGTCCATTCAAAGACCACATTATTACAGTGATGTACTGGAACAAAATAAGAGAGTACCCAGAGAGGGGACAGGATCCCCAACACTGAGAATGTATCAAAGATTGTGAGGTACCCCCTGGAGCCATGCATTTTGATGGAGGAGAGCAGACTTATTTTTTGTATGATACTCCTGATGAGACCAGGCCACAGAGCTTATGTTCTGGACCCCAAAGAAGACATCCTTGGTTGTGACCAACATGATTTTGTAACCCAAAATTGATGTTCATTTAGAAGGACTCTGGGTACAGGACAGAAGAGTCTCCTTAATGCACTTTCATTCTGTACAGTACCGTCACTTCTGCAAAACCTCTGGCACATTGATTAAGATGCAATGAGCCTATTATAAAAACAAAAGCAGGATATAATAAATGTTGACAAGATATAGAGAACTAGTGGAGCCTGCGTGTATTGCTGATAGGAAACAAAATGTTTCAGTCACTATGGAAAATTACATGAAGATTCCTCAAAAACTTAAACATGCAATACAATATGTTGCAGCAATTAAATTTCTGGGCATGTTATGCACAAGGAGTGAAACCGGGTGATCACATAGATGTTTGGATATAGCGCAGTGTTTGTAATAGCCAAATGGTAGGTGCAGCTTGTGTCTGTCTATGGGTTAATGGATAAACAAAGTGAGGTGTATAAAAATAGCATATTATTTATCCCTCAAAAGTAAGAAAATTTCTTATGTGTTTTACAGCATTGTTAGGGTGTGAGTATGAAATGCTCACCTCCAAAGGCTCATGTATTGAAGGGTTGGTCACTAGCTGATAGATCCAGCCATTGAGAAGTAACTGGATCTTGTGAATTCTGACCTAATCAACAGATAAATTCCTTGATGAATTCATAAGATGATATCATTGAGGAGGTGAGGTCTGCTTGAAGAGAGGTCACTGGAGATACGTTGTGGACAGATGTTCCTTATCTGGGCTCGCTCTTGCTCTCTCTCTCTCTCTCTCTCTCTCTCTCTCTCTCTCTCTTCTCTCTCTCCATCCTGGCCACCATAAGGTCTCCACAGCCTAGGAGAAACAAAGTGAGCCATAGCCTTAAACCTTTGAAACTTTAAACCAACAAAATATTTCTCCCTTAAGTCATCTTTTTTAGGTATTTATCACACAAACAAAAAAGCTAACAATTACAACATGAATGACCATGGGGACATTACACTAAGTGAAATAAACAGGTCTCAAGGACACATGAGAGATACATGAAGTACCCACAATGCATAGCGACAGGCACTCCCAGGAGTGGAGTTAGAAGGTCTTGGGAGTTAGTGTTTGGTATAAACTTAGTTTTACAAAATAAGCAATGATGAGATAGAGGCTGGCCACGCTTACACACTTGTGCATGTATTAATACAAGCACAATGAACTGACGACTTAAAGTGATTTCAAAACATTTTAGGGTCAAAAGAAAAAAAAAATAAGAGAAGCCTGGTTGTAGTCCCCTTCTGATGTGCGATGGGTTTTCTACATGTCCTAAGCATGAGGCCTGAGAAATAGATTTGATTTGATTTTAAACAAAAAAAAACAGCTTTTCTTTCTCATTTGAATTTGTGTGATCAGTTGAGACTTGTTAAGGTCTGGTTCCAGTGGCAACTTATTGTGTACTCCTCTCTGCCCAGGCCATTACCTCATGCCCCTTCTCATCCCCACCCCTGGAGGTGGCTAACTGAGTGACAGGCAGCCAAGAAGGGAAGAGAATGCTACTTACATTCATGCATTTTAATTAATTAAATAATTAAAGTATTTGCTTATTTTTGGTAAAAATGAGGCATGTACATCAATGTGTGTGTGTGTGTATATGTGTGTGGTATCTGTGGTGTGTGTGTGTTATATGTGGTTATGTGTGGTGTGTGGTATCTGTGGTTTGTGTGTGTGTGTGGTGTATGTTGTACGTGTGTGTGTGTGGTATATATGTGGTGTTTGTGTAGTGTGGTGTCTGATTTTATGTGTGTGTGGTATATGATGTCTGTGGGTGTGTGTGTGTGGGGGGGGGTTGTTAGTGTGTTCCAGGTCTCTTTTTCCAAGGCCATCAGTCAGACTGGATTAGGATCCACCCCCTCAGTCACAGATAACAATTACCTATTTAAGGTAATTGCCTCCCCAATTCAGTCACATTCTTAGCTATTAAGGTTGGCATATTCACAGGATCTGGGGTCAGGGGTCACAACTGAGCCCATACAATGGATCGAGGACCCCAAAAGTCTGTCTGTTCTTGTAAATCCAGATCTACCCAGATCCACACCAACATCTTACACAGTATTAGGCTCCTAAATGTATGCATCCCTTTGAGTATTGAAGAACACTTTCCAAGTGTGTCTATCTGAGAATCCTCATTGACAGACAATGGTGGAGCCTCTTCAAGCCTTATCAAGTCAAACTCCTCTCTTGCTTTCGGAGTCAGATCTAAGGCTGATCTTATCTCAAGGCCTTGTGGGCACAGAGCCTTTGGATTACCCGGGACTCTTGAGAAAGCTGCATGGTGTCCAGAAGAGGCTGGTCTCCAGCCTCCCTTTTGGTAACCAGATTGACATGTGATACTCTTCATCATCATTGTTTTTCAGCTTCAGTTCTATATTCCCCAAGTCCCTGGCTGAATAAATACATTGCATTAAGGATGGGGGGTGCTCCATTTGCATACTCTTGGTCCTCCTCTGGGAAACTTGAGAGGCCTTTGTCTAAGACCTAAACCAGTGGCTCTTGCTGGGCATAATGGTTGAATTCTCAAATTAATCTTCTTAGTTTGATAAAGGGCCAAGAAGTGCAGACTCGAATCTGAAATGACCATTTCTTAGCAAGACGCTGGCAAAGCCAAGGTCTGTGGGACATGGGAAAGAGCCCTTGCTTCTATTTTTGAGCTCTCCCCAAGGATAAAGTGTTCCTTTCATGTACACTTTGATGTAGAAATAAAGGGGCACTTATACATCACTGAGCTTTAGAATGTACATTTTATAGGGGACTCTGTCCACATGATCCCAAATTTTAGTGGCACTGCAAGTCAAGGAAAAGTGACCAGCTTGAGCCAGGAATGGAACACAGCTGGGAATCAAGCCCAGTCACCCATCTCTTCCCCACCCCCATGTCTCTAGACCACCCCACCAGCCCAGAGGCTCAGCAGTCTCACCACAGATAAAACTGACTCCCTGGGTCAATTTGACTTCCCCAGGAGGCTGGTATGAAAGCTGTGTCTCAGGCAAATTTTTCAGGAAAACAGGAAATCCTTCCTGTGGACTGCAGGGCTGAGGGTCCTCACCACTGTATTTTTGTGAGTGAAAGTCAGGCCTTGGGAAAAGAATAGAGAAACTGTTTGGGCCAAGGACCAAAATGGAGTGAGGAGGAACTGGTGTTTGCAAGCAAGTAGAGTCTGTGTGCAGACTGGCACGGACAAATCTAAATTTGCCTACTCGAGCTGTCCAAATGGGACATCATAGGCATCTCCAAACTGGAAGCAAAGGCCAAAGGCAACAGAGTCAGGACATGGACATAAAGATTGCTCAGGACCTGGAAATCCCCACCCTTCCTGGGGTCTCCGAACCAAGCAAGCACCTTCCTCAGGTGCTTCTTATTTCTTGGGATCAACTTCTGGCGGGGCTCAAGACCTGAGATCTCATCTCAGTTCTTACCCCTGCCATTTGCTGGCTATGGTATTCTGAGCAATGTGATTGCCCTGTGGTTTCCTCATGGGTCCTCAAGTCTCTACCATAAAATAACGTACATTTACACACAACCTACATGTGTCCCCTCTTATATACTTTCAGATAGCACATGACACATGCAAAATCTGAGTAAATAGATGTTATACTGTGTTGTTTAGAAAACAGAAGTCTGCTCATATTCATTACAGATATATCTCTCTTTTTTTTTTTTTTCTAAAGTATTTTCCATCCATCGCTGGTTGAATTCAAAGAAGCAGAATCCATGGATGTGAATGCCTGACTATAGTCAATAATTTCATTAAACTTGGGCTCAATACTCCTTCCTTAGGATGTTGTGTGCATTGCATATAGAGTGCTAACCAAGCCCAGTGTTATGGTCATTATGCTTTCTGAGGATATAAGTTCTTAGCAGAACCAGAACCTTCCAGCATGGCTGTTCTTGGAAGGTCTCCATAGCAGACAATGTGCTGCTGCCCCAGTGGTCATACTTTACATTACCTCATGCTCAGAAGCCTCTGGCTCCTTCCTGTTCATAGAAGAAGGTACCAGGTGGGCGTTGACCTGAGACAGTGGAAACACCAAATAGTGTCCTGGTATACAAAGAGTGATCATCTCTTCTTGACCATGCTATGCCCTACAGTGTCAAGAAGGACACCGGAGTATCGAGTGAGGTAGCTTCATATGAATATTGTTTTAGTCTTATGGGAATTGCTGTGACAGAATACCTGAGACTGTTTTAATTTATAGGGCAGAGGTTACTTTTATCAGTCCTGAAGACTATCAATTCAAAGACTAAGTGCCAAGTCTAGCAAAGGACTCCTTACTATGTCAACAATGGTGGAAGGTGTTACATAAGTCACATGTCCCAATATGGTCACATGGGAGCTAAGACTTCCAGTACATGGACGTGGGGGACACATTCAAGACAGAAGTTTTGCTTTGTTTTATGAAAGTGCAGGTACATCTAACAGGGTGTTAATTTGCTAAAAATTTCTCCTCCATGTTCTACAAATGATGTTCAAGTTTCCAATATTCAGTGCCCAGGGAATGCTGAGGAAAAACTGTGGTCTTGAATTGGTTTCTCATCTCTCAGACTGGGAGATCCATGAGAAGAGGCTGGGTCTGTCATAAACTTCTGTATCCATAGGATAGCAGCATCTGGCACACAGTAATGGCATGATCAATAATAAGTGAACAAATGAATGCATGTGAACATATGTATATATGTATGAATGTATGTGTGAATGTATGAATGTCCAGTTTCTTGAATCTCATTCTTTAAGTAATGATGAGCAACTTGACAATTTTTCAAAGCTTTGATTCTCCCATCTATACAATGGCACTAAACTCTGCCTAAATTTTAGAATTGACTTCAGAATTTCAAACTCAGGATCTTATCCCACTTGTGTGCCACAAAATTAATTTAGTAGATGAGGTGGTTTGAACAAGAATGGCCCCCATACATAGACTAACATATTTGAATGTTTGGTCCATAGTTGTTGCAACTGCTTTGGGAAGGATTAGGAGATGTGGCATTGTTGGAGGTGTGTCACTAAGGCCAGGCTTTGAGGTTTTAAAAGCCCACACCAGGCCCAACCTCTGTCTCTCTGGTCTCTCTGTCTGGTATCTCTCTCTCTGGTCCCTCCCTCCCTCCTTCTCTCTCTCTGTCTCTCTCTCTGTCTCTCTCTCTCTGTCTCTCTCTGTCTCTCTCTGTCTCTCTCTGCTCTCTCTTCTCTCTCTCTCTCTCTCTCTTTCTCTCTCTCTCTCCTTCCAGCTTGTGGACCAGATGTAAACTCTTGACTGCTCCAGGGCCATGCCTGCCTGTGGCCACACTCCTCACCATGATGGTCATGAACTCACCCTCTGAAACTGTAAGCAAGCTCCTAATTAAATGCTTTCTATTATAAGTTGCCTTAGTCATGGTGTCTCTTCATAGCAGTAGAAACATAGTTAAGGCTGTAGGCTTGGGTTAGCGTTTTCTAATGAGATTTAAAAAATTAGGGTGGAAAATGTGATTAGATCCACAGATCATTAGAGCTGAAGTAAACTGCTATTTAGTGAGATGCTTGCTCTGGTAACATAAGATTTGTACTAAATTCCAATAAAGTACTTTCTTCTTTCAAGGCTGAGGTGGAACCTATAACCTCAAGCACAGTAAACAGGTAAGCCATACCCCAACTCCTAAACTTTATTTCTTGACATCCATTGTGGGAAAGGGACTGAAATCAGGGTCCCAGATAAGCTCTGACTGGATGGAACGACAATGAGTGGTACACAAGGCCAGCAGAGCCCAGTTGCACCTTGTAATTAAGGATTTTTTTCTGAGCTCTGTGGATGGTTGCTGCTGTGTGGCTAGCCCCTCACCCCTGCAGATGTGTTTGCTTTATTGAATGGTAAAGATTTCACAGATCAATTTTCCAGGTGAAAAGCCAAGGTGCATGGGAGTCTGACACTTACTACCAGAACATAAAGAAGCCATAATTAGAGATAATTTGCCCTTTTCCCAGGGGATGCATAAACACATACCCTAGAATGTTCTGGAAGGAATTACAGGCGTGCTCTGTAGCTCTCATAAGAAGATCTTTAATCTCAAAGTTTATCTGAAGAAAAGCTGAAGTTTGGAACTGCTTAACGGTGGATGTTTAAAGATAGAAAGGGCCTAGAAGTCAAATTGCAGCCATCTTCCAGCATACTAGTGTATGCTGCCTCTCCTGAAACCCATCTAATGCAGTCATAGTTTTTGTTTGATTTTTTAATTTTTAAAGATGTATTCATTTTAAGTGGAAGAGTATTTTGCGTGCATGTGTGTCTGTGCACCACATGCATGCCTGGTATCCTCAGAGGTCAGGAGATGATGTCAGATCCCTGAGAACTGGAGTTAGGAATGGTTGTGAGGCTCCATATGGAAACTGAGCCTAGGTCCTTTATAAGAGCAAAAAGTGATCCTAACTGCAGAGCCAAGTCATCATTCAAATGTTTCAACAACTGCTTTTATATTCTCTCTCTCTCTCTCTCTCTCTCTCTCTCTCTCTCTCTCTCGAAGGAAGGGAACTGATGGAGATAGCTCATCTAGGGCTGAGTGTTCTGTACACATTGTCTAGTTGTGGAGCTCTATGTTTTTTCCCATTTACTGCAAGAGGAAGCTTCTCTGATGACGGCTGAGCAAGGCACTGATCTGTCAGTAAAGCAAAATGTCAGTAGAAGTCATTAGTAGAACAGTAGTATTTGGATTTTCCTAGGTCTGTGGCTTATCTAGTCTCAGGTTCTTGGCCACCTAAGCAGTGTTATGGATGGGTTCCATCTCATGGCGTGGGTCTTAAATTCAAATCAGATGATGGTTGGTTACTCCATAAGCCTTGAGCCGCTATTGAACTGGCACATTTTGGATGAAGATCACCATTGTAGATGGCGGCCTGGTGTGGATGGTGACAAGTTGGGAAATAGAAAATAAATGGGCAAATTTCTAGACTCATAATCATTGTAGACCAGGATAGCCTTGGAACTC
Source organism: Mastomys natalensis (assembly GCA_021653895.1). NCBI lineage: Eukaryota > Metazoa > Chordata > Mammalia > Rodentia > Muridae > Mastomys > Mastomys natalensis. The sequence goes on along the minus strand of JAJTUV010000621.1, from coordinate 712,022 downwards.
AGAGATCTGCCTGCCTCTGCTACCTGAGTACTAGGATTAAAGGAATGCACCACCACTTCCTGGCCTATTTTTATGTTTTTTTCTTTTTTAAATTTTTTTTGTCACTTGTTTATTTCATTTTTTTAAATTTAATGTTATCATATAAAGTAATGCCCTTCACTATGGCATTTTCAAGCTATGTCACAATCTTTCTTCTAGTTTACTTTCCTTCCCCAGTTCTCCTCTTTCATCTCTTACCCTATTCTTGTTAGTCTTTTTCTTCCTTACAAACAAACCTTGCTGTTTACTTTCTTATCATAAGTATTATTCCATAACCCATAATTTTGACATAAATTCAAAATGTCATAATGAACATGACATTTTGCTTTACTGACAGATCAGTGCCTTGCTCAGCCATCATCAGAGAAGCTTCCTCTTGCAGTAAATGGGAAAAAACATAGAGCTCCACATAAATAAAATATAAAATAAATGTGCATGTGTATGTATGCACAACAAACATACAATGCAGTCACATTTACACAATCATTCACTTTTTTGTGACTGTGCTATGGAATTCCTATCCACAAAGAGCTCTTTCTCCTCTATCATTGTTGCCTTTCTAGTTTTGTCATACATGTGCACACAGACACACCATCACATGTGCATACATGCATTCATATACACATACACACATAAATGCACACATGCACACGTAAACAAACACTCGTAAGCAAACATAGAAACACACACAAGTATGTATGCACATACATGCAAATACATGTGTACACACAACACACATGTATACACATACTGGTGGAGACACACATGAACAGAAACATGCACAAACTGTATACACATGAACAACAAACAAATGCACAAAAACATACACACACAAGCACATATACACATACACAAATGCATATAAGCACATATGCAGAGACATAAATACACAAATGTACATATACAAACACATGCACACACAAATGTACACATAAGCATACATGTGCAAACACATGCACACACATAAACATATACACAAACATCTATGCATACAAACACACACATTCAAGGTGCATGCATACACATATACAAACACATATGCACAACAAACATACAATGCAGTCACATTTACACAATCATTCACTTTTTTGTGACTGTGCTAGTTTCTATTCCACCAGCAAATTATAGAATGCTTTTTCCAGGGAAAACCACCATTACAAGTGCCTACATTAAAAAAAAGAAAATCAGAAAAGAACTCAAGTAACTTAATGGTGCATTTTAGGGCTTTGGAAGAATAAGAATGAGCCAAACCCACAAGCAGTATACAGAAATATCAGACTAGAAAAGAAAGAAATTGGACCTGAAAAAAAATAGACCTGAAAAAAAAGAATAATCAATTAAATTGAGTTGATCTTTGGAAAGACAAGCAGGATTGATGAACCCTTAGCTAACTGACCAAAAAAAAGTGAAAGCAGACCCAGATTAACAGGAAACAGAGACGAAAGGGACGTGTTCTAACAGACACAAATGATTCAGAAAGTAATTAAGAAAATTATTAAAAACATTCCAGCAACTTGGAAAATATAAAATAAATGGACAAATTTCTAGGCTCATAATCAACCAAAATAAAGTCAAGATGAGATAAATAATTTATACAGAACTATAACAAGCAAGGAGATTGAAGCACCAACTATAAAGCAAAATAAATTCTTCCAGCTAAAAAAGTGGGCTGCCAAAATGAACTCACTGCTGAGTTCTCCTAGGCCTTTCAAACATTCCTCATAATTATATTTCATAAAATAAGGAGGACACTACCAAACTCTTTTTATAAAGCCAGTCTTATCCTTATATCCAACACACACACACACAATTATAGGCCAAGCTTCCCAATGAACATAGACTTAAAACATCACAACAAAATACTGGCAAGCCAAATTCAAGAGCACATCAAAGACATTCATTTATCATGATCATGGTTACTTTGTTCTAGAGATTCAGGGTTTTAAATGAATCTCTAGATTCACTTTTGCCAAATGAAAATCAGTAGATACAGCATATTGCATAAATGGATTCAAAAACAGAATCATGTGATCATATCTATAGAGGCAGAAAACTCCTTGGACAAAAGCCAACCTTGCCGAGAAGATAGAAATGTGTGGACTACATCATCACTCAGCCAAAGCAATCCTGAGCAAAAGCAGAATGCTGGAGAATCATCACCCTTGACTGGAGTTACACTACAGAACAGAACCACCACATGGTACTAGTTCAGTAGACACATTGGTCAGTCAGATTGAATGGAATCAGATAAGAGGCCATGCGGCTACAGCATGACGCAAGGATGCCAAGCCTACACTTTGTAAGAAAGACAAATTGATCAAAGGCTTTGATGTAAGATCCGAAACTGAAACTGACGGGAGGAAAAACTAGGGTGATCACCTCAAGATACAGACATAATTCCCAATAGGATTTCAGTTCCGCAGGAAACCAGGCCAACAACTGACAAATTGGACCTCATGAAATGAAATTAAAGGCTTCTTTACAGCTAAGGAAACAATTAATCAGTGACGAGACAGCCTACAGAATGGGAGGAAATCATTGCTAGTGTTAACCAAAGTTCCTGGGAAGAGCTGCACCAAGGCTGAGTGACTGGAACTTCAATAATTGTGGAGAAGCTGGAAAGCTGAAGGCACAAAGCCAAACTATTTTGGGCCATCTTTCTCCCCTACACACTTCTTGCCCACCCCTGTGTGTGGCATAACATCCCTGTGAAAAGCAATCACTGATGTTAGATAGCACCCAAGGCCTGTGATGTTTCCCTGGCTTGCTCTAGCCTACCTGATGGAACCGCAACTGTGTTTGACACGTATGTTGTTTATGACTTTCTTCTCGTTGTTGTCTTTACTATAAAGCTTTGTGAAATTCTTACCTCATTGGAACATGGTATTTGAGGGAACCTGACTCTGTTATATGGTCACTCGCATTTGACTCCAGAGTAAATCATCCTTTTCCTTTTGAGTTTAGAGGTATATTTTCATGTCAACATAGTTATATACAGCTAAACATGGATTTATATTTACATTATGTGAGAACTTTAAAAACTAGGTAACAAGAATTCAAACAATCCAGTTAATAACTGGGCTAATGAAATGAGCAACTTTTTAAAAAAAAAAATGAAGTAAAACTGGCCAACAAATATGGGTGGGGCCGTAGAGTCCGATTTCACTAGCTTTCAGAGAAATGCAAATTAAAATTACATTGGTATCTCCTCTTACCCAAGTCATAATGGCAGTTGTTATGAAAAACAAATAGCAACAAATGTTGGTAAGGATATGGACAAACAGAAACCTTATACACTGCTGGTAATAATATAGACCTTCAAGTAAACCTACCATATGATTCAGCTTAATTACTCCTGGGTATATAATTTAAAATTTTCAAAGTAATATGTAACAGAGATATACTCACTTGTCAATTGTTATTTCAGTACTATTCATAATAGTTAAGTTGTGGAAACACGTTAGAGTCATCTGGGAAGAGGAACTTCAATTGAGAAAATGTCTGTCAGATTATAGACAAGACTGTAGAGAGTGTCCTTGATTGATGACCGATGTGGGAGGGCCCAGCCCACTTGTGTCCCTGGATGGGATAAAAAGGCAGGCTAAGTCCCTTTACGAACTAGTATTGATAGGGCTGGAAGGTGCTCCTCACACTACTAGAGGACACAGGTGAACATCAACTCTGCTACAAATCCTGCCATCTGCAATGGTGAACGGCATGCAAGATATGCTGGTGTAACAGTGGCACAAGAGTTGTGGGTGTAACCAACCGATATTTGATTGGGTTAAGGATTTAATTTAATAAAGTGAGCTTTGATTTAAGCCCACTCTATGAGCTGAAACCCGTGCTCAACAGTGTTCCCATGGGCAAGAACTTGAAATTAAATAGGTCAGAGACCTAGGGGAAAACCCAGTATTATTGTTACGCTAAAGGAACAGAGCAACAAAATGACTCCTAGTGACAGTCTGCAGTACTCATAGATCAGTATCTTGCTCAGCCATGAGAGATACTTTTGGCAGTAGATGGAAATACGTAGAGAGACCCACAGCTGGACAACATACAAAGAGCGAGAGACCATAGAACACTCAGTTCTAAATGGGATATCTCCATCAAATCTCTCCCCTCAAGGCTGCAGGAACTTTGTGGAAGAGGAGGCATAAAGATTGTAAGAGCCAGTGGGGATGGAGGGCACCCAGGAAACAAGACCTTCTAGACAAATAGGACTAATTCACATATGAAGTCAGAGACTGGTGGCATGTATAAGTCTAAGACAGGGCTGAGAGAACAAGTGGGCACAAGCCCCTATCCTTAACCCAGAAACTGCTGACAAAGAAAAACTGCTGACAAAAAAAAAAAAGGATTTTTTTTTCCAACTGGACATCACTAGATATACAAGCAGACCCATTCACAGCAGTAAATGGCCAACACTAAAGGAATTCAGTGGTAGTTTGGGGGATTATTTTCTCTCATGATAGTTTGTCTGGGTTTCCTCGCTGTTCTTTTCTTTTTACCCTTGTAGGTCTTTGCTTATATGTTATCATTCCCAGTTCAGTTTTTATGGATTTCCTGTGTGTGCAAATGTGTGTATACATCAGCATCTGTATGTGTTTCTTATGCTTTATCTTTGACCACCCCCCCCATTTTGTCCTATTCTGGTTTGCTTGCTTTTATTTTATTATTATTTTTAGATGTCTGTTTTCTAACTGGAGAGCGAATGAAAGGCTGTGGGTTTGGGTGGATGGGGAGGTGGGGAGGATCTGGGGGGACTTGGGGAAGGGTAAACCATAATCAGAATATATTGTATTTAAAATCTATTTTCAATTTAAAAGGGAGGGCAGGTTAAATAATCCATGGAGAACAAACTAGTAAGCATTGTTTTCTCCTTGGCCACTGCAGGAACTCAGCACAAAAACCCAGATTTGGAATCCTGTGTTAGCTCTCACATTGCTTTTTTTTTTGGGGGGGGGGAGAGATTGTGTTGTGTGTGTAGTCATACTGTTAGGTTGAATTAGACTCCCAAATATATACACAAAGGGCAAAATATATACACAAGCAGGGCATTCGGTGTCCCACCAAGGAGCTCACATGTCATTTCGTAGCTCTGCAGACATTTGTTATCCATGTGGCTATGACACAGGGCTGGGCGGCAGTGACAACATATCACCATGCAGACAAACATTTACCTCTCTAGACCTGTACTCAAGTCTTTGCCATAGCTTTGCATGGGGCTTGCCTGGCAGGCAGAGAGCACATCAGGTTTGAATAGACAAGAAAAGCACTACGAAGGAACTGTCTTAGCTTAGCTACATGTCTCAGATTGGTGTCAGGTGAGCCTCGGTTCTGCAACAGGAGCCTTGTTCTGAAATATAGATCCAGAGCAGTGATTGTGTTGGCAAACTGAATGCAGACTCCTGCCTGCCTCCTCCTCTTCCTCTTCTCCTCCCCTTCCCTCACTTCCCCTCACTTCCCCTCTTGTCCTCCCTCTCCCCTCCACTCCTCTTCTGTTTCTGCTCCTTTCCCTTCTCTTATTTTGGAGACAAGATCTCACTGTGTAACCATGGTAACCTTCACTCCCAATGCCTCTGCCTACCTTTTTTGAATGCTGAGATTATAGATGGTCCTTAGTCTCCAGCTCCTTTTATTTAAAAGCTTTGCTTCAGCTGTCAGCCACCACCCCTCCCCAGTCTCATCCCTACCGAATGGGCATTTTCAATCAACAGCCTTCCCCAGACTCCCTGTTGTCTCTGAACCTGAGGTTCTGCTATGCTTTCTCCATGGAGTTTTGCAAAGAGCTGCAACATGCTGACTCTGCCCTTAGTTCTGTGTCATCTACTGTGGTCTCAGCCTTTTCACACCTCTCTGGAGTGACCAGCAGCAGAAGGGATGTGCCTTATTCCTGATCCAGCTGTGTGGGATAGGTAAGAGCTTGGCTGTCAGTCTTTGCTCTTCCTGAGGTATGTCACCACCAGCAACTCATAGGCGCTGAGTCAGCATGTTTCAGAGTGATGGGAACAATTTGGGTCCTGATGTTTCTTTATGAAGACAGTAAGGCTGAAACAATAGGCAATGGACAGATCTGACTTCCAAAATTACTTCAGTTAATATGTGGGGTTTTTTTTTTTGTTTTATCTTCTCTCTTCTCTAATCTTTCCTCAGAAGCAAGAAGCAATCTCCATCAACAAAGACCACCCTCAAAAGTACATTTACTGCACAGGCAGCTTTCTGGAGCCTCAGATTCAGTGAACCATACATCAAAGAAACCACCATAAAAGCTGAAAATAGAACTACCACATGACACAGCTAGCCCACTCTCGGGTATATACCCGAAGGACTCTTAAGTCAACACGCCACAGACTCACTTGTACCCCCAAGTTTATCTCTGCACCATTCACAGGAGCCAGGAAATGGAGGCAGCTTAAATGTCCATCAACAGGTAAATGGGTAAAGAAAATGTGGTGCATAAACACGTTGGAATTTTATGCAACCATAAAGCAAAACAAAGTCGTGGTATTTGCAAGAAAATGGCTGCTACTGGAAACCATTTGCAAAGCAAAGTAAGCTTTGCCAGGACAGATTCCTTGTGTTTTCTCACATGTGGAACGTAGGTTTAAAGCTATGTATTTTCCCAGAAAGACATGCACTGCATGTTTCTCTTATCTATAGATCCTAGTTCCTAATCTTTAGATTTGAGCCTATAATCTGGAGTAACCTCAGAAACAAGGAAAGTAACGGGGGTGGGGGGAACCATGTGGGGAGTGAGAAGGAGCTCTAGGGAGGGAGATAGTGTAATGCAGATGCTATGAAAGGGGAAATGGGAGAAGAGGGTATAACTAAGAAAGAGGAGAGCAATACAGAAGAATAGGAAGGGGAAGGATAAATAGCATGGAGGATATTTGAAAAACTCATAGAAAAACATGTTTTTAATGTTTGCTTGAAATATGCATTTTGTTGTGGTGTGTTTGTGTGTGTATGTGAGTTGTTTGTGTGTGTTGTGAGTTTATGTGGTATGTTTGTGGTGTGTGTGAGTTGTATGTGTATGTTTGTAGTGTGTGTTGTGTGTATGTTGTGTGTGTGTGTATGCGTTTATGCCACTTGAAGTGTAAATGCTCCCATAAGAGCAGTAGGTGATTTAACAAAAGCTCCAGTACCAGCATGAGAAATCTCCCTTTGAGTTGTTAGTGGGAGAGTCAATGGGCTCCCTACATCATAGAGGCTGCTGCTGTCCTTGTCCTCTGGTTGCCACCTAGAGCTTAAGTGTAAGACCCTACTTCTGAAGACACCATGAACCTTGGACACAGGATTTGGAGGAATAAAACTGAAACTGACCTGAAAGCCCCCTCCCTGAGGACTGGCTCTCAGGACATCCAAAGGTGCTTCACAAACCGCCAAGGGAGAAAAACAGTCAATAATCCTACCAGGTATGACAGCCATGAACCACAATAATAGAGAGTACACCAAGATATCACCAAGGAGGCAGCAGTGGCATGTATTTCTTGGGGGCAACAAACAGCTGTCTAATGGATTGAAGAGCCACTCAATAGGAGAGAATTCATGCCTGCAGCTGTAAATCCAGCTATCCAAGGCGGGGGAGGTTGTGACCCTAAAGGAGAACACACTACCGCTCATCCCTTTATCAGGATTTAACTGCATTCACACTTACCCTCGTACCCATACGTGTAGCTCTCACCCCTCATCAAAGAAGCACCCTTTTTTTTGTCCAGTTAACACATTCTTGAAAAGCTACATGCATTACGGAATTTTTAATCCATAGAGTTGTCCTTCACAGTTCAATATTTATTCTGTATTTTTGTAACTTCATTTATGCTGAGACATACTTTCTGTTAATGGAATTTCTTTTTTACTTATCAAAATATACTTATCGACTTCCCCTAAACTACAGAATGATGGCCATCTGCTTAGCATTTACACTCTGCTGGGCGTAACTGGGCATCTGGAGATGTCTGTAATAGGGTCTATGCAAACACTTGGCCACTGGATAAAATCAACGTGAACATCTCTGGATTTGGTGTCTGTGGGGAAGGGTGGTATTGGAATTGTTCTCTGCGGATACAAAGGGTCACTGTGTTTCTGGTGCCAAATAACCAAGTCTGCAGCTCACATCTGCATGCTACTCCTAAGCGCCACTCTTACTTGAGCTTTCATTAACCTGGATTTAGCAGCACAAAGCCTTGACAGTCCCACAAGAGGATAGGAAACCTGCGGGAGAGGCAGATGCTCAGGTTGACAGAAAATGAGATGACTCAAACGCAAGAAAAGTAATATTCAGCTTAAAAAAAAATGGTGCTGCTAGAATTCACACTTTTCAGTGTTCTACAACTTAGTTTTCAATTTGATCCTAAACTCGTTGTCACTGTTGTTTTTAATCAGAGAAACGCTGGAGCTGTTTAATGTAGACATTTACGATACACTAGCATCACCATGAGACTTTTTAAACAGTTACCATTAGAGGATGTGAATTTATGGTTCTATAAATGTCTTCTAGGATGGTGGAAGAGTTAGCACTACTAGAGACCTAGCTGACAACTTCAAGCCCGCATTTACACAGCCATGCAGATGTTTTTTTTGTTTGTTTTTTACCAAAAAGCAATGTTTTCATCTTCACTGACTTAAGACAATGCACTTGACCATTATTACACAGAAAAGCTTGATGGCTTTACAAATACATAGTACTTATTTTTTGTCAAGCTCTCTAAATGAAGGAAAATGATCCGTTTTCTTCATGTGTTCTGTATGGTCCAATGAATGACCTAAAATTGCCATGCATACCTGGATTTTAATGAGTGGGCTTATTAATAGTATAGCAGGCAGACACAAAACAATAAATAGACAAGTAGCAGTTAGAAGCAGCAAGATAGCAAACATCATTGGTCAATTTGTAATATCTAGCCAACACTACTGCTAACAAAGGGGATGCCATCCAAGGCAGGGTTTACAAAACCCAACATAAATTGGCTGGGAAGCTGGGCAGTCAGCTGGTTTCCTAACTGAGTTTCTCTCCATAGATGAGTTTCCAGCTGCCCATTCCCACCACAGGCATGTGTATACGATGGTGTCATCCACATGATACTGGGTCTGCAAGCATGAACAGTGGAGGAATCATGGAAGAACAGCTGAGGCCAAGCACATGGAGGGTTAGAGTCCCTGCAAAGAGGCCCTACAAGGCCATTGTATGAAGCTGTGAAAGGGGAAACCTTGGCTCCAATAGAGAGCCTAAGATCTTGAGATGCCAGGATCATAAGACATCCACCAAAGAGTGATGAGAATGGAGTGGAGCTGACCTAGAAGAGACTCTGTGTGGGCTGAAGATGGCAGAGCTGTCACAGGGACATTTGGGAACAGAAATGTTTGTTCTGTGCCATTATTTGTTAGAAGTATATAATTGGGGTGGTTTTTTTTTTGTTTGTTTGTTTTAGTTTTTTATTTTGTGTTTTTTTGTGTTTGTTTTGTTTTTTTATAAAATGAATCTCACAGTTAAGAGACTTTGGACTATTTAAAGTGTTGGTATGTTAAAAGACTGTAGGGACTTCTAAAGTAGGACTGAATACATTTACATGATCATAATAACCATTTACATGGTTATAGCGTGGTCATATATCTACAGGGACACACATGGAAGATGATGGCTTAGAAGAGACGTGGTTTTATGTTAAATTGACAAGGAGTAGGTTGTGATGGTTAGTGTCAGCTTGACAAAATCTAGAATCATCTAGAGGCAGACCTCTGGCCGTGCCTTTGGGAAATATGTTGATTATGTTAGATGATGTGAGAAAACCCTTCTTACTTGTGGGTGGCACCATTCCCTAGGCAGGGGACCCTGGATAATAAAATGGAGAAAACAAGAAAACAAGCTGATCATAGGCATTCACAACCTTGTCACTCTCTACTTCTTACCTGCGAAGGCATGAATGTGACCAGCTCCCTCGAGCTTCTGTCACTGCAACTTCCCCAGATGACAGGTTGGAACCTGGGACCTGGAGCTGTGAACTGAAATGAACCCTCTCCTCTCAAACTGCCCTTGTCAAGTTATTTATCACAGCAACAGAGAAGAAACTAGGACACTGGAAACAACATAGGCCATTTTAGTTGATATTAATTTTCTGCTTTTAATTCCCATGATGCAGATGGTCAAGTATCAGCATTAGGACAAGCTGGGTAACAGGTGCACCAGTTTTCCTTTTTGCTCTTGAAACTTTTCTACGAGTTTAAAATTACTTTAAAAGTGGAAATCATAGGCTGAAGAAATAGCAGTGGTTAAGACCATTTTCTGCCCTTGCAGAGAAGCAGGGTTTGGTTCCAGAACCCACATGGTGGATCACAACTACCTGTAAGTCTGTCTAGTTCCAGGGGATTCAATGCCCTTGTGTACTGCACATTTGTGGTACACAGACATACATTCAGGCAAGACACTATACACACATCAAATTTAAAATATCACTTTATGCTCCCAATTCAAAGAAATGGGTGAAAACCCTTTTAGAAGGTAATTAACCAAGACTCGAAATCCTCAGAGCCAGCCTCAGAATCTGTATTTCTCATAAATATTTCCTAAGGATTCTCTTTTGTGGGTGACTCTGTAGCTAATGTGGGCAAGGATAGCTTCATGGTGGCGATATCACTGTAAATCTTCGCAGTACTTTGACAGTTCTGTCTAGTTTGTCATTCTCTCGGGTTTTCTGCACCTTTGCATAGCCAGGAGCCTCAGTTGAGCCCATGGTGATGAGAACTATTCTTCCACTAGTAAGTGAACTAGCTTCACTGGCTCCTAAAAACAAGATTCTGTGTCTTCTTAAATTTAGTTTTAAATTTACTCTGTATCTTATATGTGTGTGTGTGTGTGTGTGTTTATGTTGTGCATGTATGAATGTGTTGTGTATAATTTTAAATGCTACCACACTCTGCCCCCTCCACTTCTCATCTTCCCTTTGCTTTACCTGCCTAATTTAGCTCTGGGAGGTTTCCGTACCACCAGCTCCTACCCAAGATCCTTGAATCTGAGGATAAAAGACCCACACAGGTTGTTACTTTACAACCTGTCTTCTAGGCACAATTGCTGGGCACAGATATCTCCCAACTGTAAAAGTGTGCCCTTACCAATTTATTATCTCCATCTCTCCAACTGCTCTAAGCTTAGTGGCTAGTCTCACCTAGCCCCTGCCAAACATCCTTGGCCACTTGCCTGTGGCAGAGACCACAGGCCCAAGCTCACCCAGAGACCTCACATGATTGCTGCGTTCTTCCTCCAAAGCATGGCAGAAAGCGTCTCTCTCCTTCCTTCTCTATGTCTGCCTTTTCCTGCTAGGACCCAGAAGTTCCACCTGTACCTTCCAGCCAACAATCGGGCCCCCAATCTTCTTTACTGACAAATCAAGAACCAATTGGGGAACAGGACATTAGTATCAGAACTTCCCCTTGCGTGAGTGTGTTGTGTGTGTGTGTGTGTGTGTGTGTGTGTGTGTATCTATAGCAATCTCTGTTCCACTTCTCCATTTCCATTTCTTTAGTAACAATTAGTCTGACTGATCATTTACATATGCCATCTCAGTTCCCAAAGATGATGTGAGTATATTCACCGATACCAAGTAACACCCATCTCTGCACCACTGGTTCATGCAGGGAAAACATGCTATTAAAACAACTCACAGTGAGCCAAACACAGGGTTGCCTCTTGTCATAGCAAAAACAATGAAGTCTTACTGTATCACCAGGAAACACTTGCTCTCCTGTCCCAGCTCATTCTATTATTTGTACATGTACTAAGTGTTAGAGGGAAAGAGTTTGCCAAAATCAGCAAACACTATTTAAAAAAAAAAAAAAAAGTTTTTCTATTTGGCTGTGCAAAGCTTCTCTGGCCAGATTCTGAAAGTATTTTTCTCAGCTCCAGACCTGCCTGGTAATCACAGGGCACCTAGACCACAGCTAGAGGTCTGCAATCCCAGAAAGAGCTATGGCAGATAGGCTCATGGATGCCCACAGCAGCTCAGAGATCCCTTCCCCAATTTCACAATGTAAGTGCATCTCTCAACAGTATAGATTTCACTCAAGTCTCAGATACAAGAACATGAATTCCACGGGAAAACGTATTATCTAGACTAGCCTTGATCAAACAGAAATGATGTCATTAGACAAGCACAGGCCCGTCCACCTAATGGACAATTTACCCAAAGAAACCACCAAGGAAGAACCGTTCCAACTATAATACAACAGAGAAAGAGAGACCAGATGGTTGAGGATTGTGAATGTGTGGAGGCCCTGCTGCCTGGGAGCTTGCTTTTCCCATCGCCCCTTCCAGTCCCTCAGCTAGAGGACATGGTATACATGGATCAGCACATCCCAGGCAGAACTGAGGATGGCATCTGAAGAGGATCTCAAATGACCTGTAAATGAGGGTGAGCGGTTTTCACTCCCAAACTCTGAACTTTCCATTTAGCAGAAAGCGTTGGTGCCTCAAGTTTCACAGGGCAGCCAGGGTGGTCCGATTCTGTCCAGCCACCAAAAACATCCAATTAATTTTTCTCTGTGGCTTATGAGAGAAACCCCTCATCAGGACCACTGCAACACTCCTCCACCAACAGGCAAGTACTGAAGGAAGTGTCATGAAATGCAATGAGAACATGTTTAAGCATGGAGACATTTTGGAGGATCAATAATCCATGTGTGTGTAGCTTAAAGGATTTTAGCTCTGCTGCCTGTGGGCAGATAGTCTACCAGAGCATAACTGTGCAGCAGATGTCAAAAGCATCAGCTCAACTAGACAGCCAGAAATTTTAAAATAGGACTCTAACTACTATGTATCCCCTTCCTGGACATCCAGCCTCACTGAATCAGAAAGCACTAAGGTTCTGTGGCTTCTAGGGATCAGCCTTGAAACCCTGAGAGCTACAAGGGCCCAGGCAGAGCTAGGACAGCAGGGGGCAACATTAGCCCATGCTGGTGGACTGCCCCAACACCTGCAGTGCATGAGGGAGCTCTATGTCTGGTGACAGCCTTAAGCAGAAAGAATAGAGCAGTCACAGAAAGTCCTTTTGTCCACATAGAAACATGGAGAAATATCTTCTTAGCTTCCTAGCTAAAATCAAGTACAAGAACAAGGTTGAGCATACACTAGAACATACCCAGTTTCCCTGATAGGTCTGCTCTCAACACAGATTGAACAAAAAAGATGCACATAACTGTTGCCCAGGTCTTACTTACCCAGGCCTCTGCAAGTTACGGTCGCTCAGCAGTATCAGAGTGGCCAGGAACATGAGACACCTCCGTTTCCAGACATGTTACTGGCTTTGTTTTTTAAACACTATCTTGAACCTCAGGTGTCTTCTATTTCACTGAAGTTTCTCTCAGGTCTTCTCTGTGGGATGAGACTTCAGAAGGCACTTCAGTGTCTAAGGAGAGTGCCCTGTGGCTCTGCTGTTGGACTCTGCCAGTCCCCATTCAAATTCCATCTGGTATATCTTCAAAGTGGTCCACAGCTGCTACCACCTTGGGTCAGCTTTTGTCTCCTCTGTCCTAAACCATTGCAGAAGCCTTCCAGATAGTCTGCCTGGCTCTGTCTGTATTCCTTTCTATCTAAGCTCCACACAGGCACCATCTGCTAGGATGGCTGATTAGATCATGTCATTGTACAGCTCAAGCTTACCTTGGCTTCTCACCATCCACACTACAAAAGCTAATGCCACCCTATGATGGTCTACAAAGCCTCATGGTTTGCTCCTAGCACCTCTCCAACGTCTTCTCTTACTGGGGTTCTCCCTCTGTCTTCCCAGTCATTCTCTCCTCTTCTTGTCTCTTCTCATATTTTCCAGGCACAGTCCCTCTTCGGGGCCTTTGCAGTTCCTGTTCCCACTACCTTTGAGGCTCTTATCCTTTGAGGCACTACCTCGATCATTCCCCACCGACCAGAGCTGTGCTCAAAGACATCCTCCTGGCTCCCATTGCCATCACTTTTATTTTGCCTGCTACCATGAACCAGCCTATAACAGACATGGATTTCACTTCTTTCTCTTGTTTAATATCTGGTTCCCTTGACCAGAATGTGAGGACAGAGAGTGAGGATACTGTTTTATTTTGTTCAGTGATGTATCCCTAGATACATCTGGATGTCTGGAAATGGAGGTGTCTCATGTTCCTGGCCACTCTGATAATGCTGAGCGACCGTGACTTGCAGAGGCCTGGGTAAGTAAGACCTGGGCTAGAAAGGTGTGTGGCTGTCCAGGCAGTGCTTAGTAACTCACTGATTCCTTTGTTAGTGGAGTAAATGAATCTAGAATGGATTGTGCATATCAGGATATGCAAACAAGATAAAAGTGGGATAAAGGAGGAGGCCAAGAGTAACCCAAGCCAAGACAAGCTTGATCTTTCCCACTCCCTCCTCCTTCTCTACCTCTCTCCCTCTGTCCCTCCCTCCCTTTCCTCTAGCACTGGGAATTGAACCTAGAACCTCATAGATACTAAGATAGATTCCTAGCCTCATTTTTTGCTTTTGATCAGTCTTATTAAATTGTTCAGTAAGTTGTCTACTGAATAGCTAGGATTGCAAGCCTGCACTGCCAGCCCCAAACAGCTTACGCTCCCAGCCAATTCCATTTTCTCTGGTTGACATGGGGCCCTCTGAGGGTAGCCTAGATCCTGACTTCATGGTGTGTGGATTTGTGGTCATGCCCCATCTTCCATCACAATTAGCACCTCCAGGTTGTCCTGCACAAAAAGGTATATCCTGGCTGTTGTGTTGTCAGGCAACGAAGAGTGACTTTCTGCACCTGACCTCCTTGAGTTGTCCTGGTTTTCTCTGGGTCAGAGTAATTTTATCTAGTTTGCATTCAGTCAGAGGTAGTACATAACCCCCTTGAACATTCCTGGGTCCTCTAGTGGGTTGATCCCACATCCTGGGGTGATGCCCCACAGGTACAGAAAGGGCTGGTGCTGTCTGACGTCCTCTCTTGTCCTTTCTATTTGGAGTTCTGCCCTACCAACAAATGAGAACAGGAAAATCGGGCTCAGTATTCTTGTCCTGTTGTCCTTTGGCTCGTTCAATGACAGCCTCATGAGAAGCTTTTTTGGGAAGAGAGACTCAAACTTCTAGATCAGGATTTGAGGTGAATTGTTCTACCAGCTCAGAGCTAGAGGGAGAGGCTCAGAACCTGCCATTGCCACAATACCAAGTCTCGCCCTTGTTCCCACATCTTCATAGATTCTCTTGAATAATAGTTCTTCTTTTGCTGTGTGGTCTTGCACACATTAGTGAGGAGTTTCCAAAGCAACTCATAGTAATTTTACATGTGGATGGAGAACAGAGAGTGAGCATGGGGTCCAGGCCCTCAGTGCATCCATTGTCATGCCTCTCTGTTGACAGGCTTCATATTCCCACTGCCTAATCCTTATAAACATGAAGCAAATAGATTGGTCTGTCTATTCTTGCCCTGCCATGCCACAGAAATTAGAACTCTCTCCTCCAATCCAAGAGTAATGTTATCCAGCCTTTACCCTTCTACCCATTCTGCCTCTAATGATCTCTGACCTCTTCTTTCACTAGAACCTTTGAAGGCTGTAGGGGACAGATGTGGACACTCTAGAAGACAGAGGATCTCAAGTTCAAGGCCAGCTTAGTTATTACAGTGAGACAGTGCCTTAAAGAAATATGGTCATCATGTTGCATTGTTCTTTAAAACTAATTTCTGCTAACTAAATGGCTGTTTTTACTGACTGGGTCTTCTTGACTCCTCACTCTGTCTTTGGCCCAGGGTCTTCAGTGTCATTCACACTGAGTCTTTTCTGAGAGTAACTCTCTGAGTGGAATTCTAGAGATAGATATTCTACTTTTCTGTAGGTACCTGTGCTGTGGGACCCTCCTGCCTAAAATTTCTTGGCTTGACTCAGTGAGGGGCTAGAGGAGAGTGAGGAGAGTGAGACAGAAGTGCAGAGCCCCTCCCCCATCCCAGACAGAAAACATGCTGGGGGCGGGGTCCAGCTGATCAGACCTACGTGGTGGTCTCTTCCCATCCACCTCCCACAGATGTGAGGACTGAGAGGGGGTTTGTTTGTGTTGTCCGGTGGATTTCGTTTATTTTGTTCAGTGCTGGATCAGAGCAGTGCCTGGTATACAGCAGGTGCCAACTTATTGTGGGGCTGACAGCTACTTCCTTCAGCCCTCAGTGATCTGGAGGTATCAGGGCCATACCACCAGGAGTCTTCAAGGAGAGCTTCCTTACCCAGATGCCTGATCCAGGATGCTGTATATTGCCACATCTCATGATGTCTGCAATGCTGAGTGCTTGAGGGTATTCTTGTGTCTCAACAAAATGTTAACAGAGCCACTGCCTGAGGACAGTGTTTCTTCTCTCCTGAACATGTATGGATACCTAGAAGAAGGACTCTGTCTCTACCTAGAAGATGAGGAGAAAGAAATGACCCACTGTGCCATTTGAAATAGTCATTGACAGGGCTAGGGACATGGTCCAGTAGAGGACCTCATTTTAGTTTCCAGCACCCATATGGGTGGGTCAAAATTGCCTGTAACTTCAGCATCCCAGGGATATACTGCCATCATCTGGCCTCTGAGGGCACATGCACAATCACACACACCATCACACACACACACACACACACACACACAGAGAGAGAGAGAGAGAGAGAGACGAGAGAGAGAGAGAGAGAAAGAGAGAGAAATTAATTAATTAATTAATTTAAAAATTGCTCTTCCAGAGGACCTGGGTTCAGTTCCCAACATTTACATGTGGTTCACAACCATCTATGACTCCTGTCCCAGAGGATCTAATGCCTTCTTTTGGCCTCCACAGGCCCCAGGCATGCAAGTGGTACACAGATTTACATGTAGGAAAAACGTTTATACAGATAAAGTAAATCAAAAATAAAAATTACATTAAATTAAAATATAAACATTTCAAATCATTGGCAAATACATTTTGTGCCACGAGTGTTAAATGACTTGAGGACAGGTTCTGTGTGCTAGCTAATCTAAGCCCAGCCAAGCCAGGTGGAGCAGGAACTGTTGTAGTTTTAAATTTCCAAACTCCAACTTTGCCATGCTCCAAATCCCAGAACTTTTGAGTGCTGAAGTGACAGCCAAGTGGAAATTCCACATCGTAAGACTTTGTTTCATGCACAAAATTATTTAAAACATTGTATAAACTTACCTGCAGGCTATGTCTACAAGGTGTATATAAAACGTAAATGAATTTTGGGTTTAAACTTGGTTCTTGTTGCCAACATATTAACTGTGTGCATGCAAATTATTCCAAAATCTGAAGAAGATAAGAAAAGGTCCAAATCAAAAGCACTCTGGTCCCCAGCATTTGGGATAAGAGTTATTCAGTCTATTTTATATAGTATTTCTAACTGACTACTGAACTGTCATTTTCCTTATGAAAGGCAGCTTTTCTTTGTTATTTAATTTTAATTCTATCCTATGCCTAAACCACAACTTGTCTAAACTGAGCTCTCCAGTAGTCCTTGAGCCCTGAGTTTTGACTGTACAGGAGAATCTCTCCAATGACATTGCAGCTTTTCCATGACCCTAGAGAAGAGTTCTTTCACTTGGCCAAGAAACTCTCCTGTGCCTCTGTACAAGGGGCCCGCCATCCAGAGCACGTGGTCACACTCAGGTCTGGAGCTCTGGCCAGAAGCAAAGGCTGCCAATTGTACTGTGTCGAACTTAATTAAGTAATAGTTTTATGAGGTGGGCGGCAATACCTTAGGGAACAACTTAAGGCCACAGGATTTATTGAGCTCTAGCTGCAAGCTGACAGTCTCCAGCACGCACACAAGAGAGCCTGTGTTACCAGAAAGTAAATGTTGCAAGAGAATTCTCTCGAAGTAAAGTGAGGTGCCACTCTCTAGCTGAGGCCTCTGCTTCACAAAGCAGGAGCACATCCAACAGGTTGCCAAGTGTACACAAAACACACACACACACACACACACACACAGGGACAATGAGGAGACAGGATTCAAGATGAAGGTCCTTCCTTGAGAATACCAAGAGCAAAGCAGTGAAGAGGTGGTGTTACTCTTGCAGAGAATCCAGATTCAGTTCCCAGTTCCCATGTCAGGCAGCTTAGAATAGTCTGTAACTCCAGCTCCAGGGAAGCCTGGCCTCACAGGCATCTATACTTATTTAGTACATAGATACACACAGAGACGTATACACACACACACACACACACACAGACATACACACATAGCACAGACACCCATACATATACACACAGACACAAACACACCTTTTAAAAATAACAATATAAAATAAGCCTTTTTAAAAAGAAGAAGAGAAGGAGGAGGAGGAGGAGGAGGAGAGAGGAGGAGGAGGAAGAGGAAGAAGACTACTAAGAGCAGTAGGATTTTAGGTGCAGGGGTTGGAAGGAGACTAGGGACAAGATCAGCTAGGCAGGGGTGGGCAAACTCAGTTTGGCTTCTCTAACAGAAGGACCAGAGTAAAAGCTATCCAACGCTGAGCGTCAGTGCAGCATGAATCCCCACCAGATAGATAAAAGGAGAAGCAGAAAGGCTTTGTACAGGCAACTGATAAGGCATGGCTCACCCAGTCACCAGGTCTAACATGGGACTCATTTTTGATTCTTGATTTTTAAGATAACAGAAAATGCTCTGCCAGAATTCCAAGAAGGATGTTTTCAGACCTAAACCATAAACGCCACAGCCCCTGCATAGGACAAATCTATTAGGATTCAGGATCAGCCTCTGATACCTTGTGCTTCCTTCTCTATGCCAGTCTACTAGGTGGGCGGATCCTTCTGCAAGAATCCAGGAGGAAGGTAAAATTAAAGCTTGGCAGATGGTTCTGTTCCTGGCAGTGCTTCAAGGCCCCAGGCTGAAAACATCTCTATCATCTATGACCCATGACTTACAAAATAGCATTTGTTTCTCTGCAACTTGTTTGAAAAAATCAAGGCCTTATGTATTCTTTTATTAAGCAACAGCATCAACAGAAACATGAAAACACATGGGCCATATGTGCAAGGAAAGATGCTTGTTGCAGAGAATCCTTAGAGATACTCTAAGTGATTAGTTATAGGTCAGCCCCAAAGCAAAGAGTGAAGAGCAGAACTCCAGAAACGTAGAGCTGAGCCATAGCCACCCAAGGTCTTTGCAGCTGCACCAGAAACAACAGCACCTAGCCATTCCTTGCAGCCAGTCAGCTAGCCACCAGATGGTCTGCACTGTGGTGGGGCGGGGTGGGGGTGGGAGTTGAGGGGGAGGAATCTTCAGAACAGGCAGTTTGAAAACCGAGGTGGCCATGTGTCTTAGTCCTATTCCATTCCTGCACAAACATCATGACCAAGAAGCAAGTTGGGGAGGAAAGGGTTTATTCAGCTTACATTTCCACATTGCTGTTCAACAACAAAGGAAGTCAGGACTGGAACTCAAGCAGGTCAGGAGGCAGGAGCTGATACAGAGGTCATGGAGGGGTGTTACTTACTGGCTTGCTTCTTCTGCCTTGCTCAGTTTGCTTTATTATAGAACCCAAGACTACCAGCCCAGGGATGGCACAATGTACTAGGCCCTCCCAACTTGATCACTAGTTGAGAAAATGCCTTATAGCTGGATCTCATGGAGGCATTTCCTCAAAGGAGGCTCCTTTCTCTGTGATAACACCAGCTTGTGTCAAGTTGACATACAAAACCAGCCAGTGCACCATGCATGGAGGAATCCTCACTAATGTTAGCGGAAGAGCCAGTTACAAATGGATCTACATCGTAAGGCTGGTATACAGTTAACTGATATCACTGTGGTCAGAGCAGCATTAACACAATAAAACAGGCCAGGTGGCTTGTAAACAGCAAAAGCTTTTCTCATAAAGGTGCAGCTTGTGGCTTCTGGAGGCTGGAAGTCCAAGGCAAAGCCACTGACAAAGGTGAGGGTCCTCTTTCTGGTTTGAAGATGGCCATCGTTTCATTGTAGCCTCACATAGTAGAAGGGACGGTGTGTCTCTTCTATAAGGACACTCACCAGTGTTGCAGTTCTGTATTAGTTACTTTCTCCTGCTGCACCAAAGCATGACCACCATGACCAAAGCAACTTATAGAAGGAAGGATTTATTTGGAATAAGAGTACATCAGATCAGGGAATCATGGCAGCAGGCAGACAGGCAGACAGGCAGACAGGCAGACAGGCAGACAGGCAGACAGGCAGACAGGCAGACAGGCAGGCATGGTCTCAGGAGCAGAAAACTGAGACCTCACATCTCAACCACATGAACAAAGCAGAGAGAGCGAAATGAAAATGACAGATCTTTAAATTCTCACAGCCTGCCTGTATGTTGGAGGAACATACTTCCTCCAACAATGTCACCAACTGGGGATCAGTGTTCACAAACACAAGCCTAGGGGAAACATTCTCATTCAAACCACCACAGCCTCTAATAACCTTCCCAAATCCCAACTCAGAACATCACCTTGGGTTTTAGTACTTCAAAGCAGGAATGGAGTGCAGGCCTTCAGGCCATTTCATGGATGTTACCCAACTCAGAGAAAGCAGAATGGAGGGCACCAGGAACTGGCCGGAGGGTACTGGGAGTCACTTCAGTTCCAAAGACGGAATTGCTTGGGGATGGGTGGCAGTGATGTAGACACTACAGTGTGAGTTTCCTAATGCCATTTTTTTCTGAAAGTGCTTAAGATGGAAAATTTATATTATGCATTATATAATTTTTGCGTGAAAGAGTCAAAGATAGCTAATTCTTACCTGTCCCAGTTTTAAAGAAATACATTGACAAAGGTGGAATGAATATCTATGCCCACAGCTCTTCTATATTAGAACATGCTTCTCAAGTCCTAGGGTGTATGCTATTCCTCCTGTCCCAGGGCTCTTTTGAACTTGTTCCCCAGAGAGCATTAGCCTCTTGACCTGCACAGTACTTCTGGTCCTGCTAGGACCATGATCTCAGGGGCTGATGGGTAGGGAGTCTGCCCTGGGTAGGCAGAAGGCTGCACGGGTTTTACCTTTTGCCTTCTTGTTATCACTCAGCATTGCCAAGGCAGAGCAAGTGTGTCCAAGCTTCAGAAGTCACACACTTCTGAGGTGTCGGAGAATTCCTTAAACTTCAGAACTGCCCTGACCTTAGGGCCTGTGTGAGAAGCAGAAGAAAGTTCTACAGTTTGGAGACACCTGGCTCCCAGGCCTGCTCTCTGGTCCCTGGGAGCCCTGCAAACTATCACAGCCTTGGATCCCTTGTTGTTACAATGAGTGGACCAAAATCACAGCACTGGGGAGGCTAAGACAGGAGGGTTGCTGTATGTAGCCTGGGCTACATAGTGCGTTCTGGCTCAGCCTGGGCTACACAGTAAGAAAGCACTTTTCTCACTTAAAAATAACTGATGCTGGTATTAGTCAGGGGCACCCCTGAGCTACCCAAACATAGGAAGGCCCCTGTCTGTCCAATTCCTGCAGGTTCCCTGGGTGTGTATTTAAGGAGGCCATGCCTGTAGCAGTTGGCCTACTCCCTGTGCTGCCTGTAGATCACTCAGAGTGAGCCTCTGGCTCCCAGATCTGCTGTCTTCTTTTCAGACAGACAGAATGACCCAGCAGGCCCCTCCCAAGCCTGCAGTGGCTTTACGAGGTGGATGAAGTCCTCCAGGCTGAGGTTTGAGTGGTAGATTTATGGAACTTTCCCCTGACCCAGGGTCCCCTAGGGGCAGCCCCATGGGAGGCAGACACCTCATGGCCTTTCCTCTCTGAGGTGTCATGTGGAATGCACACCAAGATAAGCTCAGAGTGGGAAGGGTGAATCGTAAGGATGGCATCAAGCCCATGTTTGACCTCTGAAATCCAGTTTTCTTAGAAGGAATGCTGAGAATGCAAGCTGGAAGGGTAGCACAGTGGTCAGCACTTGCCTGGCATACCTGAGAACCTGGGTGTGGGCAGAAGTTAAAAAAGAAGGAAGGAAGGAAGGAAGGAAGGAAGGAAGGAAGGAAGGAAGGAAGGAAGGAAGAGAGAGGAAGGGAGGGAGGCAGGAAGAGAGAGAGGGAGAGAGGGAAGGAAGGAAAGAAAGGAGGGAGGGAGGGAGGGAAGAAGGAAAGAAGGAAAAAGGGGAAGAATGAAGGAAAGAGGCAAAGGGAGGAAGGAAGGGAGAACAGGGAGTGATGGAGGGAGAAAAGAAAAGAAGGATAAAGAGATAGAGGAAGGGAGGAAAGAAGGAAGAAGGAGGAGGGAAGGAAGAACTAAGGAGGAGGGAGGGAAGAAGGGAGCTAGGGAGAGAGGATAGGTAGGTTGGACAAGAATAGTCCTGCCCCAGGTTATGTTCACACTGTGGCTTGGCTTATAAATGAACACTGGTCTTCATTTACCAAAGGGATAAAAAGGGAAAAAGCCCACTACCCTGCTCAGACCCAGCCTACTCTGTGGCTGTCAAGGCAGCCTCTGTCCACAGCACCTCAGACCAATTACAACCATGGAGCATTCTAAACAGAGGAAAGCTCAGGAGTGGTATAGCAGGTACACGTTTATGCTATTGTAGAGGCATGCATGCACGCACAGGCACGCACACATGCACATGTGTTTACCTGTGCACACACATGAAAGCTCCTAGAGGTGGTAGGTACTCCCATGTTGGGGACGGAAACGCCACTGTGTTGGTTGCCTGTTTTGTGTGATAGTAAAGTGTAGCTTTGACTGTGTGCACAGTTTTAAATGTTATTGGGCCACTTGGGCTTTTTGGAAGCAGACTGACTCAGGGCCAGTCTGCAAGTGTCTGCCCTGAAGAGGACCATTCTTCCCCCTCTCCCCCTTCTTGCCCTGCCCCCTAGAAAAAACCTCCTCCAGTGAAACCTGAGTGCTTCCTTTTCCCTGAAGGCTTCCCAGTTCACCCTGTCAAGCCCTGACTCAAGCAGACCCACAAGACTCCTGAATGGCAGACCCAGGTCCCAAGCTGGGAAACCGTTTGTCAACAGCCCCTACCTCTATTTATGACCCCAAGTGGTCTCTGGATATAGCCCTATTGTTTAAACCATGGGTCATACAGAAAAAGGCCAGGACTTTGAGGTTTCACCCTTGCAAAGGTCTCTGAAGCTTTTTATCTGCCCAGAGTCATTGTGATTTACAGATTCAGTTCGGCAGCACCCACTGCCATATAAAAGACCTCTCCCCTTAACCGTCACAAAGTTTTCTTTTCTTTGACACATTTTGCTCTGAGCTAGAGAGATCCCTTTGCAGTGAAACACTATCTCTGCTTTTCCCACTAGGCATCATGGTTGTGTTTCCTAAAATACAAAGTGGACCCACCGGATCTTCAAGGGCTATGCCCCAGGATGCTAGACAATCAGGCAACTCACATGCTTTATAGAATGACACAGTGCTTACATAGAACATGAACACATCCACCAGTTGACTTTAAATCACCTTCAGATGGCTTGTAAGACTTGGCACCGTGGAAATGCTAAACACATGGCTGTTGATACTGTACCATTTAGAAATGATGATAAGGAATGTCCTGGTTAGGTGGTTGTTCTTGCTGCTGCTGCTGTAGTAGTAGCTGCAGTAGTAATAGTTGTTGTTGTTGTTATCAACTTGGCATAAGCTAGAGTTATCTGAGGAGTGGGAACCTCAATTGAGAAAATGCCCCCAATAGCGTGCCCTGCAGGCAAGTCTGTGGAGCATTCTCTTGATTAATGATTGATGAAGGAGGGCCTGGGATACTGGGAGTGTTACCACCTCTGGGCATACAAAAGCAGACTGATCAAACTGTGAGGAGCAAACCAATAGGTAACGTTCCTCTGTAGCCTCTGCTTCAGTTCCTGCCTCCAGGTTCCTGCCCTGGGTTCCTGTTTTAGCTTCTTCTCTTCATGATGGATGATAAATTGTAAGCTGAGATAAACCTTTTCATGCCCGAGTTGCTTTTGATGGTTTATCATAGCAGTAAAATCCCAAGTAAGATGGAAATTGGTAGGGATTTGTAGAGTACTTTTGTAACCGACCCGGCCGTGCTCTTTTGAAGAAGACTGTGGAACAGTCTGCAGCTTTAAGCTGGAAAAGCCATTGAGTTCTTAAAGTTTAAGAAGCTGTCCTGGGAATGTGGGGGATAATATTGCAAAAATTAAAGATAACCAGAGTGTGGATTGTGCAGCTTCCAAGGGAAGAAGAGATTCCAACAGACTCTCTTAGGGTACTTTGTACGGTGTGTTTGAAATAAGGCTCTATAATGTTCAGCTGGAGATAAAGAATCAGCTGTGATCAACAAGAGACAGAGCCACAAAGTTGCTTTACTGGATCAATTGATGCTGCAGGTGAGCATTTAGCTGTGATTAAGAAGAAATCAAAATCACTGAGGTGAAAACTTCTAGGAGCATTTTCTCAGGGTCAGGGCAAAGAAGCTGTCTCTAGGCTAAGGAAGGCAAAGCTGCAGCTCATGCTAGCAGCTGAACTGGATAAAGTGTAAGAATTACCCTTGTGGTACTGGTTTTGAAGGCATGTAGGGGTTATGGGGAGCAGCTAAGGCTTGACACTGTGTAACAGGGCTAGAACCCCTGAAGAAAGACTAGGAGAGACCATTGATGAGGTAACAGTATCACAGGAAGACCACCAAAAACAGCAATAGCTGTAGAGTAGAACAACTGATCTGAGTCCTGGAGATGAGCTACAGGACTGTGGATAGCACAGCTGGAGAAGTGGAGGTGCCCAAGCCATTTTGAGTCCAGAAGTTCATGAATCCCAAGCATTAGATATTGAGTTATTTATACTTCTGTGATGACTTGGCTTTTATTTTAATTGTAACTATGTCCTGATTCTTCCCTATTGGAATATAAAGTATGAAACTTATTTTGAATTTACAGGAACCTACAGTCAAGAGACTTTAAATCTTTTTTTTTTTTTTTTTTTTTTTTTTTTTTTTTCCCCACTGAAGGACAGCGGGAAGGATCGAACACGGGACGGACGCAGCGCCCTAGCGACAGAGCGCGAGCACTACAGCGATGTGCCACCGAAGGCCGGTGAGACTTTAAATCTTAAAGAAACTGAACTTTTAAAGTGTTTGAATTTTTAAAGACTGTGGAACTCTTAAAGTTGGAAGGTATTTTATATTGTGATATTGATATTAATATGAGCTCTTGGGGATAAGCAAGAAAGGAAAGGTTATGGTTTAATAGTAATTGTGTGACAAGTTGATAAGTGTTCAGTTGTCCTGATTAGTGTTTTTGTCAACTTGATATAAACTAGAGTTATAAGAAGAGGAACTTCAACTGAAGGGGAAAAATCCCATTATTTTGGTCTGTAGGCAAGGCTATGGTCATTTTCTTAATGACTGATGTTGGGGGTGGAAAGCCCACTGTAGGCATTGCCACCATGGTGCAAGTATAAACATGGGTGGTATAAGAAAGCAGACTAGGCCAGCCATGAGAAGCAACCCAGTAAGAAGTATTTCCCCATGGCCTCTGCTTTAGTTCCTGCCTTTGCTTCCCCTCTGATGATGGACTGAACTCTTTACTTGTGAGCCAAATATTAATAACTACTAAATAATAATATTGCATACAGACTAAAAGGTCTGAGTGGTAAAATTAAAAGTAAAAACAGTCACTTTGGGGTGGTATGGAGTTTTTTTTTTTTTTTTTTTTTTTTTTAAGAAGAATGACTAATGCTGTGGACAGATGGACAGACAGTTAATAATGGTTGAGGCTGTGAGAAGAATTCAGATCCCAGCACCAAAGACAGGCAGCAAGGCAGGAGCACTGAAGAAAGGAACCAGAGAACACAAGGCAAAAGTGAGTTTCTTCTTAGCCCTTTCTGAGTATGAGGGTGGTTTTATAATATTGGTCTGTTGCCAAGCTTTCTGATTCACAGATAGGACTCGGGGAAGTGGGGGTAGAGGACAGGAAGTACAGCCATCAATACCCACTTTGATAGAAACTCACTTCCCCTGGTGAGAGAGCCTTCACCTAGGAAGTCTGCTGGACAGGGACTCAAAGACAATGTATCAGTAGGATATCTGTCAGTAACTGTGGGAGCGGAAAGGCTGGGGTGTGTAGCATGGCCTGAGCAGTAGCTGGATTCTAACATTACATTCTTACACATATGTTACAAATTACATACATTATTACATATTATGTACATGCATTATTTAAAGCTATCTCCAGTTGCATTCTGCTCACTTTCGGGTCTCACGCTCCCAGCTGCATTCAGAAAACATGAGGAACAGTGAGGGCTTTGTTTTGTGTGGGGCCTTGGGAGGTTTTGTTTTGCTTTATTTTTTTCCTCCAAAACTTTATGCATTTTTAATGTAGCCTCTGGCTGGGCCTTCATCTTATTTCTGCTGTGCTTCAAAGTCGAGAATGCCTGAGGGTGAGAGAGCCAACAGACTGGCTTTCCTGGATAAACTGTGTTCTTATCTCTCTCCAGTTTTCTGAGGTAATGAAAGATTGTGGGTGACAATGGGGCTGAGGTACAGTTTGCAACCTAGAATGCATGAGGCTCTGAGTTCAAAACCTAGTACCACACACAAAAAGAAGAGAGAAAGAAGTGTAGGGCAGGGCAGGGGTCACAGGAGGAGTGTATGCCACACATCCCAAGCTTGGGCATCTGTGGAGATTTCTTCTTGTGAGTTCTTTATCCGTTATGCTAATTCGGACATGAAAAGGCTCTTTCCGAAAAAGCTATTGCATTCCCCTAGGTGTACATTTCCATCTGTGAACTATCAATATGATCCTAGGACAGTCTATTTCTGAGCTCCTCGAAGTTCCTGCTCAGGGCCAGGAATGACCCTCTGCACAACAGTCATCTACATTGCTTATTTCTGCCTACCCATGCTTCTCCCATTAAACCAATTCCTGAAGAAAGGAGCCGTTCTCATCTGTTATCTCCAGAGCCGGGCACCGGTGGCTGGAGTGTTGGGTGAATGGACAGCTTTGGATTTACAGAGGCAAACAATGGCTCTTCTTGGGGCAGTAGCCATAGAGACAGCAGTTGGAACACAGATACTAAGCTCTGGGGTTTCTGTCTCATCATCAACTGGAAATAGCCTCTGGGCCAAGCAGGACATTCACACCATCCCAGTTGGGCCTCCTAAGGTCAACCATTTGTCACAACCTGCTAATAAAGCTACTGGACCCAAGCAGTAGCCAACTTCTGTGAATAGCTTGCCCAGTCCTTCAATCCAGGTGTCATAAAGAACAATCTTTTTTACTTAGTTTGAATTTATAGAAATATGGATTTGCTTGGTACTTCATTATAGTTTCATTCAACTGTATTACATATTCCTACTGCATGTTCCCCATACTTTGTAAAAGTAACTTTTATTCACCTGATGTAATTGTCATCTCAGAGGCTTAATGCCTCTGTCTGCTAACCTAGGCCTTGAATGTTTTCAGGTTCTGAGACTTGCTGTTAAATAAGCTCACCCCTTCTTCGCTCTTTCTGATCTCTGGCTAGCTGATTCAACTCAGGTGTGTTCTGTCTCAAATTCCTCTTCAAGCTGACTGATTCAATCTGGGTTCTCTCTCAGTCTCTGACTTTTTGCCCTGCTTGGCCTCAAACTAATTCTGGCAATCTGTTCTAATCTTCTGGCTCCTCATTCTGTCTTCACTTGTGCCTAGCTTCTCTCTTCAACTTGTCTCAGTTCAACTCTGCCAATAAAGCGGCCTCCTTCTTCCCTCTCTCTGCCCTGCTCCCTCTTATGGTGCCTCTCTTTTCTCTCTGTTCTAGGTGAGAGTTGGGCATATCCTATTCTGTCAGATCTTTCTCTGATTCATCACTTTGTCTGCCACTCCATTAGACATCATTTTCAAACATGGTTGTTTCCTTTTTACAAACTAACTTTACCTTCATCATCTGGAATAAAAGATGTGTACTAAGGGTATGTCTTTATTCCTGCCAGAGGATTAAATGTGTGTGCTAAGGCTGAGCCACCCGACTAAAACCAGCTTTTTCCAGTTAACAGTACAAACTCAGGTTCACAGTGTGATCAAATATCCTGCAACAATATTCTTTATGTTTTTAAGGGGCATCAGTGGGAAAAGACAGAAGGAAAGTGAGAGAGCTAGGGAGAGAAAGAGGAAGGGAAGAGAGGAATGAGAGATTGGCTATAAATGTTCCTATATGCCCATGTGTTTGAATACTTGGCCCCAGTGCTGTTTTGAAAGGTTGTGGGTAGGAGGCATGGCTTACAGAGGTAACTCCCTGGCCACGGATCATTAGGTTATAGTTTGGTCTTCCTTCCAGCCCAAGCACTCTGCTTGTCAGACTGCCCTAGAGTGCACCCTCACAGACAGAAGCAGTCTTGATGCCATAGGTGTGCTCTTTACAGCATGAACCAAAATCAAACTTTTCTTCCTTAAGTTGTCTTTCTAAGGTGACATCAAGAAGTGGGGCTGTTGTTAAGGTGAACTGGGCCATGTGACTCTGACCTTTGGAAATGGTTTGCAAGAAGAAGTGGAAGAATTGGACCTGTAAGCAACAGAAACCGTAGCTTAATGGATTATTTGAGAGAGAGTTTAGAAGACCAGAATGCCAATAGAAATATGGACAGCTCATGAGATTTCAGAGAGGACTAAGTACCCTAGTAAGGGTACCATGCTATATTCTGGCAAAGACTCTGGCTACATTTCACTAAGGCCTCAAATTTTGAGTAAGGATGAATTAAAAAGTGATGAACAAATTGTCCAGTCAAAGAAATTTCCTGTCAGAATAGTGTGGGTATTTCTGTAACTGGCTACTGCTAGATGGACTTAGCCAGATTTACTATGAGGATGGGGAAGGAAGAGTCGAGCTTCAAGGGAAGACTTGAAAGCACACAGCTGGGAGCATGGGCCTGTTTAAAGTAGTGATATAGTGGACAAAGGAGGTACATAAAAAGACCAAGGCAGTTAACTAATAAAGAGATCAGATATTATTTTATTAAGATAAATTACATGCTTTGTACAGTGTCAAAAGAAAAACGTGTCTCCAAAGCAAGAACTCACTCACAGAAATCCCCCAGTGTGTAAAAATGCAAACTCATTAGAAAACAGAGTGCCTTCCCTGGGAAAAGGCTCCGTGATTGACAGAATTGCCTAGAGAAATGTCCTGGGTTCTGCCAGGCTGGCTTGAGGTCACAGGAGGCATGTGACTGCATTTCAGACTAGCTGCAGTACTGGCATTTTCCTCATTGTGCTAGGTTTGTAGGCATAGGAGTTGTAGGTCACCAAGGCTTATATCAAGGTTCCAGAGAAGATGATAAGGCCAGGCATGGTGGACTGCAACCCTAACATCAGGGCCTTCCGACATTGTGAGATTATATCTCCAGGGTATATCTCTAATTCAGGGTTGCTGGGTTGGAAGGCATGTGTGTTTTTGCTGTGTAAGAATTGTCCAGATGTTCTCTATGGACACTACTGCCTTATTCTCCATCTAGCCAGTTATGACTTCCTGCCCTTCTCAACGAGGGCTGTGTGATCCTTCCTGCACTGATGGATAGTTTGAGTTGTACTTTCTATAGAAATTGCAAACCTTTTCTCATGTTTGAGAGCTGCCAATTCTTATTGCTTTTATTTCTTCTCACCTACTTTGCCCAGCTTCCTACTGAGTTCTCCATTATTTTAAAGAAGTCTTCATCTATCAAATCTAGCAGGTCTCTGTGTGGTGTGAGTTCAAGGGCCTTGCCCACTTGTCTTTTGCTTGTGGTTTTAGGTACATGAGAGCCTTTCTTGTTTTGCAGAAAGGCTTTGTTTTTTCTTTTACACAGTTGCTTCATTTTTTTTTTCTGAATTTTTGTTTGAGAAAGTTCCTAACTCTAATGCTATTTTTATAACACTAATTTTAACATTGAAAATAGTTGTGTATGCTTTTAATTTTAAATATTTAATAAATTAAAATTTTATTTTCATGTAAATATATACCTTAGAACCTAATTCATTTTTCTTGTTTTCTAAATTTTGTAATTTTTTTTAAAAAGATTTATTTATTTTACGTATATGAACAGCTATCTTCAGACACACCAGAGGATGGCATCGGATCCCATTGCAGATGGTTGTGAGCCACCATGTTATTGCTGGGAACTTGAACTCAGGACCTCTGGAAAAGCAACCAGTGCTCTTAACCTCTGAGCCATTTCTCCAGCCCCTAATTCATTTTTTCTAGGCACCACATTTTCCACTAATTTGAAATTCCATTTTCATCTGATTTACCAAATCCTGCTAAGTAACTGGACTGATGCAGAACTTTCTAGGTTGTCTCTTAAATCTCACAACAGTCTGTATTCATACAGTCTCACATGTGCTCAACACTGGCACAGAAAGCCCCACTCACCTCTGTCGTTTCTTTTATTCTAAAACTTTCTGTGCATATTTACTTTCCTTTTCTTTCCATGTGAACTTTAGCATTAATCTTTAACAATAACAAAGTATTTATCCTTCTTACATTGGATTTTTTTTTGGTTTTTTGGTTTTTATTTCTCATTATTTGGTTTTAGTTAAATCCTCTTGGATTGCTTCAATAAAATTTTAGTGTATTTTTATACAGTTGTCCATTTCTTTATTTTTAAATCAAAGCTATTTTATTAAAATTCCAATCAAATATATAAAATCTTCAGCTATTATCAGGAAACATTCTCTGTACAAAGACCAAATGCTTTATATTTTAAGATTTACTGGCAAGGATCTTCTATTGTATTCTTTTTGATGTAATGTAAGATCGAGCATAGGACATTTGCAAATGCTTCTACATAGATATGTTCCAATAAAACTTTGTTTCCCACTACTGACATTTGAACTTCACTTCACTTTCATGTCTTGTGAAATACTAATACTGACACTTTGTTCAAACGTTTAAAACTATAAGATATATTTTATTTTTACCATTAATTTATTTATTTACTTTATATCCCTAGCACAGTTTCCCCTCCTTCCTCCCCTCCCCTCCCCTCCCCTCCCCTCCTCTCCTCTCTTTGCCCCCATTCACTACTCCCTTTTTCTTCAGAGAAGGGCAGGCCCCCATGGATAGCAAGCCACCTTAGCATATCAAGATACAGTAAGACTAGGTACATCTTCTGTTGAGCCAAGGCATCCCAGTTAGGGTAAAGGGCTCCAAAGGCAGGCAACAGAGTCAGAGAAAACTCCTGCGTCAGTTCTTAGGGGACCCACATGATGACCAAGCTACACATCAGTTACATATGTGTACGAGGCTTAAGTCTGTCACATACATGCTGTTTTATTGGTGGTTCTGTCTCCATGAGTCCCTATGGACCCATTGATTCTGTTGGCTTTCTTGTGGTATCCTTGACTTCTCTGCCTCCTTTAATCCTTCCTCTCTTTCTTCTACAAGATTTCCCAAGCTCCACCTAATATTTGGCTATGGTCTCTGCATTTGTTTCATCAGCTGCCGGATGAAGCCTCTCAGAGGACAGTTATGCTAGGCTCCTGTCAACCATAACAGAACATCATTAATAGTGTCAAGGGTTGGCTCTTTCCCATGGGGTGGATCTCAATTTGGGCCAGCGATTGGTTGGCTGTTCCTCAATTTCTGCTCCATCTTTGTCCCTGCATAACTTGTAGGTAGGACAAATTTTGGGTAGAAGGTTTTGTGGGTGGGTTGGTGTCCCCCTTCATTGGAAGTATATTACCTGGTTACAGGTGGTGACCATTTCAAGTTCCATATTCCCTGTTGCTAGGAGTCTTAGCTAGTGTTACCGCATAGATTCCTGAGAGTTCCCACTGTCCTAGCTTTCTGGCTCATCCAGTGCTGCTCTCACACCCTGAGTTTTTAATCCATCTCTGATTTTATTTATAACAGGTTTTCTTCTGCAGAAATTTTGAGCTACCTTACCAAAGTATTCTATTGTCTACAGTTCCCTAGACAACCCCAGAGAATCTTCTAGGAAGAGAAGAGGTAGCAGAAGGTGCAAATGACTACTTTGTCATTTTAATATTTTTTCACTGCATTTCCTTCTCATTGTTGTATTGACTTTTGTCTAGACCAGTTGTGCTAAGCAGCTTTTTGTTACTGTGACAGAATGCTTAAGGTAAGCAAATTAAAGGACTAAAGGTCTATTTTGGTTCACAGTCTTAGAGTTTCAGTTTGTGGTCCCTTGAACCATTGTTTTGTACCTATGTCAACACAGTTTAGACTAGAGGAAGTACCTACCCATGGAAACCTGTTTGTGTCATGCCTGTGATAAGCAAAGAGGAGGAACCTGGGCTCAAAAAGTCCATGAAGGACACACCAGCAATGACCTAACTTCCTCCCACTACATGCAAGTCATTAGCATGTTAGGAACACTTCAGTTAAAAACCTAAATAGCAGCATCACATGTTATTTGTGAAAGCATAACTGTTTTGCTCACTTCTTTGAAGTAAATACCTTTTGTGTTTGTTTGTTTGTATTCATTAGCCAGCTGCTGAGACTGAAACATGCTTTCATGTTTCATGTCATATTTAGGGAGTATCTATAGTTTAAGAGACCTTTTGAAAGATTTATTTTGTTTTTTTGTTAGGTGTATATGTTGTGTGTGTGTGTGGTGTGCATGTGTGTGTGTGTGTGTTTCACATGGTAAAGATGTCTGTGGAGTCCAAAAGAGAGAGAATCGTCCCTTTCCTAATTGCTGAGCTGCCTCTCTGGCTGTAAAAGGATTTGTTTTTTAAACCAAAGTAAATGGTACTAATAAATTAACAGAGCTAAGGTGGGTTTTTTTGTTTTGTTTTTAATGGCTACAAATTCTCAAACATGGACACAATCTGGTATGAAAAACAC
This sequence comes from Mastomys natalensis, assembly GCA_021653895.1. Lineage (NCBI taxonomy): Eukaryota > Metazoa > Chordata > Mammalia > Rodentia > Muridae > Mastomys > Mastomys natalensis. The sequence continues at coordinate 679,292 of JAJTUV010000621.1, read as the reverse complement.
ACACCTGAAAAGTAGTTTGCCTAGAAACACAAAGGTGAGCTGGCAGTCGTAGTGCATACCTTTAATTTCAGTACTTGGGAGACAGAGGCAGACTGATCTTTATGTGGCCATGTTCATGCTTGTATACCTGCCCATGCCTTTCTTCCTGCCTGAGACTTCTATCAAATCTCAGACATCAAATCATTTCATCCAAAATTCTTTCACACACATCTCTGAAGATGAGGATGTTGTGGAATAAGCATGATGCTGTGTGTGACTATTTTGGGACTTGTCATTCATCCCCCCGCCCATGTCTTTTCTTACGCTCTCCAGCTGCTGGCTCTACTGCTTAGCATTCAAACGGACTTTGTTTTATCCATGGATGAAACACAACATGCAGTGTTTGTCTTCCTGTGCCTGATTTATTTCACTTATGTGAACAGTTCCATACTGAAGAACACATTTCCACAAACTTGCTATAAGAAACTGTGCAACAACCAAACTATTTTTCTCTTATGTTTTACTAATATGTAGATGTCCTATTAGTGATCCATCTGTGCCTTCCTGGAAAATATCTATTTCATCACAGTCCATGTTAGTAATAATGAATTACAGAATTCTCTTTCTTGATATTTTAATGAGGACTTTGGAGCAAAGTCTCACAATGTGTCCTAGGCTGACCTCAAACTTTTAATCCTCCTGCCTCAGCCTTTCAAATGCTGAGTTTTGGGTGTGCACCTGGTTTTCACTTGTAAAGACCTTGCTTTTAGAGTAGATCCAAGTGTTTAAGATACCCAGGGTCCTAGTAGTTAAAATGGCACCAATAAATACCTGTTATCTGGCACTTGAGTGTTTAGCTGGTCCCACTCTATCCTATTGGTTCCCAAGACAGCATTCATCATAGTCCCATCTTAGGATCACTGGGATCAATCCACTAGAATATCTTGATACTCTTGTTTCCAGCACTGCTATAGCTTCTCATGAAAACATGACATTATGAGTGTAACTGACAATATAATTTCATGCAATTAATTAACATAAATATAATACAATGACCATGATAGTCAGGCAGAGGTGACGTTGAATGAAAGGAAAACAAAGTTTAAGGGCTTGGGAGAGAGATGGCTCAATGGGTAAAGGAGCTTGCTGCCAAGCCTGACCATCTGAGTTTGATCCCCAGGACTTATATGGTAGAAGGTAAGCCCTGGCCCACAGTTTGTCCTCTGACCTCCATATGCTTGTCATGGCATATGTTCATCCAAACACACACACGACACACACACACACCACAAATATAAATTCATATCTGTACAGTATCATTTCTACCTCCTTAAACATTTTCTGATATAGGTGTGAGCATGGCCACAGCTACTAGCTTGGCTACTGGGGTTTTTCCAGTGTTGGGAAACATCTTGGATGTTTCTTCCATGATAATCTATGTCTGGAGGCCCTCTGGCCCTTCTGCAGATTGGCTTTTCAAGTCATTTCAGTTTGAAATAGGTAGTATATCAGTAGGTGATATTTTGAGGCGACAGGTTCTACGATCCTTCACAGTCCATGTGTGTATGCTTAATGGCCAGTGCACGTTCTTTTTCTTGGCCATTATGTCAGGCTGAGGGAGAAGATACACACAACCTGGAGGGCTATGACCACTCCATGAATAGACTTACAGGACCACAGCCATGTGGGCACCATCAGTAGCAGAAAAAAAAATGGAAAAAAATACTAAACCATGAACGGTGACTCTATTGGGTAATTTGGGGGCCAGAGAGACAAGATGTAGGTGTTTTGTTGTTTAGTTGGTTGCTTTTTTGTTGTTGTTGGTTTTTTTTTTTTTTTTTTACAAATATTCTACAATGAATATACCTGAAAATTTAAAAGTCACTGTTTCAAATAGCAAAGTAGATAGTCAAAGGACAACAGCTATTCCTGCTTCTCAGACAATTACTCTATTTATTCAGATTCCTAGAAATACAATCCATTGGCCCTGATTATTTAAATTTTTTTCTTCAATACTTCTCTTCTTTCTAGTACTCATTGTGAGACACTATCAAAATCTCCTTATAAATCAAAACAAAACAAAATGATGTAAGGAATCTAAGAGCAGCTAGGAACCATCAAGATGACCGTCATCCATCAAGGTCAGTTTCCACCCTACAGAATGGCTTCTTACACTGACTTTTCCTGGCTCTGCTCCTTTTTCCTTAAGTATTTGAGGGCTGAACTGGGCCTTTCCTATGTGAGGCAAACACTCTGCTACTAAACAGTATCCTAAGCCCTTTTTTAAAACCTTTCATTTTAAACAAGGTCTCACTGAGTTGCCCAGGCTGGTCTTGATCTCATTCTATAGTGCAGGCTAGCTTGAAACTTGCTCCTTCAGTTTCGAGAGTAGCTGGAATTTCAGGTCTGTGTCACTAGGCTGGCAAAGGCTCTCTTCGTGTAACCCCATGGACCCATATTTCTAGCCCTCTACTGAGCCAGTGCCTACATATACATAGAAACCACACAAAGACCCGGTGCTTTTTGGAAACTGCAAAATAGGCCAGCACTAGGCTTTTGACATTCCTTTGCCTCCCTCAACAACATAAATCATGGACACAGTAGTACCCTGAGTTTTCAGGTGCCTCATTTAAAGGGAAACCAACTCTCTCCACCCTTCAGAGAGGCCAATGTGCAAGCCACCGGAAGAGCCCAGAGGCTGATTTCCTGCTGGCTTTTATGAAATTTGGGGTTTCTGCTTGTCAAAGACACCTCAAGTCAACTGGCATGCTGGAGTTTCAGAAACAGCGGGTCAGAGGTGAAGCCCAAAACCAAAGGAGTTCATACCTTCAAGACTGGGGGCAAAGCAGGGTGGCTTGAGAAGCTAACTCACACAGCACTCAAAATCAGACAAACACAGGCACAGCTGACTACCACATGAAGGACCCTCTTTTAAAGGGTTCTTTAAATGGGGATAAAATTCTGTGACTTAAAGTACCTACCTGGCACATGGGAGGCTCCAGGTTCAGTCTCCAATATTACCCTTTCCCCAAAGAGATATAGGAAGGAGAGAGAGAGAGAGAAGAGAGAGAGAGAGAGAGAGAGAATGAGAGATGACATCTAGTCTGGAAGAAATGAAGGCTCTCCTATAAAAGGAAGAAATAAAATAATTTGGCTTCTCCTCTTAGTACCAACAGTGCCATTTACAAAAATAACAGAGACCTCAAAATTGTCCCACGCCATCCCTTTGGGTTGCCAAGGCAGGATTCCAGGCGCTTGGGTGGTCAGTGAGCTGAGGCAGAGGCAAGCAGCCCAGGAAATTGCGGAAAGAAGTATTTCTTCAGACAGAACACTGCTGGAGAATGTTACTGGCAGTTGTGGGACAATAGCTACATTTAACCTGGGCCCAAGGTGGAGGAGCCCGTGAGACACTGGTAAGTGCTCAGAATGGAGCCAGTGTGGAGACTCACTGGACAGTAGGAGTAGTGGGTCTCCATGCAAATATCTGCTTTTATTTGCTCAGTTCACAACTGTACATTGGGACAAACTCAATTTTGAGGTCTAATGCATTCAAAGAGTCAGTGAGTTAGCATTAAGGTCTTAGTCACCACCAAGTTTTGCTTTTTTTGTTATTATACTCTATGGTCACAGCTTTAGAGAACTAGCTCTTTTCCTCTACTCTATGATAGAGCAAGAAATCTGCAACCAAATAAATAAATACCTCAGTGATTATCTTAATTTATGAATGCAATAAGCAGGCACAGGTAAAAGAAGCCCTAGGTGTTTGGCTTTCCTGTATACAAACTGGCCTCTGGGCCTAACCAGCCCTGAGAACAGGATATATCCTCTGGCCTGTGTCTCTGGATATGAAGAAGGTCTGAAACCAGAGAAAGCAGAAGAAAAGCCTATTAAATGCCCACGACTATAGTTCTGGGGATCATTTCCTCTTGTTTGTGAAACACCTCACCATCTCCATCGGTCACATCCACATCCACAACAATTAACAATCCAGTCTGAACAAGCTGTCGGCAAGGTGATGCAGGCTTACAGCGTCTTCCACAAGCTTCCGACTCACAGGCACCGTACCCTCCTGAGACAGGAAGGCCGGACTTTCCAGAGTTGATGTTGCTGGGTTCAGCTGAGTCCACCATCCAGGAATCTGGGGTCTCTCACTGGTGTGCACAAATGCTCCCTCAAGGAAGGAAGCAGACACAGAGACTCTGGGGGAAGAAAGCAGGGAAAGATAACTGCATTACAGCCATAATAATACATTGCCTGGACATCAAGGCAAGCCTTCAGATCCTTTAAGGATACTTACCTGTCCTCATTACTTAGGAGTTCCTGAGTGACATTCTTGCAAGCCATGGTCTCTGGTACATGATTTAAGGGAGTTTGGCCCACAGTTATTTTGCCTGTTGCTTTGGACAATGCAGTGCATCAGGGCAGGAGTGTGTTGTGCAGTAAAGCTGAGTGCCTGTGCTCTCATCAAAGCACACCCTCAGTGAACTAACATCTTCCCACTAGGCCCCACTTCCTAACAGCACAGGAAAATGGAGACCATGCTTCCAACTCTGAGGATTTTGGGAGACACTCAAGATATAGACTATAGCTGCTTTTCCCAAAGAACACACCAGAGTTCAGAGTTCACACCTCCTCTCTTCTGCTTTGCCAGAAAAAGTCATATTGTTAATTTATATTCTTACTATGGAGATACATATACGTGTGTGTGTGTGTGTGTGTGTGTGTGTGTGTGTGTGTGTGTGTGTGACAATTTTTGCTATGTCACCATCACCATTTTCCCTTCTCTTAAACCCTGGTTAGCACTCCTCCATTTTCTATCCAAGAGTTGCCTTCCTTACCTTTCCAAGTAGGAAAGCCCTAGTTGCCTGCTGAATGGGCACAGGTCCCACTTCCTCTGTATAAGACTCAGTCTGGAGCGTGAGGCTGCTTTGAGAAACTGTTCTTGGTGGGGGGTGCTGGAGTGTTCAGATAGAGGGTAGAGTCTGGTGACAACTTTTGATAACTTCACTTCTTGTATTTTTCAGTCCTCTGATGGATCTGGATTGTGACCTGCAAAGTCAGAACATGAAGAAGCTGGAAGTGGGGAAGGCGAAGGCTGCAGGCATGGGCGCTCCTACAAGGTCGTAAGACAGCATTTGATCGCAGCAGGGAACATTCTGTTTCTGAGTTCTCCATCATATGATCACAACTTCCCAGATGGATCAGGTTGCTTAGAAAGTTCAGCAGCAGTCTGAAGAAATGGAAAACCTGGTCCAGTCCCCAAAACCTCACAGTATTTTATTTCCGATTCTGGCCTTGCGGGGATCACCGAGAGCTCCTCTATAGGCATTGCAGCCCACAAGAACATGTAGAAGTGAACTCCACAGAGTTCCATGCACTTGGGGACTATCATTCCCAGAGAGGCAAAGAACACATTAATAAAACAAAATGTTGGGGAAAATAAGTTTAAAATCACTGTGTTCCTTTTCTTAATTCCATCACTGACAGTTACTGATAGCCTATGAATCTAGAAGTTGAGAGAACCCCCTTCTGAAGTACTGGTTTATAACAACCAGCTGCTTGACAACAGTTCCTCTCTTATATATTAGGTGTTTTAGAACTAATGATGTATCATTGTATCTACTGGTAACTTAGGGTGAGCCATAGTTCGTGAATAGCTGTGATATGATGAGTGGCTGTCTCATAAACCATGAGTGTTAAAAATAGTGTGGCAAATGTACTTACTTGCCTTATTCTGTCCCTTCTTTTCCTGAAAGGACCCTGGTTTCATTTGAAGAGAGCAACATACCCAACTAATAAGTGCCTTTTCTAACTACTTACTGCCTAGCTTCTTACTGCCAAGAACTGCATTCTAAGCATTGAGTTTCCAGGTAGGACTTCATGGAAATGTTCCTCATGAAGGCTAATTCAGTTGTGTGATGAATCCATTTTGCCTTTGCATGGCTCCTATTTTTTTTTTTTTTCTAGAAAACATATGCACTGGCAGGAACTCCAAGCAGCTGCCCTGAGAGTGGAAGCAATGCCTTGAGGTATGAGATCAGAAAGGCAGAAGGTTTGGGTCCTCTACTGACAGACGAAGCTGGCCACACCAGTCCTGAATGCCTATAATGGCAAAAGGAACACTTGTAAGTCAAGCTGATCTCACTAAGGATTTTCTTTCAATGCACCAGAGCTCACTGTTAACCAAAGAAACTAGAGTAGCCACTTGAGAGAGTTTATTGACACTTCTCATGTCAGGGATCTGGCTAGCTTTCCAATAACCTTCCATGTTCCCAGCTGCCGCGTCAAGTGAAACCTGCTCAATTATCCGATAAGAACAGCAAAACTCTCTTCTGTCTAGGGATTCCTCCTCACCCCAGATGTAGCCTGTGGCCCTCTATCCTTTCTGCAGGATGGACCTATGCCTCCCTGGCCAGATTCCTTATAGAGCTACAGCCCTGAGTTCCCACCAGTCTTTGCTTTCACGATGACTGTTTCTCCCGTAAATCTTAGTCTCGTTTACTCGTGTGTCCCCCTTTTGGATGGAGCGTCTCTCTACAAGGTTGCCATGTCACTTGGCTGTGATGTTTTCTGCAGGTTTCTGCCACTTTCTCTCCATTTGTCAGGAATAGAGTTTCCAGTAAGAGGAAGCTTCTTTTTGATGCAGTAAATGGATGTAAAATGGGGAGCAAACAACTTTGGTTGGGACAGACTTGCCTAGATTCCTTTTCCAGCTGTCTGACCCAAATCCAAGAGCTTGCTATTTCTCTCTGTGCATAAAATACAAATAAAGAAGGCCTGACATAGAAATAATGGGTTTTTCAGAATAGAAATGTTTAGTTTTCTTTGTCTCAGCAATGATGGCACCTGAGGAAAAAGTCTCTGGCAAAATGTGGCATGTACACTAATGTGTTTGTGTATGCGTGTGTGTGCGTGTGCGTGTGTGTGTGTGTGTGTGTGTGTGTGTGTGTGTGCTTGTGTGGATGTATGCATGCAGCTGTGCATGTGTGTGTAAAGGATCAGTGTTGGGTACTTACTTTATATCTCTTCACCTTTTTTTTTTTGACTATGCTGGCTGGCCAGTGAGCTATAAGAATGTCCTGTCTTGCCCCGACTCAGTGTTGGATTTATAGTTATGTGTCACTGCACTCAGCTCTTACATTGGTACCGTGGATCCAAACTCAGGTCTTAGTACTTCCATGGCAACCATTTTCCCAACAGTCATCTCCTCAGCCTCTTCTGTCTTCTTTTGGACATTTATATACAGTAGAGAGTGAAGCATTAGCGTTAGATTTTATAAAGACATTACAATTTGGTTCCTAGTGGGTAGATGGCTAGAGATGGATAGATAATTATTGACAGAAAGAGAGAGAAAAAAGTGTGTAGGAAGGTAGATGGGTGGGTGAGTGGGCAGACAGATGGGAGGAAAGGGTGAAATATTAAACCAGAAGCTGAAAGAAAATCTAGTTCAAATTCCTGCCACCATTATGAGAAAGGGGAAGCTAAGAGACCAAGTGTGCCCTTTCCTCAGCAACACCTGAAGTCTAGTTCAGAGGTCTATGGTTAATTTATTCTACAGTAGGAAGCAATCTCCAAATCTCCATAATTCAAAGTAACAGTCAATATCCATGTGCACATCTATCAAGTGGGAGGGGGCCTGTTTATCTCAGCTGTCAGCCTCAGGAGGATAACATCTTCCACTTACGGTTACAACCATCCTTAGTCCTGTTTCCACACAAGTCTTCAATTTTATACCACCAAGAAAAATTATCTTGTCTTTCAACAGCTCTTTGGTGTCCTCTGAGAAGTGAACTGCCAGAGCTATTAACCTCTAAAAAAAAAATAATCTTCTTTTGTGTTCTAGAAGAGGAGAAAGAAATACTGGGGGCTCCAGCTGTGTCTTCTTCTATAGAGTGTTATGTAGGCTCTACCCAATAACCTACAATTTTGTGTGGAACTGTCCACACACACCATGTCACAAAAACTGAGGCAGGGGTGAGGAGCAAAAATCTAGATTCACCTGGTGAAACCTTGAACCTTTCTTCAGATGACATAGGATTGATCAGTCATAAGTCTTACAAAACCCCAGCCTAAAGCCATGGGGACCCTTGACGCCTCTAATTCTGATTCTTTGTGACCAAGTCTGAAATAGTGGTGTTAAGAGTCCCTAACATGATACTGTGGCCATGCAGGGAGATGGTTTCAGAGCATGCTGCATTTCTAAGCCCAGTGGTCTTCAGAAAATGCTCAACTCATGATGGACTGTTCCCCTCCATCTCTTGTAACCAACCCCATTCATCTGACAAGAAGAGATCATTGTCATAGTTTATGATGAAACCAAGGTATAGAAGAGTAAGAAGAGTTGACCAAGTTTATCACCAAGATAATCTGGGCTATCTAAGAACACCAAAGATAAAAATTGGACTCCCACTGCCTGGGCAAGTGTGGGTATATGCCTGCTCACACTGTATCTACCCCAGGTTGCCAAGGGTTTCTTCTCTATGCCATCACTTGGATTCTGAGATGATGATTGTGTTCTTATGACCACAGCATCAGGGGTGCACATTCTTTTTGGCCATCACAACAGAAAGAGAGAGAGATGGCAGTATCAGCATACGCTTGCATGTACAATACACTAGTCATTTCTACTCCCAGAACTTAAACCAAATCAGTCACATGGATTCAGCCCCCAGCAGTTCTAGAAAGTACCGGATCCTGTGTGCATGCAATAGGTAAGGACTGCCATCTGTGCTAAGCCAAGCAACTCTAGATGAGGTGTGGTTAAGTATCTAAGAGCCCTATATTTCTTAGGATCAATGTGGTGTTAAGTAAGCTGGAGTCTAATTCAGTGGCCTTGGGTGAGCTGTTTCATATCGAGGCAGGGTATAAATATCTTTGTAAATAACAGTAGCTTTCAAGGGTTATTTCATCTTACCTGAGACCGACCACTGACATTAAGCTCTTACTTCAGTGTCTCACACAAAGTGATCCTCACAGAACAGCAGTGGAAGTTGCCATTTTAAAGCTCAATGGTACCTCAAGGCTATCACGTTGGTGTCTGAAGTAGATAATGTTTTTAAGGTGATACACTGATCTTTTCAATGTAGATCATGGACTTGTTCAAAAAAGAACCCATTAGAGTCAGGCATGGTGGGTCACATTCCCAATAATCTCAAGACTCTCAAGCCCAGGGAGAGAGTGGATTGAGTGAGACATCCTGAGAAATTCTCTTAATTTTTTTCTTGCTATTGTGATAAAGTATCCTGACAAAAGTGACATAAGGGGACAAGATTTATTCTGGATCACAGTTGAGGTTACAGTACATCATGACAGGGAAGTCACAGGAGCAGGAACTTGAAGGAGGTGGTCATATTGTGTCTGAAATCAGAAGCACGGTGACAAATGTCTGCATGTTTGTATTCACTTTATACACTTTGTCCACTTTATACATCCAGTATCACCCACTTTCTACATCTAATATCCTCTGCTTAGGGCGTGGTGACACCCACAATGGATGGTCCTTCTCAAATTAATTAGCATAGTCCCCTATAGACATCCCCAGAGAACCATCTCCCCGAAGATTCTAGACCCTGTCAAGTTGACAGTTAATACTTGCCACTAAAACTCCACCCCTTGTTAACTTGATGCCTAAATACATCACTTTTGAGCCACAACCTTCCACCTCTTGTCCACCTTGACTCATAACTATGTTACAATGTAAATACATTCAGATCAACTTTAAAAGTCTCTGTGGTCTTTAACAATCCCAACACTTTAAATATTCCCAAGCCTGTTAACTGTGAGCTCCTATAAAATAAAAATAAAATAAAATAAAATAAAAACCACGTTGCATACTTTCAACATATGGCACAGGGTAAGCATTCTTTTTCCAAAAGGGAAGAGTTGGGACATAAAACAATCACAACAGAGCTAAAGCTAACCCAAAATCCAGCTGGGCAAACACACATCCTGCAGCTCAGCGTCAGGTATACTGGGCTCCTGATGAACTCTGGCAACATTCCAAAGGGCTTGAGTAGCCCTTCTAGCTCTACAGCCTTCAACACACATAAATTATTTCCTGGGCTGGTTCCATTCCATGCTTATGGTTCTTAGCACACATGGGCCAGGAATCCAGATATCCTGTTCCTTGCACTGACACCATGCTGGGTTGGAACCTGTCACTCAGACATTAGATACTATAGATAGGCCAACAAGTCTTCTGTTATGAGCTCATAATTTTATCAATGAATTCCTCCTTCCACATATGCAAGCCTGACTGCCCATAGTAACCATGTCAGTGGCTTTCTCTGAAGATCGCATGGCTGAGGGGTAGCTGCTGCCCATTGGGCTGCTCAGCATCACCATAAAGGATCAGGCCACATGTAGCTAGTCCAAGGAAGAACCAAAGTTTAGTATGAGTGCTTCTGGGTGTGCCTTGATTTCATACCACCACCAAGCTGAAATGTCCTAAGTTGAGCCACTGTAAAGTGGAAACAGCCTGTTTATTAAGCACTTCCTGTGTCTTGCGTACTATTCTCTACACTTACAGGATGGACAACTTGCAAAAACCCTGACCAGTGGTGCCGACAGCCTTTGAGGAAGTGTGATGTTACCCAGAAAGTCCTTTTGAGATGTGAAAGGATGAGAACACATATTTGAAGTGACCTGGAAGCTGTCTAGCAGACACCGAGGTTCAGTTCTGTGTCTCCCCAGAGCCCAGCTCTATCCACAGAGGCACCAAGTCTTTTCAGGTGAAGATGGGTACACTGAACCTGTATGACTGGCTTATTGCTGAGCCCCTGAGGAAATGCATTCCTTACCTTGTCAGAATGAGCTTTCCAAAAAGCCACAGCAAGAAGGCAACAGTCACACTCCTAGGTTCTTTCTTCTACCTTTCTATGCTCCCCTAACTCAGATAAGCCTTAGAGCCTTCTCAGAAACCTTAAGAAAATATGGTCTTCATACCTGCTAGGCGACCCTCCATCTGGGTGCTAGACAGGATACAGAGCATTCCATATCTGTCAATCTGTTTATAGTGTGCCTGCTTTGCACAAGGGCAATAGAAATACCATCTGGCTGGTAGTGACAGCACTATGGACTGAAGTCCTATTGTAAAACAACTTTCCAAATGGCCAGGTGACTCTCTGACCAGAAGAGAGCCACATGTTCCACCTACATGGGGCTCTCAGCATATCTTAGAGGAACCAGGAAGCAACCGTTTGCTCACCTTCTGTAGCATGTCCCCAAAGCCTCATAATACCCTATTGCAAATTCCTTTCTGCTCCAGCTACAAGAGTAGATTCTGTCCAGTAGGTGAACCCTGACAAATACCAGACAGATGTTAGGAAGGCCAGCAGGCAGACCTAAGGAACAAAAAGCTAAGACCTACTAATTCAGTGGCTCCCAAACTCCTGCATCCAAATGTTGCATAGATAATTGCAAAGAAATCTGTTCTCTCACCTGTGCATGCTTGCCTCGAGCATGTGCTTTAATGTGCACTTTACAAAATAAAGTGACATGTTCAGCCTCCCCAGACTTACTCAAGGAATATTCAAAGGGCCAAAAATAGCTACCAGCAGAGCCACATACCCTGCCTGGTACTGTCCATCTGCTTGATCTTGTACCTCTCTGTTAAGGAAAGTGCTTGCTTTAGGAACAGTGCTACATTTGGGTTGACAAGTTCTGAATTCAGATACAAGGGGAAATGTTAAGGAGCAGTCAGTGTTAGTAGCTTCATTCATGGTGTCATTCCTCTAAAGGAATTTAAAAGAAAACTGAAAAAAATATTAGTTCATATTCATGTTTGAGTTATAAGAAGGAAAGAGTGATATTTTTTGGAAGCATAAATACAAGTTGGACCATGGAAATGCTACACTAATGAAAGTCCAGCTGGCATAGGTGATCATGAATTGCAAGCCTCCAGGAGAGCAACTCTACAGAAACAGAAATAGATGCATGGATGCCTAGCCTAGGAACCTGATGAGCATTGGCTGTCCCATAAAGCAAAGGTTCATCTTAGTGATGCTGATCTCTTGTTAATCACAGGTATTTCTTTAATCCCAGATCATCGTAAACCATGGATCATTGATTCAGTTATCACACAAACAGTCTGGAGAGTCATTGCCTGCCTATAAAAACTTAACATTCTTGTCCAAGTTCACACAGGACAATTTAATAAGCTCCAAGCACTCAAAAGCTTTTCTAGCCCCAAGTTCCAAACAAGTTCCACAATCCTCCCCAAACAACATGGTCAGGTCACACCCAACTCAATACCCTACTCCTGGTACTAAATTCTGTCTTAGTTTGCTTTCTATTGCTTTGACAACTACCATGGCCAAACCAACTTGAAGGGGGAGGATTATTTTGTCTTACAAATTACAGTCCATCACTGAAGGAAGCAAAAAACTCAAGGTAGGAATTGGGACTCAGGAACTGAAGCAAAGACTGTGGAGGAACACTGCTTAATGACTTGTTCTCCAGGCTCACTTATTTTGCTTTTTATACAACTGAGGACCTCCTGCCCAAGGGTAGCACCACTTATAGTGAGGCTGGGCCCTCCCACATCAATCATTAATAAATAAAATGCCTCCACAGACTTGCCTACAACCCAATCAGATAGTGAAACTTTCTCAATTATAGTATCCTCTTCTCAAAAGCATCTAGGCTGTGTCAAGTTGGCAAAAACCTAAGCAGCACAAAGAGGACTAAGCTTTCTTTCTGATGAGTTTAAAGCACACACGTCTCATTGGCATCCAAAGGTGGGACGCTGATGTTCCACAGCCTAAAGCGACACAACAGTTATTTGAACTCTGCCTTCCAGATTTGGAGTCGTGGGAGCCATGTGATAAACAGAGTTTTGAACTCAAGTCTCATCATGAAGTCTGTGAGTTTACAAATGTGCCCCACAATTCAGGGTGCAGAGCGTTTTCTATGTACTTAGCTTTCTGGTCTTAAAGAAATATCTCAAGGACAGAATACCCATATTCAACCTTTGCCTGAGAAGTGAGGCTTATGAAGGCAAGTGGTAGGACTTCCCTCTGCAGACTTATTCTACAGTAATGCCACAAAGACCAATGCCCTTAATTGCTGAGCGATCTCTCCACCTCAAATGATGCAGTTTTTATTGAATTCAGTTGGTGGTGCAGTCTTAATTTCTAAGTTCCTGAAGAGCTCTTTAGAGATAGATGTTGGAGAAAGTTTTCAAAGAGGGAGTGAATTCTATATTATCTTTTATTTCAGCATGTTGACAGTTGATTTCACCACCAGTTTCCTATTTTCTAGATATTGATTCAAATCAGAAGGATAGGGCTTCTAATCCATCAGCTATTGACATTCTTAGAAGGCAGAGATATATGATGGTGAATCACCAGGGTGCTAGCACCAGATAGATCTGTACTGGACCCTTTTATGCCTTTGCTTTGGTGCCTTTTCTGTTGTCTTTAATCCTAAGAAGGAATTTTAAAATCCCTTCTTGTATGTACTTATGCTCTTTAGGTAACACCCATGCACGCTATGCTTGTCACTTCATTTAATTTTCGGTTGAGGACTGTAGTTTACTTGCATGTACGTGCATGTGTATGCCCCATGCTTTCTGATAGGAGAAGGAACCCAGGACTTCACATAGGCTAAGTATGAACTCTGCCAGGAGCAGGCCCCAGCCTCTTTTATTCCCCCTTTCAAACAGGATGTTAGAAATGCATCTCAACCTTTCCTTTAAGTCAGCACAAAGGAGGAGCGCCTGGGTGGCATGTGATGTTTGCATATTCATGCCTTCCAAACACTGGGTTTTCAGGGTTTGTCTTTGCTAACTGAAGATGAAATAGTAGACAGAGTGGGAAACTGCTGGCTTTCTGACACCCACCATTTGTTTTTACAATGTCTTTTAGGAGACTACACTTCAGGATGCTTGGTTCCTTTGATGTACCAAGTTTATGAGCTTTGCCAGATTTTGTGTCTAGTAGGGGGCTTTTCTTGAGAATTCTCAAATGAAGATCCTTCCATGCCTCCGTGTTGACAATATGACTGAGAGTGTTACAAAATGAAGCTTCTGTAATGTGTGGCCCAAATGTCTAACTGATTCCTCATGAGATTGTGTGCGTGTGCGTGTGTGTGTGTGTGTGTGTGTGTGTGTAGTAACAGCAAAAATCATCGTTGTTTGGGTTAAGTGTTTCCAGCTTGGCTCCAAGCCTATGGTGCTAATGGGAGGTAGAGCCTTCTTGAAGAAGTGAAGTCACTGGGTATGTCTTGAATGGGATGTTGGGTTTTACCCTTTCTCCACACTCTGTTTGCCCAACATGAGGGGAACAGTTTTTAGTATTACCTGCTCCCACCATGATGAGACATCTTACCACAGGCTCCAAAGCAATGGGAACAGTGACTATGGACTGAAACCTTTGAAACTAAGCCCAAATCTCTATACCCAACAGGTCTGTTTTCTCTAGTGTTTTTGTCACAGCATAGGAAAGCTACAGCTGTATAATATAATGTACCATTAAAGGAACAGGTCTATGTCCTGAGCAGAGAAGCTCAATTTTCAAATAAGGAATTTCTTCAAATCATGTGTTTGTTTCAAATCCTAAATTTTGATTTAGGGACATTGTGGTGGTTTGAATAAATATGGCTCCCATAGACTCATGTGTTTGAATGCTTGGTTCATAAGGAGTGGCACTATTAGGAGGTGTGGCCTTGTTGAAGTGGGTGTAGCCTTGTTGGAGGAAGTGTGTCACTGTGAAGGTGGGCTTTGAGGTCTCCTATGCTCAAGCTACACCCAGTATGATACATAGTCTCCTTCTGCTGTCTTCAGATCAAGATGCCTTCCTCAATCACCATGTCTGCCTGGATGCTGCCATGTTTCCCACCATGATAATAATGGACTAAACCTATGAAACTGTTAGCCAGCACCAATGATTTCCTTTCTAAGAGTTCCCGTGGTTGTGATGTCTCTTCACATCAATAAAAGTTAACTAAGACAGACATGTTACATAAATTGCTAGAAAAGTTGACTTTATCATTCAAAGAATATTGAGTTTTAGAACTGATGTATGACCACCTAATATGTCTGGCATTTTTTTCTTTTAGTTTTACAAAGTCTAAATGTAGATTGTGTGTGAGTTGCCAATTATTATCTTGTTAAATTTTTATGAATTGTTGGTGCCACTAAGTAAGATGATATTAATCACTGAAGAGTAGTAGCACCACTTCTGGGCAAGGTGGCAATTGTTTTATTTCAATAAGAATCTTGAAAAGAAGCAGCAGATTGAAGGAAACACAGTTATACCATTCAGGCATCTCTATGACTTGTCTATTTAAGGGATTACATATGTTTGTTTGAATGACCATTGTACATTTGACCACCCCTTGAAAAACTAAACACAGAGAGAGAGAGAGAGAGAGAGAGAGAGAGAGAGAGAGAGAGAGAGGAAGAAGGAGGAGGAGGAGGAGGAGGAGGAGGAGGAGGAGAAAGAAGAGGAGGAGGAAGAAGAAGAAGAAGAAAGAAAGAGAGAGACTAATGGCCGCCCAAGAGCAGTCCTAGCACTTGGGCACAGGGGTGCTATGTGCCACCTACAGGACCTCTGGCACCTCTGAACTCTTGGAAACCTGTACACTGGAGAGGATTCAGCATCCTGTAGGTGGAGGCCTCCTAAAGGGAGGAGATGTTTTGTCCACAGATTTGGATATTATATGTGAGTGATTGTTCTCATTGATGTGATAGACTACTATCTAATTCTGCTGCCAAGTGCTTAGGCACAGCAAAAGAGAATGAAAGATGAGAGAAGTTGTCTTAAAGGCTAGGAAAATTCATATTCATATCTGTCACCATCCTGGCCTTAAACTTGTATTTTTATGTCTTTGTCTGCCTGGCAGAGGTCAAAACTTAGCTTCCCAGGAGAGATGTCTGCATCCAGTTCTGAAGCTAATTAATGTTCTCAGAGTCCAGAACTTCTGCTAAAGGTCTAGGCTGCAGCTTCAGAAGAAATGTGATGCTTTTTTTTTTGGAGCCTTCTAAATGGCTTTGTGGAGGGTGAGGCTCACATTGGT
Organism: Mastomys natalensis; assembly: GCA_021653895.1. NCBI lineage: Eukaryota > Metazoa > Chordata > Mammalia > Rodentia > Muridae > Mastomys > Mastomys natalensis. The sequence goes on along the minus strand of JAJTUV010000621.1, from coordinate 663,296 downwards.
TTGTTAAGAAGGGAAAGCATGTGGTTTAGTGGTGAGGAATGGATAATCTATTCTACATCCATGAGTAGTATCTTGGTTTGTGGACAGAGAAATATATGTAAGGACTGAAACGATGAGGAGGGTTGTGTGGTCTATTGCTTGGGTTTGTCTGCAGAGAACAGAAGTCAGTAAGGTTAGTTGAAGCAGACAGGGATTTGTGGCAGGATGCAAAATGGTTTTCAGACAGTGGGAAACATTGAAGGATCAGATTCCAGACTGATCCTTTAAAACACCACCCAACGCTGCCCTTTAGAACTCACCAAGCTATTGTCTTTTCTTTAACTCAGAAGGCATCAACCAAGTGGGCCATAATGATGGCCACCACATCTAGACCCAGACCATAACACTGGCCAGAACAAAGTACTTGGTAGTTCATGACATAGTGCTGTAACCTCCATGAGTAGAAAGTAGCTGCTGGTGCTGATATTCTAACATCCACCCCGCCTGATGGTTGTTGCATCACCAACAAATGACTGCTCAGGCTGTGCTTTCAATGCCCCATGAAGCCAACTAACAAATACAGTCACCACAGCATGCCTCATGCTCTCCTGAAAAAGCCAGATGCCAAGCTGGTGGTGCTTGTCAGCTGACAGATGTTCACTTCCCTCTTCTTGCAGTTTTGGGCCACCGTTTGCCTTTCAATGGTCCCTCAGAGGCTCATATGGGTTTTTGTTAGGTTGTGTTTGTTTTTTAAAAGCCTCTGTCCAAATCTTGATGCTATTGGAAGGATGTGTAAATTTAAGGAGAAGGGGTCTATTGGTTGGTCATTAGAGGAGTGTCCATGAACTGGGGTCATCATTAGAGGAATGTTCATGAAGCGGCATCCTTTCCCGTTCTCTCTTTCTCATGTCCAGTCACCAGCAGCTTCTTTTCCCACATGTCCCTCTGTGATACACTGTCATACTACAAGTCAATCCACCGTCTCCTGAAAACTACCATTGAATAAATTCATTATCTCAGTATCTATTATAGTGACAGGGACTGACTAATGCAGTTGAGAAATGGACCAAATCACTAGGGAACCCTAGGAACAAGGAACACGGGGAAGTGTTGAAGAACACCTGGTGTTTTAGCTCTAAGCGCATGGAGGCACACGAGAAGGATGTTGTCATGGACACTGATTTATTCAAAGCGGTCACATCAGGGCTTTCCCATGGTTTCTGTGACAGCTAACCCTGGTTGTCAACTTGACTGCATCTGGAAGCAAGCTTCTGGGTACTCCTGTGAGGGATTTCCTTGATCAGGTTATTTGAAGCAACGAAGACCCATCCTAAATGGGCAGTACCGTCGGGCAAGACTCCAGAATAAAAAAAAACATGGGAGAGGGAAACTGCTGTTTGCCTCCTTCCCTGTCCTCCACCCCCAAGTCTATCTATCTGTTGCTGAGGCCTTCCTTCATCAATATTAGAATCAGCTTCTTCAGGATTCCAGCACAGACTGAAAACCAGCAGCTCTCCAGGAATTCTCTAGGCTTCCAGGGACAGACAGACAGGGACAGCTGACACGGGACTGAACAACTACTGGATTCTTGTCCTCTCCAGTGTGAGACAGCCACTGTTGGACTCACAGACTGAATCCTGTAAAGTGCTCTGATAAATCCCCTCTTGATGTTTAATAAATACACATTTTAATGATGTATTCATTCTATCAGGTCTGTTCCTTTAGAGAGCCCTAACATAGTATCTTTAAACATGTGAACATTATTCACTTACTTAATAAAAACTGATGCCGGGTGTGATGCACACTTTAATCTCAGCACTTGAGAGGTAGAGGCAGAGAATCTCTGAGTTTGAGGCCAGCTGGTCTACAGAGTGGGTTCTACACAGCCAGAGCTACACAGAGAAACCCTGTCTCAACCTCAAACCCCTAAAATGGTGCTTGTGGTGGTTTGACTAAAAATGGCCCCCACAGGCCACAGGAAGTGGCATTACTGGGAAGGTGTGGCCTTGTTGGAGTAGGTGTGGTCTTGTTGGAGGAAGTGTGCACTGGGAGTGAGCTTTGAGATTTCAGATGCTCAAGCCGGGCCAGTATCTCACTGTCTCTTCTCACTACTTGTGGATCCAGACATAGAACTCTCAGCTACCTCTCCAGTACCATTCTGCTTACATGCTGGTGTGCTTCCCACCATGATGATAATGAACTAAACTTCTAGACTGTAAGGCAGCCTCAAGTGAAATGTTTTCCTTTATAAGAATTGCTATGGTCATGGTGTCTTTTCACAGCAATGAAACCCTGACTAAGACTGTGCTTATTTCTTATTCAGAGACCAAAGCTCCACGGTCCATTGTGTCATTTTTCTTGGAAGTTGTCCATTGTAGTCTATGCTCTGTATTCCTAGTTCATATATAATCCTATCTTGATATGTCATAGGTGAACCCAGATCTCTGCTCCTCTTTTTACAAGGCACAAATCCTATCTTGAGCACTTCCCACGTGACTCCATCCAACCCTACTTACTACACAGATGTCTCATCTTCATATAAACTTGAGGGTTACATTTCTAGTGTGTGAACTTGGGGCAGGGCACGTTCAAATCCAGCAGTTCTGTTCTCGAACTTGTTTCCTTCTCTTACATGTCTTTATTGGCAGGTGGAAATTATGAGAACATTATGTAGTGCTGCAATCTCCAGCCAGTGTTAGGTCAGTTAGAGCACTTACCCCATGTGACCTCAGGCTATTCCTGAATGACAGTTCTAACATCTGTAGACACTGAAAGGTTTGATGAGATAGAGGGCTGAGGCATCTCACAAGGCATCATTTACCGGGTTGTGTTTTCCAGTCAGATATGGTACGCAGCCTCAAAGCTCACAAACGTCCCTGGATCAACAGTCACAGAATCAACAAAGGACTATGGTATACCGTGTGTACCATGAAGCAGTGTGTCCAAGTCCAACAGAGCCACCATGCTGTGCGTGTCCTCTCTCACTCAGGATGAAATTGTACTGAAGATAAATAATAACTGAGTTTTATAAACAAAGGGTTGAAACAAAGGACTGGCGAAAAGCTCAGTAGTAAAGCGTTTGCCTAATAAATCTGAGACTCTGGGTTCCCAGTCTAACGTTGCAGTAACAATAAAAACAACAACAACAAATATTAATGTGAGGGCTAGATTTAAACAGGTGCGTGGACTCAACTCACAGAGGTAAAGGTAGGCAGGGCAGGCATTGTACCAGCTGGTGCTCACACCCACTTCCTGTCTGATGGTATCTGCGAATGTATAGATCCCTCTCCCAGCCTAGTAGGGACTTCCCACAGTGCCTGTCACAAGGCATGCAGGTTCAGTGTTCTCTGATATTCTGGTTTTGGAACAGAAGCTAGAAACTCAAGTCCCAAGTTTTTAAAATAACGACTCAGAGTGTTTGGAAATACTAAGCAGATCCAACTAAACATGTCTGCAGAAGGAATCTGACCCGCAAGGCTGCCAGGATATAACCTCTGGGTGAAAAGCTGATCTCTTTACAGGGCAAAGCAGGACCATGCCTGCTCTTGGAAAGCCCCTAGCCAGCTTCATAGGGAAACTCCCACTCCATAGAGGGTGGCAGCCTAGTACCAGCTCTAGCCACAGAAACCTCAGCCTTAGGATTCATGAAAGAAGGCATATTTCCTTGTAAGGTTGTATCTTCTATTTGTGGTGCAGATGTGGCTGGGAATACATGAGACAGGGAGCAAGCACACAGCTCAGTGTTCCTCCGCACTGGCAGACACCCCACTCCACACAGACTGCCAGTAGCCAGGAGCTGCGTAACTCTGAGACCCACAGAGGCAAATGGGAGCCATAGCCAATATCTGCAGCCTGTCTCTATTATGTACTTCTCACTGCTTCAAGACAAGGCAAAGTAAAGTGAAACATTATCCCAACTGTACGGGGATACATTCCTAAATGCCCAGTGGATCCAGGAAACTATAGATATAGCTGAGCTCTGTGGGAAGTGTTTTCCATCTATGTCTATGTCTATGATGAAGCTTAATAGCAATAACATACTAAATACGACACTTATAACAATGGCCTATAATTTAAAAGGACTATGTGAATATAAGCTGTCTCTCAATATCTTATGGCACATTGACCTTTTCATAGTTAAGGAAAATTTCCTGTTTTTTCTTTGGCATCTGGGAATTACCACATTAGTACCCTTGTGTCTTGGATCACCATCATAGAAATAAAATATTGGTTTGACGAAGACATGGCATTTACAAATTAGTGCGCCAAAGTCCCTCGAGGTTCAGAGAACTCCATGGAAGAGGAAATAGAAAGACTATAAGAGCCAAACATGACTAATCACTTCAAGGAAACTGTGTTTTCCAGATACAACAGGACTGGTGTACATATGAACTCACACGGGGCATGGCTGCATGTGTATGCTCTGAACAGGTTCAAGCCAGATGAGCTCCCAGCACTGAGATGGGGAACTAAGCACAGGGTCCCACCCATAATGAAGAAACTATTTGTAATTGATACCCATTGCCAAAGGGAAAAAATCAAAAGGAAAACTCCATTGGAGTATCAACCATACTCCCATTCCCAGGAGTAGTAGGTCAACACAAAATGAACTCCAAGGGGTCATTTTTTGTGGGCTTTTGAATTTTGTTTTGTTCAGATTTTTTGTCTTATTTGTTTTTGTTTGTTCTGAGTTTTATTTTCTGATGGAAAACTGGGAGAGAGAGAGAGAGAGAGAAAGAAACACACAGTTGAGTAATAGAAAAGACATGATCAAAATATATTGTATGGGGCTGGAGAGATGGCTGAACAGTAAAGAGCACTGGCTGCTCTTCCAGAGGTCCTGAGTTCAATTCCCAGCCACCACATACATGATGGCTCACAACCATCTGTAATGGGATCCGATGCCCTCTTCTGGTGTGTCTGAGGATAGCTACAGTGTACTCATATACATGAAATAAAATTTTAAAATATCTAAAAAGATAAGGGGGGCTGGAGAGATGGCTCCGCTGTTGAGAGCACTGGTTAGTTTCCCAGAGGTCCTGAGTTCAATTCCCAGCAACTACATGGTGGTCACAATCATCTGTAGTGGAATCTGATGCTCTCCTCTGGTGTGTCTGAAGAGAGCGACAATATACTCATACACATAAGGTAAATCTTTAAAAACAAAGTAAAAATGTATGAAAAAATTAAATTAAAAATCTATGAAAAATTAAATAAAAAATATATAAAGAAGAAAAATAAATTATTGGAACATGATCAATATGACACTTCAACAGTATGACAGCCAAAGTATGTAATTGTATAAACTGAGGACAAGACTGCTCCAAGAAATGGCTGAGGTGAAGGTTTTTATTGGAGATATAAGGGAAAGAACAGCCAGAGCATCTGTAAGAGTCCAGAACAGAAAGAGAAAGTAGTAAACTGAACATGGCTAGAAGACTGGACCAGTCCAGGAGAGGAGAGATGTGGTAGGAGCAAAGAGAATAAGAGAGAGAAAGTGAGGGCAAAGGAGACTCAAAGAGAAGGACAAGGGAGAAGGGGCCAAGAGAGGAAGACAAGAGAGGGAGCAGAAGCCGAATGACAGTGTATAGGGGACTGAGAACCTGGAGGAGGGAAGCTCGTGGGATGATGGAGTTTAGAATGGGGTGGGGGGCAGGGTGAGAAGGCCTCAGGTAGCCACTGAGTAAGCCAAGGCCAGCATGTGCTTTGCTATTGGTCTCTCTGAAAGTGACAAGGAAGCAATTCTCTTGGTAGAGAGGAGCAGACACCAGAATTTGGGAAAGGTGATGTCTTTTGGATCTGACATGCCAGCCTTTTGGTGATAAGGAGCAATGTAATCTCTTCTATAATTGCTTCTTTGCTGAAATTTGGGGTTCATTGTCAGGGCCGGGAAAGCTGGAATGCCAGTCAAAGACCAGGAGTGCAGAGAAGAGTATAGGCTAGGGACATCTGTTTTGGTCACTACTCACATTCTGTGGGACCACCTGGGACTAGTGAAGTACGGACCACTTTGGAGCAGCTGGAATGATGGTCCAAAGCCTGGGCTCAGGCCAGCTGGAAAATCATCAAAAGCATCTGGTCTAGACTGGCTTTCAGCAAGTCTAGGGCCCGCTGGTTCTGAAGGACCACAGGAGACTGGCGTGTTGCAGGCAGTTTCTGGAGTCGTTGTAGTCTACAGTGATTGGAAATCTTCTAGATATAGACTAGGGACAGAAGGTAAACTTAAATACCTTATGAGGAAATCTTTATCTTGAGTGTATACTTGAAACTTCCAGTCTGGGGTCCCCGTAGTTGCAGGGAGAGGAAGAGTCCCAAAAACTAGAGGAAACAAAGAGATAGCTCACCTGCAGGCTGGGAAGCTTATGCTGTTTTCTGACTGGAGAATTTGTCTGGAGTCTGTTTGACCTGTGACTGATAGATTCTAGTTGCTGAGTCCTTGAAACTTGCATTTTTTAAAAGTTTACAAAGGAGATAAAAGCTTTAAATATATTAACATTACCACTGTTTGTAATTTGCACTGAAATGCTTGTTATAGTAAAACTTTTTTTTTTCCTATCCAGTCATTTACCATGAGACACAGGTGACTGATTACTGAGAGAAGCCATTGAAAAGCAAGTTCTTTTAAATGAAGGAATGGGGCCTAGAGAGGTGGCTCAGCAGTTAAGGGTACTGCGTGCTCTTTCAGGGGTTTGGGAGGCACCCACAAGGTGGCTCACAGCCATCTGTAATGGGATCTCATTCCTTCTTCGGGTGTGTGTGAAGACAGAACACTCATGTATATTAAATAAATAAATATTTTTTTAAATAAATAAGTAAGTAAAGGAATAGTAAAGAGTTACATTGAAACCTGTTTTGTGACTTTATCAGTGTGAAGCCTGTCAGCAAGGAAAATTGAGTCTGCACAAAAATTAAGAACCAACCAAGCAAACAAAAAAAGCAGACCTCCATGGTCTGACCAGGCAGCGGCAGCCATGGGGGAGGAGCTGGGTGCTTGCTGCTGTTAACCTGATAAAGCCCAAGTGGGCATAAGCATCATCAGAGATCTGAGGAGGATAAATATGAGCAGGCAGTATAATCCCAATCGGCCTCGGTATCAGTTGAAATGACAGAGACTCAACTGCAACCTGGACGGTTCTCTAGGCTACTCCGTGGTGATCTTGATGGTTTGGGAGCAGAGGTTATTGGTCCTCAGCTGTAACACGGGACAGTGTTAAATCTTCAGTTTCTGCACAGAAAAGCACTGGCCTTTGGCTGCCAGACTCACATGGTCTGTGAGATCTTCTTGTGGAGGAAGAACTTGGGAAAACTGGCCTACCTTGTCGAGGCAGAGTAGGGTAGTCAACAAAAACTGTCCACAGTTAGAGAAGGCAGCTGACGAGGTATGGGGCAGTTCTTCAGCCAATGGCCAGCTTTGCCACATTCGAAGCAAGCTTCTCATGGAGTTCATTGGTGCCCCCTCTGCTTAAAGCCACTGCTAGGATTTGACATTTCTGTCAATCATGGGAAGCTTTTTCATTAGACACTTTAAATGCCGTATTCAGCAGATCTCTGAGGAGTTTTAAAGGGTATCTATGAAGTATACCTGATTGTAAACAACTTTATGTTTTTAGTTACTTACTTCAGGCTTAAGCTTGAGGACACATATAGGAAATTAAATAATGTTTTCCCTGTAAATGAATTACATTTGTACTTAAAATACTTTGAGCACAGTTCTGAGCACATTAATGAATTTGATCATTATAAGGTGATTGACCATTAATTTGCATGTATTAATTATTTCTTAACAGTTTACAGTAAGTAGGTAGCTTTTATAAGATTAGCATTTTGCAGTTTTATTTGTCAAGTTTGAGCCTTAAAAATTTGCGTTGAAGATTAAATTCAAATTCCTTTTGCATCAAAATAAAAGCTTAAACCATAAGTAAACGTCCATAGATCCTGGCCTGATCCTTTCACAGAGCACCAGTACGGAATATCAGTCTCTTGCATGACTAGTCACACACCTAAAGCATAACAATGCTAGCAAAGACAAAGAAGCGAGACACAGACCCTCACGTCAGTTACTGTTAGCCTGAATAGACCTTAGAAACTCACAAGCCATATTTATCTAACATATGTTGCTTCTTATCTAAAGTGTTTAGAAGCCTGGTGTTGAATGCAGCAAAGGCATAAGTGATCAGTGCATCTCTGGGTCAGTTTCTGTTCACCTCATTATACCCGATAACCTCAGGAAATTACCGATATTTATCAAATATGCCCTATTAATCAAACACATATTGTTCCTTATCTAAAATATTTACTCCCAGGACAAAAATCACCCTAATCCAAAATACCTTGGAGAACTGCTGTTGTCTCCTGAGTCCAAAAGGAGGCACACTGATGAACAGAGGGCCCACAGGACTAAGAAAGTTTATGGACGCTGCCTTAGATGGTTTATAATCAAGATGGTGCTGAAGGTACATGGCGTGTGCTCTCTAACCTTAGTAAAGATGCTTCTAGCCATGCTTTGCACCTATTAGCCAAGATAGAGGCAAGCTACACAGTTGCTATTTACTCCTAGGTAAGCCACCAGGCACAAACCCCTTTTTTTTTTTTCTTAAACAAGAGTTGAATCCAAGTTACATATACAGTATGCTGTCGCAGATCTATTTTTCTAAACAAGAGTTGAGTTACATATAGAGTATGCTATAAAAAATTAAGATGACCTACGTATAGATTTTTAAACTGTCAATCTTTTGTGACAAGTTCTAATATAAGTTTCATGCTACAGATTTTAACCATACCCAATGAACTTACAAATTCTTTAAGTAAAGAGAGTTTACACAATGCCCTTAAGAGATTTTTTATTTATTTTTTTTTTTTGAGAGCAAATCAATCATAGACCTAACAGATTTTCAAGAGTGGAATGTAGAAAAAAAACTTGGAGAAAAAGAGATGTTGGGGAATCCTTGCTTGTACTGTGGCGGAGGTTGTTAAAATCGTCAAGAATTTGAAAATCAAGAGCGCCATTTTGTGGCTATTGAGCTGTACTAGGACCAAGGCTTTATTGAAATCTCTGAGAATGAGGAGGAAAAGAGAAAGGGCTGCAGACAGGAACTCCTCCAGAGGAAAGGTTCCAATGAGCTCCAGAAGGGAGCTGAGAGACAGGGGGATGAGGGTCACAAACAGGGACTCGACTCGGCCAGGCCAGCGGGAGAATGGGAGAATTCCAATGTATAAGAGGCCAGGAAGGAGATAAGGAAGCTCTGGAACTCAGCCACTCCAGGGAGCCAAAGAGACAGAGTAGGCAACTCCTGAGGGAGGTGAGGACACTCCAGGAGGGAGCTGAGAATGTGGGGAGGGAGAGAGGCAGGCAGAGAGAGCAGGTAAGCTTAGAACAGAGCAGGTGGAAGGAGAGACAGTGACAGGCTCCCAGGAGGTCATAGCAGCCTCCAGGAGCCACAGAAACCAAGGGTTGTCCTCAATCACAGTGGAGAAGCATAGGTGGATGCAGAGACAATCCATACATACTGGAGGAGAGTCAGATCAGCAGCTTGATCATATTAGGAGAGGCCAGACCCCTTGGAACGGAGCCCATGTATGCTCCACCAGGAAGTTTCTGCACCAGATGTACGAACGCTCCAAGGTATGTATGGCCGAGGGGAAGATTTTTATTGTAGATATGAGGGAGACAACAGCCAGAGGCATCTGGAAGAGTCCAGAGCAGGGAAAGTAGCAAACTGAATATGGCCAGCAGACTGGATGTGGCCATGGGGGATGGAGGGATTGGGGGAGGGAGAGTGAGGGCAAAGCAGAACAAGAATGGGGCAAGAGAGGAAGACAAAAGAGAGAGCACATAGCTGAAATGGCAGGGTTCTAAGGGAATGAGAAGCTAGGGGGAAAAGCCCAAGAGCTGGAGAAGTTTAGGATAGCGGGCAGGGTGAGAAGAGCCCCAGGTAGCCACACCACAGATAGCCACTTGTCCCTTGACTGTGGTGTGGAAATGGCTTCTTTGGTAAGAGGGAAACAGACACCAGAATGTGGGGAGTAGAATGTCTTTGGACCTGACAGTACCCTATACTAGTGGGTGATGTTCTCAGCATAGACGTGCTGGATAAAAGCTTGGCTGAGGAATTAGGTAGCCTATTTACCGTTCTTTCAGAAGAGCCAGGTCCCCAGTGCTCACTTATTCCTGTAACTCCAGTTCCAGGGAATCCTTCTGCCTCTTCCGGCCTCCATGGGCACTGGCATACATGCATGCACATAAATACATGCAGGAAGCACATAATATATAAACTAAAATTTAATTTTTTTAAAAGAAGATTGATTAGGTCCTAGGAGAGAAGAAGCCAATGGACAAGACTTTATCACAACATTCAGAACAATGTGGCATTTATGAATTGTTTATTTCTGGAAGTTTCCACGGGATAGTCTTGGGCTTCTGTGGAACAACACAGTCCCCTTTCCACAGCAAAGGGGTTCCTCAGCTGTCCCAGCTCTAGCCCATCCTCAGTCCTGAGAAGGCCTGAGTAAATAAACCGTCACAGAGTGCCTGCCTCCCACCGCTGTCCCCCAGGTTAACTGTATGAGCGCTCTCTGCCTTAAACCTCAGGGGCTCTGCGTGTGGCCCTAAGCCTGTTTTCCCCATCATGGCCAAATGGCCAGCGTTAACTCTCTGTGAAAGCTTTCACTTGGAATAAATGGGTTCTTCTATCAGATCAGGATTGGATTTGGGGGTTCAGAAAAGCAACTCCCATGGAATAAAGAAAATGCAAGAACGTGGAGCCCAATGCCAAGTCCCTGAGCCCAGCGTGACCCCCTCCTGCTGCCCCTGGTTTCTGGTCTGTGAGCAGATTAGAGACAGTACTTGTCTAGCAAAGGCCCCAGGTTCCACCCCCACAGCCCCACCCCCACTCCCAAAAAAGACACAAGCTGCCTTTCCCACAGCACCGGCTGCTGCTTGGGGTCTTTTGAGTGTCTGACTCACATTTGGACTCAGTGGGTCCCTCCCTCCTGCACACTGAAGTGTTAATCGCGGTCCCAGGTCAGCAGCTCAATAAACCAATAAACGCCCCCTTCCTCCTAGTTCTCCCTCCTAGATTACATATCCACATGACCTCCCCCTCCCTCCAGCTTCTCCAGGCAGATCTGTGTTACTGCCCTGTGCTTGCCCTGAGGTTGGCCGACCACACAGGAGCCTGGAGCCAGGAATGGCCTCTGGGGCTGCGACCCCTTCTGGACCTTCCCTCCCACCAGCTCTGTAGGTGTGGGTAGGTGTGGGAACCCCAGCCCTTAATAGCCCTAGAGGGCTTTGCTGAGGGAGTAGAGTTGGGACAATAAAACTTACAGCCTCCTAGTTCCCAGGCTCTTTGTCAACCACCCAGCCATGTCACCTGACAGCTAATGTAGACTGTGGCTCTTTGCTCCCCTGAGAAGGGTTTAAAAGCACAAGTCTGGTTTGTAGAAAATCCAGAGGCTGACAGTTCTTGGCAGTTCCAAGATGTGAGCTGCAAACAGGAAGAAGGGAGGAGGAGCCTCTAGTGGGATTCACAAGAGACACCATTTCTACCTGGGAAAGAAGAATCAGGCAATATCTTCCTCCATCCGAAGAGAGCCAAAACCCAAAGCATCCATCCTCCCACCAGAAACCAGCCACACCGGGCCAATGCTCGGTCATAACACACCCATAGCCCACCAAGCCACAGTGTGAGGGTTTCAGTCTCCATTGGCTCCTTTGCACAAAGCAAGGATTCCAGAAAGTTCTCTTTCCCAAGACAGTAAACCTAGATGCTCTATTTTGGTTTCCTAACACCCAGACCTCAGCCAGTGTGTGGGGCAGAGCCTGCACTGTCTACAGTCAGCCCCACTGGGAAAAGAAAGGCTGCTCTTGTTTAGCTGGGAAAGTGGCTGAGGCTCCCCACAGGAGAGGCCCTGTGATGATGAAATGGATTTCAACAGGCTTTGTGACAAGCCTTCCGGGTGGGAGGTGGGCGAGGTCCCCCAGTGGGTGCCTGCCAGCCCTGCTTTCTCTGAACTTCTGGCCCCAGTGGGAAAGGAAATTCAAACTTTGTTTTTAATTTTTGGTATGACCCCGTGCTGAGGGTCAAGACCTGGGGTTTGAGGAACTTAGGGGTGCTGTGAAAAAGAATCCTGAAACGTGTGTTGCAGGTTAGTTCCAGAGCCAAAGGTCCCTTCTACCACAGAAGAATCAAAGGCACAATCAGAAATAGTGACATCGCTGTGTCAGGCAGAGAGCTCTGCACTCAGAAAGTGGGATGGACATTCCTTAAGTAACGAACGTAGACCTTAAGTAATGAATGTAGAGGGATCCTTACACTGGGAACTTCCATAACGATCCCCGCAGCCCTGGCCTGCACCCAACGGAGAGGAGTTGAAGATCAGCACACATACATACACACTTAGTATCAAGACACGGTCGCTCATGGACCTCGGTACAGTACCGTGTATTTAGGTTCATAGCCAGCAAGGGATGACCTGGGTGTGCTCAGATGTCCCAGAGGGTTTGCGTAAGTGCGATCTGGTGCTGGCACAATGAGAACTCGTGACCACAGCATTCTTGGAACACAACCCATCACCAAGCAACCTCATGATTGTGTGTGATTGTCTGGGATTTACCTAATGAGAGCTATAATATGTTTGCACTTGGAATTTCCTTCTCACTTGATGGACTCCCAGTTCTTAAATTCTAACATGCTGTCATTGTAAAAGCGAGCAGGGGGCTTTTAATGCGGATTTCATCAAGATCACCCTGTGCAGCATCTTTCAGAACAACCTGTCCTGGAATAAAACAAAAAAAGACGTTGGCAAGAAAGACGTCACTTCTCAGACTCAGTCACGGCTCAGTGGACTGCTGAGTGCCATGGGTGACTCAACTCTCAGTTACTGGCCGGTATAGTCAGCATTCCAACATGTTCAAGGTCCTGTGTTCCAAACCCAGCACCACATCCAAACAACAAAACAAAACAAACCCTCCTTGTAACAAAGGAGCAACTGCTAATGTAGTGTCTGTTATTGGCACCAGGGAGGGGCATTCAAGGGAAAACTGTGAGGAAGCAAATAGACCCCAGACCACAGATAATCTCATTTGTTTTCAGAGCTGGCTTTTATTATTCTTGTTCCTGATTCTTCTAGGACCTTACCATACCAGGTGAGTGTTTTGCTACCTGGTGGTGTCACCTGTCAGGCTTGTAGTGTTCAAGAGGATAGGCAGTTCAAGAGAGACACGAGGACGAACTGCCTTTGAAATAAAGTTTATTTTTAAAGTTTATTAGTGCCATAGACAGACAACAGTGTGGCAGGGGCTCAGGAGAGTTCAGGTCCCACACTGGAGATGGGCAACATGGCAGCAAATGCCCAAGAGGACAGGAAATTTGAGCCCACGGGTCACAAAGGTATAGGAAGTTGAAAGGTTCCATGGTACACGCTGATAGTCAGGTTCTCTGATTCCCAGGCAGGGGTCAGAAAGGAAGGTGGGGATCAGGCCGTGTGGCCACCAATACCCACTCTGATACAAAGCCACTTCTCCAGGTGCTGCATCCTGGTACCTGGCAGCCTGTTAGCTAGGGATTTGAGGCAATGTCCCCATAGAGCACCTGTGTGTCTGTGACATGTGGGAACGCTGGGCAGGTGTTGCAGCTTAAGGGCAGCCATAGTCCGACAGGCCTGCCATCGAGTTAAGGGTCCCCACCACTCACTACAGATACAAAAGCAAGTGTCCAGCAGCTTCTGGGCTTCAGAACCCTGTCCTGGACAAATGGAACTCATTTGCAGTTGATCCAAAGCAACTGAGATGCAAAATTTTAAATGTGCTTCACAATCCTCAGAGGATGCCATTTAAAATTAATTCTTAGCACGCACCCAACAGGGTGAAGACCCCAGGGCCTGCAGAGGGCTCTCCAATGGCTCCACATCCTACACACCCTCACCAACCTGGCTCCCCTCTGGCTTCTTCAGCAAACCCAATGTAGTGAACAGAGGACACTCAGTCTTCTTCCAAGATACTCACTGTTCAGACCTGCAGGCTCACAGCCAGAGTCTGAGGTGAAGCAGTGCATTGATGGTGTCCGTGGTCCTCCTAGTTGCCGAAGCCCCACCCATTGCTGGCCTGTTAAGACACTGCATGACTGTTTATATCCATTACAGGTAACAATGCAGCCTTGGCCAGTGAGTATATAGCAAAGCTGCCTGCCCTGCCCGTGGCAATGGCACAGGCAATTCTCTTACCCAGGACTCAGTCTTCCTATGAAGGCTGGGCCGTAAAAGGATCCAATGATGGGTCACAAATCCCAAATAGGGAGAATATCTGAAAAGGTTACCAAAAAGAGAGGAACGCTTAGTCATAAAATTGAGTTTCCTGTCAGACATTTGGAAATATTAACAAGACCCAATGTTATGTTTTCATGCCATGGTCTTTAAAGTGTAAGAAATAACTATGCAAAGGACGAAGAGAACCTTGGATTCTGCTCATGTCCCTAGAAAGAAGGAACAAGGAGTCTTGAAGAAAGAGGGATAAACACAAAACATCTTACCCAGAGCAGTCTGGGGCTGGCATCAGCAACACTGCTTACTGACTGGGTGCGGAGCATCCTGACTTTAAAGTCTCTTGGTGGCATTTGACACTCAGTTTTTATTGTGTATATAGAAAAACTCAAACAAAGGAACCTCATGGTAAAACTAATGAGACAAGGGGAAAGTTTGGGGATGGGACACTATAGGACAAGTGAAAGAAGATTCTACCATTCTGCTTTCTTTATTTTTTTCTGGAATTTATTACCCATCCAAGAATAACAGACCATGGAGTAGGGTATACCCATCATCTCTCCAAAAACAATAATGCTACATGTCCAAAATTCTACAGTTGCAAAAGCCCTGAATCCAGAAACTTGTGGAGGTCCTCCCCCCCACCCCATGGTAACCATCTCATACCAAATAAATCCTGCTGTTGTCACAAGCTGGTCGTAATTCTTTCCATTTCTTACATGGGCTCTGCACAGACCATAAATTCATTGATGAGTGAGTCAGATTTTGACCACAATCCTTTCCACAAAGGCTGGGCTAGGTATGATGAATTTAAGCTTCATGACCATCTACAGGAAAAAAACAATGAATTCCCTCTCCATAAATTGAGGGTGAGACATTGAAAGAAGATGCCTGGTGGGTTCACTCATATCCAGAGTCACTCAAGTCTTAATAGCTGTTTGGACAAACAAACCATGAATGCTTGTCCTGATCTAGTGCATGAGCCACTAACCATGGCTGTGGTCAGCTCACAGCTCTTCTGACCTTAGAGGCCTGACCCTAAGATTGGACTCACACATTCACACACTAGGCTTCTAGCTCCAGACAAAGGTTTGATTTTTTTTCTTTTTTATCTTAAAATTTTCAAGAGGGAAGAAAATGGTCAGATGGTATCTTGGAGAAATGAACAAAAAGATTGAAGAGAAATTGAAAATGGTGAGAGCAAGCATCCCCGCCTCATATGACCCAAGAGAGAAGTTGGGAGGAGAGAGTGGGGAGGGAGGGAGGGAGGGAAAGAGAGAGAGAGAGAAAGAGAGAGAGAGAGAGAGAGAGAGAGAGAGAGAGAGAGAGAGAGAGAGACTCCTGAACGTATTTTCAGATTGATATTGGGTAGTCTTAGAAGATGAAGAAATCTTGGCCTGAAGTGTATCAACCCCAGTTGTAAACTGACCAGCCTAAGACATGGCGATGCAGAAAGGGCATGAGCATAATACATCAAAGCTCCACGAGAAGAGAGGCCAGAGAGTTACTGGTTAGTTTGTGTAGCAGAGAAACAATGAGAAGGTGATGAAAGGCCAGCATGTCTAGGGGAAACGTCTAGGTGTATCAGTGAGCAGCCAGTCCTTCTAAATACATGATATCATACAGCTACTAACAGGACTTGAGGGGAAAATGACACACAGTGCATTCAAAGAAGCAAAACACTGTGGCCTGAGAGGGAACAAGGCTTTCTTTATTCTGCTGATCATAACCTTGGTTCAGCCCCATAAGAAGACTGCAGACAGTGTGGAGCACCCCAAGTTCAGAGGAACATTGACACCCTGGAAACTGTCCAGAAGGGAACCACAAAGCTGAGTTACAGGCTGTGAAGACTGGAGCTGTGGAGAGGTCACTGACATTAAGTCCTGAGTGAGAGCAGCAGCTGTAAGTCACTGGGGCCAGAGGACCTAAAAATAATGACAAGATCTCCCCCAGGAAGAAGGAGCGGGACCTCGGCAGCTACCAACCTCTCCAAAGCTCTTGACCAAAGAGCCACAAATACATTTAACCTGCAGTTGCCAGGGCCCTTGGTTGGTGGCCTCCTTGTACCAGAATTAGCTAAGTCATCTGTCAGAGCTGTGGTGCTATGTAGGGGACAGCACACACAGACTAATGCAGTCTCGAGGACAGAGAAAAGAACCTAGGAAGGAGGACCAGATAACCTTAGCCCTCTCTTGATCCCATCTCTCCTTTTCTCTCTCATGTCCTCTTTCCCTCTCTTTCTCCTGTACTGTAATTTCCCGAGACCTGTTACATCAGCCTCTGTAGTCCAAGGGGACGATGCCAGGATGAAGAGTGTTGGACCTGAGGTCTGGATGGCTCCACAGAACGTGAAGAGACATGAGGCCTGGAGGAACCATGGAGGTCACTCCAGAACTAGTTTACCTGGACCTCCCCCGCCCCAAGCTTCTTCAGAGCTTGTTGGAACAAGGGCCACACAGGCCAGACAGTGAGATCTAAAATTGAGAGATCCAATAAAAATAGGTACAGAAAGATACTGGTGAGTGCCTTGCCATTTTCTTGAAGCCTATCTCAGGGGGAAAGAGGGAGTGACTTTTAGGTACAGTTGGAACAGTTTAAAGATGCATAATTCATCTTTGGATGAGGAAATCGCTAGATAATCTTTTGTTTGTTTGTTTGTTTGTTTGATAATGCTAGACTGTAGTCCCAGTTTCCTCATCTGAAGATTCTACCAAGTGCCAATGAAACCAACCACAGAATGAAAATGTAAGGGAAAAATATTAAAACTTTCCTGAAGTTTTTCATTAGCCCTAAACAATGCGGTTTTCCACATGATGGTTACATTGTGTTAGGTGTTATAAGTCAACTAGACATGAAGTAGACAGGTGGATATATATGGCTTATTTAGAAATACTATAACATTCCCAATCCAATACCCAGGAGATCCCAAGGATTAACTGGACCATTGTCTTAGTTAGGGTTCCCATTGCTGTGAAGAGACACATGACCAAGGCTACTTTTATAAAAGATGACATTTAATTGGGGCTGGCTTAGAGGTTCAGAGGTTCAGTCCATTATCATCATAGTGGGAAGCATAGCAGCATGCAGGCAGGCATGGTGCTGGAGGAGTTGAGAGTTCTACATCTTGTTCCAAAAGCAAACAAGAGAAGACTGACTTCCAGGCAACTAGGAGGAGGGTCTCAAAGCACACCCCCCAGAGTGACACACTTCTTCCACCAAGGCTACAGACACTCCAACAAGGTCATACACATCCTAATAGTACCACATATTCAAACCACTACAACCATACAGACAAAAAGCAACTTTCACTTCTTTGTCAAGATAAAACCAGTGTGAAGAAAACCCTCCAGCCACAGAGCCAGAGGAAGAGATGCTTAGTGATGTCATAGAAACTGGGGCACACCCAATTGTGATCCCTTCCCAAGTTCGCTAGTGAAACTGAGAGCCATTAAAGGGACATCACACTGTAGGCAGCCATGATGCTTAAAATCTTCCAGACCTGTGTTCACATCCCAACTTAGAAAGGTATCTTTATAAACCTGACAATTGCCTGTGTCAGATGTGATCATGACCCACTCTCAGTCATGATATCGAAAATAGAACCTCTGATGACCAGCTCCCAATGGAGATAGATCCCAGCAAAGTGCCAGGGAGCAGGGCTTCCTGAGAGCAGGAAGTGAATCTGAGTTATGCTCCACCAGCCCCTTACCTCCTGCTACTCCATGTTTTATTATTCTGCCATAAAAGCCTCTGACTCAGGCTCTTCAACTATTGTGAGCCTTTATATTAAAGAAACCCTTGAATATACATCATCTGTGGGCCACAAGAGGGATGCATGGTAGTTAAAGGCTAATGTCTTAGAGATGAGAGTGAAAGGATGATAGTCAGATATTATGGCCCTCAGACGATGGTAATGTTTAGGCAGCTTGTGGAGACTGAGTCCCAAAGACTTCAGAGCTTTGGCAGAAAAGCTCTGTAGCTACCCTCAACCAAGCTGGGTCACCAGGGACACACTGTGGGTTTATTGGGACTGCTAGTCATAGTATATGAGCTCTGCCTGACAACAGACCACTAAGGAGTTGACTCTGATGCAATTGCATTAGAATCTTTTTATTCAAGCTTGAGCTTGTGCTCACCACTGACCCCGATGCAGCAGGACTGAAAGGTGAAGCCCTGAGCTGAGTTTTAAGCAACCATTTACAGAGGTAAGCAAACAAGCAAGGGGGTTTCTAGCCTGGCACACGTCTGATTGGTAGGCTATTATGGAATTTTGTTGCCCTTTAAAATAATTGGATGGTACTGGGAGCCAAACCATAAACTTAACTTCTGTTTTCCTCCTGATTGGTGGTTGTTAGGAAGTGACGTGCCAGGGGCGGGCTTATAACCTGGAACCTGAGGCTTAGATGAAGGCTTGTGGGGAGTAACTTGAGTTCAACCTTAGGCAAGGTTCTCTAAGACAGAGTCTGAACCCAAGATCTGGTCTTTCAATCCTTGATGACAACTGTGTCCCACACACCTCAACTCTACATGTGTTGTCTCTGTTTTCTGAGGGCATCCCACTCTTCCTATGTGACTGCCTGCCTGGATAGCAACACCACCATGAACTCTCTGATGCCCAGAGGCTTTTGGCTAAAGGAAAACAAGAGGGCTTTGGGGAACCAAAACTAGAAAAGCACTGTCCAGAAAAGAAGAGATGGCACAGGAAATAAAAGCTGAGATAGTCTTTGAGTCACGATGCTCAAGGCGGGAAGTAAGAGCTTCGCTTATGAAGTTCGTGAACCATCAGAAACCCAAATAGGAGTTTCTTAGGAGTCTGAACTACAATGAAAATATTAATGCCAATGTACATTCTTCTGACCCAGTACTTCCACATCTTGGGATATACATGACATCGATAGGCACATGAGTACATGAGAAGTTCACAGAGGACTGAGGACTGCTCACTGTTTCACTCAAACAACACAAAAAACGTGTAGCAGGGATAAATAAACAGTACCAAGGAATGCTATAGACGATGCCTATGATAAGCTTCAGCTACTCACAATAAAAAAAGATCAATCTCATAAACCTATTGTTAAGGGCAAACAAGATCCCCGGGAATAGGACTTAATTTATGTAAAATCAAAGACAGATGAAAGATGGAAACTCTGTTGCTTAGAAACTATAGCTAGATTATAAAATGCAAAAAGAAGAAAAGCAGGCCCTCAAGGGAAGGGAGTAAAGATGCAATACAGAATGGCCCATGGCACAGCAAGAGGTTCTGGGTGTTGACAGAATTCACTGTAATTTCATTTGGGGTTTAGAAATACTGATAGTCAAACAAACTTTCACAGGGGTGCATATCAGATATCCTGCATATCAATATTTACATTACAATTCATAACAGTAGCAAAATGACAGTTAAGAAGTAGCAATGAAAATAATTTTATAGTTGGGTGTCACCACAACTATAAAACTATAGTTAAAGGATCGCAGCATGAGGAAGGTTGAGGACCACTGATCTGGATGATATCTCTGTGCTCGCCTGTGAGAATTTGTCAAAGAGAGGTATAAAGAGGGAGAGGAGACCCACCTTAAATGTGAGAAACACTATGCCATGTGTTGGTGTCTTGGACCGAACAAATAAGAAGAAAAGGAGAACGCGTAGCTCCAGCATTTTTCTCTTCTTCTGTACCTGTGTGTGCAGTGCAACAGGCTGCTTCCTGTTCCCACTGCTGTGCCTTCCCTGAATGATGAACTAGATCCCTTCCTAAAGAATGAGGCAAAATAAGCCCTTCTGTACTTGACTTGCTTCTATTATGTATTTTCTCACAGCAAGGAGAAAAATAACTAACTTGGAAATCGGTAACAAGGAGTGGGGTTGCTGTAGTAAACCTGACCATGGTTCAAAGGTCATCAGAACTAGTTTGCTAGAAGCATATGTAGACAAATTTAATGATGTGAGTTAGAAAATCCTAAAACACCATGATCAGAGTTTCATGAGCCATTCTGCTAGAAGTTTAGAAAATGAGATGCAAAGAAAAATACAGACAGTAGAAATTTAGCTTATAATGTTTCAAAGGGAAGTGAGGACTCTATCACAAACCATCCAGGTTGACATTCTGTAAAAAAAAAAAAAAAAAAAAAAAAAAAAAAAATCTTTTCATGTACTGAAAATTTGAGTGAAGCTGAATTTAAAAACAATGGACTCATTTGTTTAGCAGAGGAAGTTTCAACATGGCGTATTATCCAGGCTAGGGCATGGTTACAAGTCACTGCTCTGAGTCAAATCTGCAGTGAGAGAGAGCAGAAATTAGTGTGCAAGTAAAGGAAGCCAAACAGGAGCGTTAACGATTCAGATAAAGCTGGTGTGTGCAGAGAAACCACTTGGAATAGCTAAGAGGTTTGTGTCATCACAGAGAATCCTAGCACTGGTGTGTGTTGGCTCACTCCTTTAATCCCAGGACTCAGGAAACAGAACCGAGCTGATCTCTGTGAGTTCCAGGACAACCAGGACTACGCAGAGAAACTCTGTCTCAAAAAGAGAAAGAAACTCTGCACTGGGACAATAGGAACAGCCCTGAGGCCAAGACTTCATCCATCAAAGGCTCCAACTTGTGAGAATACAAATATATTTAAATAAGAAAGCTGGAGTTAAGGAAAAAAAAAAAAAAAAAAAAAAGCCATGCTCTCAGACTCAGCAATGAAGGTACCAGAGACCATAATAGCTCTTACAGAAAAAGATCAGATTCCTACAACCTGTCCTGCCTGCAAAATGGGATGCATCAATGAGGGCTCAGAACTTGTGGGGGGTGACCAACCAATGACTAGTCTAACTTGAGACCCATGCCTGACACTGCCTGGATGGCCAGGAAACAGAAGCTGAATTGCCTAGAGACCTAGAATAGAACCAAGCATGACTGGCAAACAGCAACAATAACACCACCACCACAACACATCAATAATGATCTTCTGCTGTACTCATACGTCAGTGCCTAGACCAAAGGTCATCAGAGAGGTTTCCTCTAGCAGCTGATGGAAGTAGAGGCAGAGAACCACAACCAAATATTAGGCAGAGCTTGGGAAATTCCTTATAAGAGGTGAGAGAAGGATTATAGGAGCCATTGTGGAGGGAAGGGGAGTCAAGGACACCACAAACAAGAATACAGCCCACAGAATCAACTAAGTTTGGATTATAAAGCTCACAGAGACTGAAATAGCAATCACCAAGCCTGCATACCTCTGTGCTAGGTACTCTGCCTGTGTTATGGTTGGTTTGCTTGGGATTTTTGAGGGACTTCTAGCAATAGGAATGGGGTTGTCCCTGACTCTTTTGCCTGCTCTTGGGCCCCTTTTCCTCCTAGTGGGTTGCCTCCTCCACCTTTGCTTATGAAGGTTTGTGCCTCGTGTTGAGTTGATGTCCCTGGGAGGCCTGCTCTTTTCTGAAGGAAGCAGGAGCAGTGGATCTGGGCAAGAGGAGAGGTGCAGAGGGATGGGGACAGGGTAGAGACAGGGGAAGCTTCAGTCAGGGTGTACTGTGTGAGAGAAGAATAAATAGAAAAAAAAAGAAGAAGAAGAGTCAGATTAAATCTCAAGCTGGCAGGGAATCCTGGCAGCATCTACCACTTAATGCCAAAGGTTGGGGCATTGTGGAAGCTTACATCAAAGCATCCAGACTGTCATGAGACCAGACAATGTGTGATGGACCATTGAGAGAAGCTGTGAAGATGAAGTATAAGATGCATGGAGACACCAGGATATTGAAAATACCCAAACCATGGAGTTTCCAGGAAGAAACAGTAGGGACTAAATGGAGCCATCCCAAGGGAGAGGCTACGTGTACTGGAGGTGATGGGGCTGCCAAAGCCCTTTATGTTCCAGATGATGACCTTTAAAAGAAATAAATAAAATTAAAAAAAAAAAAAAAAAAAAAAGGACATTCTGGCGCACGAATGACATGGACTAATCCACAATGAAAACAAGGATCTATATACCACCATCACTACTGCTCAACACTGTAACGAATGTGCCAGCTCATTGGTTTGACCTTGGATGGGTACAAATTAAAGGGGAGACGAAGCTCTAAGGAGATAGATGTAAAAATCAGCGCTTGCTTTTACTGCGCCTTTTGCTCGATGTAACCAGTGTCCCAGCTAAAACCATCCCTCATCCTGATGCCCACAGATCTGCGGGTATGGCTGTGCAGATGCAGGCTGAACTCTAGCTCCACGCCCCTGCAGCCAGATTCCTGTGCAGTGATGTCGGCACAGACATGCAGCATCTCAGTAATGAGACAGAAATTAAATATAGAAATCCACAGCTTCATAGACACTGTGAGGACAGTGTCAATGTTGTCAGAATCAAGGCAGAGAGGTGCCTTGCTGCTAATAACCAGAGAGCCAACCGTGGGTGATAAAAAGTGCTCATGAATTATTGCCTGCTAAATAGCTGTCACAGGAGGCTGCCAGATTTCCACCTGGCACAGAGGCCACCACAGCCTCGTTATTAATCCTTATGACCAAGGACTGTTGTTTCAAAGCACCTGGTATGATCTTCCTCTTCTTCTTGCCTCCTGAAAATGTGGAGTTTACTCTGCTGCCTGCAGCTCTGCTCCCTCTTTCAGTTCCAAATAAATGGCACAATTTGTAGAAGCTCCCTCTGTTTCTAGTCTTGGTTTTTTTTTTGTTTGTTTGTTTGCTTGTTTGTTTTTTTATTTTTATTTTTTACATTGCCAACAGAAACAGCACTCCTTTCACAGGGAGTTGTGAAAATGGTAGTGGGGGGAGGTGTTGAGGTGTGAGTCTGTGGTCCTAAGTGGTTTGCCCCGAACTTAAGATGGAGGACAACCTTGTAATGTTTTTGTCTGAAAAAGACACAAAGGCAAAAGATGCCAAGTAATTTCATTGAATTAAGCAGAGTTTCCACTTTAGATTTTAAAAGGAGGTTTTCTAGAATGAGACAATTCTAAAGTTTATACAAAAAAAAAAAAAAAAAAAAAAAAAAAAAAAGGAGGGCCAGCCAAGAGACTACTGAAAAGATGTTTCGAGTATCCTGGAAATATTGAGCTAAAGCTGAAAGAAAGTCAGACCCTCTGAAAACAGAAAAAAAAAAATGCCCAGAAGTACCCTGGATGAGCAAGCTGGACATAGTGGTCCATGCCTTTAATACCAGCACTTGTGAAGCAGAGACAATCAGATCTCTGTGAGTTCCAGGCAAGCTCGGTCTACATAAACTTTCAGGACAGCCAGGTGGACAGAGTGAGACTCTGTCTCAAACAACAATAAAACAAAATAAAAACAAAGGCCAAAAAATGAGCTGGAGCGATGTCTCAGGTTAAGAGCACTGACAGTTTTCCAGAGGACCTGGGTACAATTCCCAGCACCATTTAGTGGCTCACAACATCTGTAACTCCAGTTCCAAGGGATCCACGTGCCTCTTCTTTGGCATCCATGGGCACCTAGTATACAGATATACATACAGGCAAAATACCCATGCATATAGAATAAAATAAAATAATTTCAGAAAAAGAAAAGGGGGGAGATGAGCATAGTAACCCATAGTGACCTATAGTAACCCGTAGTAATCCATACATCCTAAACCTGTGCAGTCATGGTGCCCCGATAAAGCCCTTTGACTTTTCACTGACACAATAATTATGCATATTTTGGAACCTAATAATAATTTGATCATTGTATTGAGCATGTGATGTATGTGATGAGTGACAACTAACCTCAGGACAATGGACATTCTAACCTGCACTCCTTCCTGAGTTAGTTCTTGCAATGTTGCTCAGATGGGTCTCAAATTCCTGGGCTCAAGGAATTCCCAATAAATAATAATAAAAGACATATGTTACCATACCCAGCTTTAGCATGAGTTTTAAATAAACGAGTCTAGTATAGCCACGAATCATTTGGAAGGAAAAAAAAAAACTGGATCTCTCATAAAACATACCAAAATTAACTCCAAAGGTAGCATAGATTTACGTGTAAGAAAATGAAAGCATAGAGAACTCCAGAAAATTTCAAGAGATTACTTTTCTGTAACCCCGGTGTCCTAATCAATTTTCTAGTGCTGTGCAGAGACACAGCAGCTTGCATTCAGAGGTTTAGCCCATTGTCCTCATACTAGGAAGTATGGCAGCATGCAGCAGACAAGGTGCTTAGGGAGGTAGCTGAGAGTTCTACTTTCAGATTGGCAGGCAGCAGGAACAGACTAAGACGCCGGTCTTGGTTTGAGTTGAAAGTTCAAAGCCCACCCCCAGTGACACACTTCCTCCAATAAGGCCACACCTACTTCAACAAGGCCACCACCTCCTCAGAGTGTCACTCCCTGGTGACCAAGCATTCAAATATATGAGCCTATGGGAGCCATTCTCCTTCAAACCACCACACTCAGATTAGAACTTTAAACTCTCGTGCAAAAAATTGCTAACAACCACTGCCACCATCAGGACACAACACGCCCCAGAACAATAACGAATATACACAGAACAATAACCACACCCCCCAGAACAATAACAACCACAATCACAATAACAACGACACAACATGCCCCAGAACAACCATCACACATACCCCAGAACAACAATAGAAACATACCCCAGAACAACACTTGCACACACACACACACACACACACACACACAACACCCACACAACAACAAAACAGGTTGAACTAGGCATGTTAGTATATGTCTATAAATCCCAGCACTAGGAAGTTTGAGTCAGGAGGCCAGCCTATACAGTAAGATTTTTGTCTCTACAAACCAAACAAATGGTAAATGATTCTGGGGAATTGCTTTGAATTTTTCTAGGTAAGATAATGGCATGCTTGTGTCAGAAAGTGTGTGTTGAAATCCTAAGATATAAAGAGATTCTGAGGCTAACAGAATGGCTCAGTGGGTAAAGTGCTTGCAACATAAGCATGAAGATTTGGATTTAAATCCCCCACCCCCCAAAAAAAAACCACATGAAAGCAGGGCACAGTAGCATACATCTGTAATGCCAGCTCTCTTTCAAGGAAGGAGAGAGGAGGCAGAGACAGGAGAATCCCTGAAAGCTCACAGGTCAGCTAGCTTGGTTCACTCAGTTGAGGAAACAGGACATTACTCAAAACAAGATGGAGGTACCAATACCCAAGATTGTCCT
The DNA here is from genome assembly GCA_021653895.1 of Mastomys natalensis. Classification (NCBI taxonomy): domain Eukaryota; kingdom Metazoa; phylum Chordata; class Mammalia; order Rodentia; family Muridae; genus Mastomys; species Mastomys natalensis. Next base: position 637,933 of record JAJTUV010000621.1, on the reverse strand, counting down.
CAGAACTCTACATGTATGCCATGGCACATGTGCCCCTCCCCCTGCAAACACAAAGAAGTAGGGATTAGTTAGTTGCCTAGGTGCTGTCTCTAAATCCTCAGGAACATACACTTGCTTTACCAGAGTCAAGAAAAACCTGAAACTCCAGTATTGAAGTTAGGGCAGATACACAGTTCTTTATAATGGCTTACTTATTCATATAGAAAAATAAAAAAATACACCATCAACAAAGGCAAAACAAAAACAAATGATAGACTGATTTGTTTTTAAAAAATGGTACTCAGCTAGGCAGAGGTGATTCACACCTGTAATCCCAGCACTTGGGAGGCAGAGGCAGGCGGTTCTCTGAGTTTGTGGCCAGTCTGGTCTACAGAGTGAGTTCCAGGGCAACCAGGAATACACAGAGAAACCCAGTCTCAAATAAAATAAAATAACACAAACAAATAAAAAAATGGAACTCATAACATAGACTTCCTAATACATAAATACAAGATGAACTTCTACAGATCCAAAAGCAAAGATCTAATACATCAGTGGAAAAGTGAGCAACGGAAGAGATAGCGCACAGAAAATGTCTTCCAGAAGAAATGTATGTTATACTACTACACCAAAGGAGCTACAATCTCACTTATCAGATTGAAAAAAATTCTAAACCTTGTCAACACAAAGCCGGCAAGGCTGTAGTCTCAGACATTCTTACATTGTTATTAATCCTGATGGAATGCCACAGGGGTGACTCACCATATGGAGAGATTTTACAACTGTCACTATCAATGCATTTACCCTTTGACCCAATCGTTGTATTTCTGGGGATTTATCCTGTGTATGATGACGTATGTACAGCATGGTCTGCTGTGGTGATTTGAACGAGAATGGCCCCACAGGCTCAAATGTTTGAGTACTTAGTCCCCGTTTCCGGAACCGTTTGGGAAGGATTAGGGGGCATAACCTTGTTGGCGGAGGTGTGTCACTGGGAGTGGAATTTGAGGTTTCAAAAGCCCGTGATATTCCCAGTTAGCTCTCTCTTTCCTTCATGCTTTTGGGTCAAATGTTAGCCCTTCCCAAGCCATTCCTACCTGCTTGCTGTCATGCTCCACACACCATGGTGATCCTGGTCTCTAACCCCCTGAAAGCATAAGCCTCAATTAAACCCTTTCTTCCATGGGTTGCCCTGCCTTGATCATGGTGTCTAATCACAGCAAGAGAAAGTAACTAAGGTATCTATTGAGTCACTGTTACAGGAAAAAAAAAAAAAAAGCAACAATAAAAAAAATTGGTCTCTAGTACCAGCTGTCAATCTGCAGGTCGCCACCCCACAAGGTCACATCAGATATTTACATTACGATTAGTTATAGTAGCAAAATTATAGTTACTAAGTAGCAATGAAATAAGTTTATGGTTGGAGGTCACGACACATGAGGAGCTGTATTAAAGGGTTGCAGCATTACAAAGGGTGAGCACACTGGTTTAAAGGGAATTCTGTAAATAAGCCTTGGCATTTCTACCCTGTGGAACCCTGGCAGCTTTAAAAGTGGAGTTCCTTCCATACAAAGGAGACAGCAACAGGCTTCAATGTTAAATGAAAAACCAAGGCTGGCTGGATGAGTTGTGAAACAAAGGAATTTCAGAACTTTTATTATTTACTTTTAATAATTCCGTTCATTCTCTGAGACATTCATACATGTACACAAAAAATGAAAGACCTTTAAAGTGTTTGTGTAATAGAAGCATGGGCTTCTTTCCCACCTGGTATAATACTGATCAAGATCTTTTACTAAGGGTGGGGTCGAGCTAGGAGAAAGTCATCTTAATATCTACCTTGTTTTGTCTTTTTCCTATTTAAATCATGTTTGTGGTTTACCTCTTTGGATAAGAAAATATAATTTAAAGAAAGTCCTCAAGCGTGTTTTCTGACCTTTTTGGTTTTTTGAGACAGGGTTTCTCTGTGTAGTCCTGGCTGTCCTGGAACTCACTCTGTAGATGAGGCTGGTCTCGAACTCAGAAATCTACCTGCCTCTGCCTTTCAAGTGCTGGGATTAAAGGCGTGTGCAACCGGCGTTTTCTGACTTTTAAACAAGGAATTACTACTACCATTATTACTACTACTTCTGTTTTTGTTTTGTTTTTGTTTTTTGTTTTGTTTTTTTGAGTTTTTTGTTTTTTTTTTCTTTTTGTTTATTTGTTTTTGTTTTGGTTTTTGAGACAGAGTTTCTCTGTGTAGCCCTAGATGTCCTGGAACTCTCTCTGTAAATAAGACTGGCCTTGAATTCACAGAGATCCACCTGCCTCTGCCTCCCAGGCTTTGGAGCCGAAGGTATGTGCCATCACTGCCTGGTAGAATTTATTAAATGTAAATGATGCCTACCTTGGAGGTTATTTTTTTGGTTGTGTGAGCAAAATGTTGATTTTCACCATCCTGTAATCCATCCCTTCAGTTTTGCATAACAATGAGCCACCTGATCCATGGGGAGAGGTCTGCTCAGAAATTCAGGGGTGAACTTTACTTCAAGGTATCCCACTGACTGTCATATGAGTTTGCTTGTGGAAACAGCACTGCTTTCCTACCCAAAGCCTCTGAGTGATCCTCATCTCAGACAAACGGAATCACCTTCCCGATCATTCATAAACAAAACGGAGGGGAGAGAATCAACAGCGCAGGAGGGCTGGCTTCAGTCCAGTAAGGGGGGAAGGGGAGCATTGCTCCATTTGAGACACACCCAAAACACCATCCACGCCCTCCAAGCCACCCACGTGCAGAGAGCCACACGTGTTCTGTTGTTGAGAAAGCAGTTTCTGTGTCTCTTCACCACATGCCTACGAGGTATGTGGTGAGCTCCAGCATCTGTTGGAAACCCACTGCCCTCTCCCAGGTTCTGCAGAACTCAAGTTCCCATCCAGACAGTATCTCTGGACTGCTCTCCTTCCAGACAGGTGACATTATGGGGAGGGAAGCTGGGAAAAGCTGTTAGTGACTCCTCACATCAGAACCTCCTGCTATGCACTTCCATGCTTATAGTAAGATACAGACACGTGACTTTAGAGAGAATAAAAAATGCAATGCATTCTCCATACAAGGGGCAGTCTGTAGACAGAAGGTGCATTTCTCAGGGGAGTCACAGCCTGGCTATAGGAGAAACACCTTTGTACGTGTGTGGTGGAGTTAACCTCACACACCTGACCGTTCACTCCAGGCTGTGGCTGGCTGGCTGCCTAACAGAGTCCTATAAGAATGTGGCCGAGGGAAATCCCCAGGACTGGCTCTTCCTTGCTCTGCCCTAGGTTAAGCCATTCTGGTACATTCTCCATTCCCAGGGAGGGCACAAATCAATCAGGGGGTCTCATTCAGAGCCTGGCTCCCCAGAACCAGAGCTCTCGGTGACTTAGTTCATCCAGGCAGCAAGCACCTTGTCCTCCAGGAGACTGGAGACTGGCAGCTTTTCTTAGCCAGATACTGCTTAGAGGCAACTCCCATGGCCTTAAAGGTATGGGGCGGTGGAGGTGACAGAGGGCAGTTGCTGCTTACATGAGCATTTGCTCCAAGAAGGTCATATGCCTTCCTCCTTCATATTGTCTTCAAGGGTCACTGGTCCCCACCAGGATGAAACATTGGTCCCTGGTAATAAGACACAGGCACCTTCACCCTGAGTCCAACTCTTCCAGTAACAACAGAGCTGTGGAATGGAGCCCAACTTCCACACCGCCACTGTGTCCTTCCAGCTCCTTCTCCCACTCCGACTTGGCATCCCTCCCTGTCAGAACCTGGAAGAATGGTGTCTTTGTTGGTGTGAAAAATTACTACCGGCTGTGAAGCCCTGCCCCACCCTCCTGCTAGGTAGAACCACACAGCCATCATCCATTGCCCATGGAAGAATGAGCCTTTACCATGGTTTGTGTGGCCAAACTGAGAAGTGTGGACTCTGGTCAGTGTGTCCACATGTGAGAGTGTGTGTTAGGAATGGGTGTGTGTGTGTATGTGTTAGGTGAGTTTGTATGAGCAAACCTGTGGAAATTGTATGATTGTGTATGAGAGAGTGTGTATGTGTTAGAAAGAGAGAGAGAGAGAGAGAGAGAGAGAGAGAGAGAGAGAGAGAGAGAGAGAATGTGAGGGAAGATATCTTCATTAAAAGTCAGACTTTGAATTCATGATCATCTGAAGCCACCAACTTAAATGAGTACTATTTTTCTTCAGCTCAAGAAAGGCTTTATAACTCTGGTAGAGAGTCTACAGGAACAGTTACCTTTAAGCAGACATGACCTAGCACTAGACAACAAAGGTTTCAACAACAACAACAACAAAAAGTTCTTGCTCAGAACCTGTTTGTTCCTGTTCACGGTGGGGACACAGATTCCTGTGTTCACTCAGGCTTAGTCCCTTGCAGTCAGCGAACTTGGCTCATCTGGCTTGGTGGCTGTAACATTATGTCCCATAAAGATGTATGTGAGCTCATGTGAAGTGACCTTTGTGCAAATACAATGTAAACCAAGCTGTACAGGAAAAGCTGTAGACACCAATCCTTTCCACACAGACTCCCCTGAAGTTACCCTTCCTACAAAACGAAAACAGAGTTAGGAGTGTGCTGTGTGGTTGTTCATGTTAAGACTCTTAAGTCCCAGAACATTTCCAGGACTGAAGTGGGGACACTAGGGCCTTTCTGGGTACTCTGTGACACCACACTGTGAGTAGCTGGAGTGTACAAATAGAGCCAGAAAGTGCCTGCCACAGACTGACTCTTTTCTCTTCTTCACGTTTCATGTGTCACCACTTCCTCCAGTGACAAAAGTGACTCCATGCCTACTCTGTTTTACTGAGGAGGTGACTACCTTTTACTCTTTAACTCGTCATTTGCTTAATAAACATCTGCCATCTGTTCTGAGCACTGAGAAGACAGCAATGAGTTAGAAAGAGATTCAGGGCTGGAGAGATGGCTTGGGGCTTGAGAGCCCTTGCTTCTTTTGCACAGGACCAGGTTCAGTTCCCAGCACCCACATGGAGGCTCCTAACTGCCTGTAAGTCCAGGGCTGGGGCATCTGATGCCCTCCTTGACCACCAAGGGCACCAAGCATGCACATGGTGCACATGGATACACAGAAGGTAAAATATTCAAACACATCAAAATGTGATACTAAGAATCAGATGCCTGAGTTATGGCTATGGGAGCTGGATTTCCCAGACCACTGCTGTGGGCTGACAGTCACTAGGGACTGTACACTTTCATTTAATCCCCAACAATTATAGCCAATTCCTTTAAAAACCAAAACCTCTCTGTTCCAAAGACTGTTTGAAAATCAGTTATTGTGCTCGCTGTCTGACACAGAGTAGATACAGAGAAATGGCAGCTGCCATTGACACTACTAAGTGGGAACCCTTTGTTTCAATGGAGGCAGAAATGAAATCTTGTTCATCTCATTCACAAGGCCCCTGAGTGTTCAGCACAGTGCCTGGACATTTGATAACAATCGTATCATAGGTTTTCATGTACAGAGATGACTGATACCAAATGTCAAACCTAACAAACTATAAGAGGAACATTAAGAATCTGTGACCCCCCCCCCCCGGCCCTCATCAATGGGCAAAGAGACACCTTGTTGGTGGTGGTGTTCTTATATCAGTCAGGGGCCGAGCAGATGGCAGTCCTTTGCTCATCCTAGCTTGATGTCTGGCTTGGTGGCCAAAGCTGTTTTATGCCTAGGTGGAGCAGCGTGAATGTTATGAAGAGAGGTGGAACTGGACCCTTGAGTGGAGAGGAATGGCTCGCTATGAGTGGCCAGCCCTGTCACTTACAGCCATGGTGCGGTCCCAACATGAACTGCCACTGAGAGCTGAGTCTGTGACTATGCAGTGACTGGACACTGGACACTGGAGAACATGGGGATGTCCCTGGTCAGTGCAGCTGGAGATACCCTGTCTCAAAAAAGAAAGGAAGGAAGAAAAGAAGGAAGGAAAGAAAGAAGGAAGAAAGGAAGGAAGAAAAGAAAGAAGGAGGAGGGAGGGAGAGAGAGAAAGAGAAGAGAAGAGAAGAGAGAGAAGAGAAGAGAAGAGAAAGAGAAGAGAAGAGAAGAAGAGACCAGTCAATCATGGATGGGAACCTTCAAAATCATGAGACAAAATAATCTTCCCATGCATGTGAGTGTGTGTCTATCTTTGTGGTATGTATGTAAGATTTCTGTGCATGTCAGGGACTATGCATGCCCATATTTGCATATAGATGCCAGGGGAGGGCTTTAGATGTCTGATTCTATCACCCTCTACCTTGTTGTTTGGAGAGAGTCTCTCACTAGATCTGGAACTAAGCTGGCAGCAGTCCTCTGTCACAAGCCCCATGGGTTCTGTGGTTACATGCACATGTGCTCACATGACCATGCCTAACTTTTTATGTGGGTTCTAAAGATTTAAGCTCAGGTCTACATGCTTATACAGCAAGTGTGCCTATCCATGGAGCCATGTCTCTATGCATATACACATGTGTGTGTACACATGTGGGCATGCATGTATGTGTGCATGTGTGTATACATGTGCATGCATGTGTGTATGTATGTGTGTATGTGTGAGCATGTTTGCGTATATGTATATATGTGTATGTGTGTATATATGTGTATGTGCGTGTATGTGTGTGAATGGTTGTGTATGTGTGTGGGTATGTGCATGTATGTATGTATGTATGTATGTGTGTATATATATATATGCATGTGTATGTGTGTGTATATGTGTGTGCATGGTTGTGTATATGTGTGTGTACATATATGTTTATATGTGTATGTGTGTATATATATATATATGTGTATGTGTGTGCATGGTTGTGAATGTGCATGGCTATGTGCGTATATGTGTGTGTGCATGTGGTATATGTGTGTATGGTTGTGTATGTGTGTGGGTATGTGTATGTATGTGTGTATGTGTATATATGTATGTGTGTGTATGTATGTGTGTGTATGTATATGTGTGTTCATGGTTGTGTATGTGTATATATGTATATATGTGTATATATATATGTGTATATGTGTGTGCATGGTTGTGTATGTGTGTGTATATATGTATATATATGTATGTGTGTATATATGTGTGTGCATGGTTGTGTGTGCATGTATGCATGTGTATGTGTGTGTATGTATATGTGTGTGCATGGTTGTGTATATGTATATATGTGTATGGTGTGTATGTGTGTGTATATGTGTGTGCATGGTTGTGTATGGGTATGTGTATATATATATGTGTGTATGTGTGTGTGTGTGTGTGTGTGTGTGTGTGTGTGTGAAGACAGGCTCTCCCTGGATAGATCAGACTTGTCTTCAGCTTATCCTCATCCTGCCTCAGCTTCCTGGGTGCTATGAGTGCTGGCTTATGTCATGGTGTAGACTCCGCTTTTTCTTTTGATGTTGATTCTCTTGAGTATTGGTTATAGCAAGGCAAGTTTACTAATGCACCCTGTGTATACTGTACCAGACGATCTATAACAAGGGGGTTCCTAAAACGGGACCCTCTCCCACCTTCCTTTAAGAGTGTGACGCTCTAGTAGGTCTACCATGCTTAGGGTAGACCCTACATCCAAGGGTATTTGGGCAGCACAAACTGGATTTGACGGGTTCAAAACAAAATGAACAGGGATGCTGGTGGGTAAGGATGTGGGGGTGGATCTGGGAAGAGCAGGAGTGGGTATAACTAAAATACATCGTATGAAGTTCTCAAGTAATTAATTAAAATATTTATGTTTTCAAGGGGGACTTGTGAAAGCCCACTTTTGAGCAGTTCTTAAGAATGTTACCATGTGTTCCTTCTGTATGTTATGCTGTCTACTCAAGGAAAGTAAAAGGAGAGGAGAGAGCTAAGTGGGCAGCTACCAACTTCGTATCCATGCCACTTTGGCTCAGTGGGGTTCGAAGACAGGTGAATTACAGCCAAGGACCTCTCCAAATATTTGCTTTTGGTAACTGAAGTTGAGATGATTATCGATGCCATGAAAAACAAGATCAAAGGAAAGTCACTGTGAGTCCCTAATGTGGCAGCTCAGCAGCCCGGCTCTTGGCATAACCTCGACCGAGCATAGCTCTGCTCAGCAGCGGTTCCGGATGAGTCTCTTGTGAAATCGCCTGTGAGACAGCAATGCGGCCATTTCAGAACCTCAGAACCAGGAAGCCATTCCCTGGAAGAACAGAGGGAGTCTCAGTGTGGTTGCCACAGATGAGGGGAGAGAAGTTTCCAATTTCCAAAGCACTGTCGCCCTGCCCCACCCCCTGCATCTCTCTGTGGGAGCCACGACCCAGCCCACACCCCACAGGCAGTGCCTCAGCACAGACAGTCCTTGTTTTCAGTCTTAAATGACCTCAAAGGCTCACATTGCACATGGCACATGCTCTCAAAGAGAATATCGGGAGCCTAAGGCCTCCTCCTCCCCTTCCCCTCTTCTCCCCTCCCCCTCTTCCCCTCTGCATTTCTCGTCCTCTATTTTCTTCTCTTTGCTCGACCAACACAGTTCCAGAGGTAGCAGGGCGACCAGCGGAGGACTGCAACATCCAATAACGTGAGCTAAAATAAACCTCATTGTTTAGGTGCCCATCACCTCAGGTAATAACTATGGACACATAAAGCTCACTAATACCCACTGTGCACACTCTACCTTGTCACACTCCCCCCATCCCCACCACGCACAAGGATTCCCTAACAGAGTCCGGAGAACACTGACACCTGAGGTGGCCCCATGGTTCCGTCTGTGTGGGACTAAGTAAGCTTTAATACGTATCTCTGCTCAAGGCTATGTCATGGTAAATAGAAGGTTCACTTTGATCTGCAGAGCTCCACGTTTAAGCTCCCAGAGAGATCTGCTTCCCGGGATTTTACAGAAGTCACTCTAGGTGATGGTGCCATAGACGGGGAGCATAAAAGCCTCAATGTTAAAATTCTCAATCAAATTTTCTTAATATAGAAATATGAAAAAGATACCTGAAAGTTCTTTTACTTAAAATATCTTATCAGTATATTCTCAAAGGACAGGAACACTTGCAACTACTTATTCCTAGTATATTGGATATACTCACCTTCACAGTTCATTAATGATGAAATTCTCATCCTGAGGACATCCCTAAACCTTGTCATTGTGACTAGTTAATGAGGCTTAAAACTTGGACCAGTCATGCCTATACCTGCAGAAGGTTTTAACTGTGTGGGAAGCTAAAGTCAGGGAGAAGCACCACTACTCAAGGATGAGATGGGATAAGAGCTGTTTCAAAGACACGTTCTTATTGGAAATAAAACTATGGAAATGCAGTTAACTTTAAAAATGTTTCATGCTGGATAGGATATAACATTAAATGGCAGGTGGATCCCCATTTACCACAGCCTTCCAGCCTTCAAAATGCATGCTGGCATTACCAATATGAGTTTTCATGACTCATCAGGGGTTTTTTTGTTTTGTTTTTTGTTTGTTTTTTGTTTTTTACAGGTCCTTTATCCGCCCCCCCCCAAAATAGAAGTTCATTCTGTTTTCACAGTTGGTTATGGGCACATGGCAGGACAGTGACAATCTTCAGAGTGTGGCCCCAGCTGATCCAGTCCACACCCTACCGTCTTTGAGATCTCAGACAGCCTCTAGCTTGGGTCCTTTTCACTGTGTAAACTGCTAGTTCGGCTTTTCGCTGTTTCAACAACCCCCAGGTGTCCTACAGAAGCGCATCTAATGTTTGTGAGTGCATGGGATAGGCCTATGGAAAGACTAGTTTGTGGTAAAAGCTATATCAAGAGGGCCAGAGCAACCCAGCAGTTAAAGCACAACAACAACGAACTCCTATGCCTAACACCAGCAACACCGTGATTCTATCCCAAGCATGACAAAAGAAAATGACTGTCGTCCAGGCATAGCTCACAGACTTGCAGCTATGGGCTCGGGTCTGTGGGCAAGCACAGGTCAAAGAAGTAGTCTTCAAATGAAACCCCACAGGACAAGGTGACACTGTGATTGGTTGATGACAACGTGAGCATGTGTTTGAAGCAGCCTAACACCGTACCTCCCCCAGAACAACTATTCTGTGAAGAGGTCTCTCTCATCCCCAGGAGTGAACTCCAAATTCCCCAGATCCCTGAAAGTGCAGCTAGTACCAAGCTGTGTGTGTGGCCATGGCCTGACAAGGTGAAGAGAAAGCTTAATGTGCAATAGTGCAAAATAGAAAAGGAAAAAAAGAAAAAGAAAAGAAAAACTTTATTTCAAAAGTAAACAGTAGCACAGATCAGAAAGAAGCCATCGTGAGTGGTAGCAGACTTCAGGGCTGAGAGTACTCAAGGGCCCTGATTTGTGTTTGGGCTTCTTTGTATGGGGTTAAAGAGAGAGAGAGAGAAGTTTGGTTGCTACAGGGCACAGTGTGGGTGGTTCTCTTCCTTTGATTGATAGGTTTGGATCATTCATGTAAGTAAGCCTTTGCACTTTGCACATGTCTCCTCCAATCATGCATCTGATCTTAATCATATAGATCCCAATTGTGCATAGGCATAAGGTGGTAAGATAGGGGATTCTCCCTAAAAGTTCACTCCGGGGACACAGTGTGTCTTATTGCACACGCACCCAAAACCAGTCGAAGTCAAATTGGCCTCCTGCCTCCCATACCCAGGTTTGAATATAAATAGAAACTATCTATGAAAAGGTTTTTGACAGTGGTTAGAAAGATTTATCCCACTGTTCTGAGGGGGATGTCTGTGCAACCCAGTGAAGATGGGGTCCTGGGATGCTAAGTGTACTGTCAGGGGATGTCTATGCAGCCTGTTGCTAAGTGTACTGTCAGAAGTTGGCCCTGCTTAATTGTTTGTTAACTAGGCACAAAGTAGCAGTTTGGGAAAATGACTCCATTGCCAATAGGTAAGTCTGTAGTGCATTTTCTTGATTAATGATTGATGTGGGAGGGCCCAGGTCACTGTGGGCGGTGCCATCTTTGGGCAGGTGGTTCTGGGGTATATAAGAAAGCAAGCAATGCCCAGTACTTGGGAAGCAAGGGCAGGTGGATCTTCGTGAGTTCGAGGCCAATCTGGTCTATATAATGAATTCCAAGACAGCCAGGGTCACATAGTGAGACACAGTCTAAAAAACCCACAAAAACAAACAAACAAAGAAGAAAGGAAGGAAAGAAGGAAGGAAGGGAAGGGGGGAGGAAGGAAGGAAGGAAGGGAAGGAGGGAGGAAAGAAGGAAGGGAAGGAGGGAAGAAAGGAAGGAAGGAAGGGAAGGAGGGAGGGAGAGAGGGAGAGAAGGAGGAAGGAAGGAAGGAAGGAAGGAAGGAAGGAAGGAAGGAAGAAGGAAGGAAGGAAGGAAGAAAATCCTGGTTCAATAGTTAACAGCACTGGCTGCTCTTCCAGGTGTCCTCCAGGTGTCCTGGGTTCAATTCCCAGCAACTACATAGTAGATCACAACAATTCCTAATGTGATCTGATGCCCTTTTCTGGCATGCAGGTGTACATGCAAATAGAGTACTCATATACATAAAAATAAACACATTTTAAAAGAGAAAAAAGAAAAAAAATCTCTGAGTGCCAGCCAGTAAGCAGCACTCTTCTGTGGCCTCTGCTCCATTCTTGCCTCGACTTTCTTCATTTGGGTTTTTATGCATTTATATTTTGCCTCCAAATATGTCTAAGTACATATATGTCTATGTACACACATGTCTGATATCTGAGGAGGCCAGAAGAGGGCGCCAGATGCCTGCAGCTGGAGCTCCAGGTCATTGGTTGTGACCCGAAGCCATCTGGGTGCTGAGGCTCAAACCCGAGTCCTCTAGAAAAGCTGTCAGTGATCTTAACCACAGAGCCGCCTCTCCAGCAACTACTTCATACTTTTTAAATATTTTTGGTTGGTTGGTTGCTTTTGGTTTTTCAGGAAAGGGTTTCTCTGTGTAGCCTTGGATGTCCTGGAACTTGCTCTATAGGCCAGACTGGTCTCAATCTCAGAAATCTGGCTGTCTGCCTCCTGAGTGCTGGGATTAAAAAACATGAGCCTTTACATTGGATATATTATATATTAATATGTTATATGTTCAATTAGAGATGTGCATGGTTGTAACTGTTCTATTGATGATTAGATGCTGTTGTTCAGTTATAATTTATAATATTATCATAAGAAGGCACACACAGGAGGAAACTGGGTTTAATTTGTCTTCATTTTCCAGTATTCTTGCCTTGGAGAATGTACCTTTTAGAGAAGAGGGAGGGCTGTACAAGTCGAATTTCAAACATCTGCACCAAATGTTTCACACCACAACTTCACTCTTTGTTTTACTGATTCTAGTTGGAAGTTGGCTATGGCCGCTTACATGTATAGCCTCAAGATTTAGGTGATAGGGGCAGGAGGATCAGGAGTTCAAGGTCCTCCTCAGCTATATAGAAAGTTCAAGACCAGCCTGAGCTACATGCAGCTCCTTCTAGAACTATCTAACTAACAAACTAAATAAATAAATAAAATTACTCTATCTCAGCTGTTCTCGACCTATGGGTTGCAACCACATTGGGGTCACATTAGATATCCTACATATAAGATATTTACATTATGAATCATAACAGTAGCAAAATTACAATTATGAAGTAGCAACAAAATGATTTATGATTGGGGGTCATCACAACATAAGGGACTGTATTAAAAGGTTAGGAAAGTTGAGAATCACTGATCGAGCTGGTCTGTAATGAGACCCACATTCATATGCCATTAATTCTCTCAGCTGTGTCCCCCACAGCTATTGGTTGAGTGTGACTTTGGACTTCAAAGAGATCTCTCTAAGACAAAGGTGTTTCCTAATCACAATGATGCCCCCCTACTACTGCCGTTTGGCCATCTTGGCATTCCACAGGTGACAAAGTGCCCCATGGTTAAGAAAAAAAAATCACTCCTATGCTGCTGCCATCCTCCCGGCATGGCACACAGAGAGTCAAAAATAAAACACTCCAGAGACATTGATCTGAATGCTGTCTTTTAAAAAAGAAAGAAAAGAAGCACATGTCTAGACTTAGCCTGAAAACACAAGGGTACAGCCAAGTCAGCATGGTTATTAAGTATACACACTGGAAAATCCATAACACACACACACATACACACAGCACGTAAAGTTCCCACCCCCAACCCCCAGGTGCGGCATGCATATTACATGACGTGATAACTCTGCAGCTCTAAAGAGATACATTAGTAGATTGAAATAACACATTTTTCCTTTGAACTGATGAAAAGATCCCTGGGCGATTTTGAAGGCTGGGCTGGGTGTTTGCGAAGAGTGAAGTAATTCACAAGAGGTTTGCTAGGCTTGTGCAAATACACCATGCGGAGAGGAAAACAGATGCAAAACCAGGCTCCTTGGCTTCGTGGATCTAAGAAGGGGATTTTGCTCCTTGGGTGAGTTTTCTGGAAGCCCTGCAGAGGCTGTGTCCACCCCACAGATGCTCAGTATTCACTGGTAAACTGGGCTCTCCAGGCCTGTTTATGAAAAACAAGTGCCAAACCAAAGAAAACCCAGAGACTGGTACCTGTGGAACGAAGTCACAGGTAAGTGCTTGGAGTGTGTCCTGACCACTCCTGACAGCTGCAGGGCAGAATTGGAAGCAACTTCTGCTCAGCAGAGAAAGGAGAGGAGAGAGGACTGTGGTGGGGTGTCCTTTTTCCTTTGAAGTTTTTTTTTTTTTTTAAGATTTATTTATGTATGAGTACACTGTAGCTGTCTTCAGACACACCAGAAGAGGGCATCAGATCCCATTACAGATGGTTGTAAGCCACCATGTGGTTGCTGGGAATTGAACTCAGGACTTCTGGAAGAGCAGCCAGTTCTCTTAACCACTGAGCCATCTCTCCAGCCTTCCTTTGGAGTTTTAACAATAGCAGAAACCAATCTCTGGGACTAGGTTGTCAGAAAAGTAAGAGTTCCCTGACTTCATTGGTCTTCATTCCTCTGTCCCTGTCCTTGCCTTTGTAGCAGAGAGCGGTAGACAATGTTTGAGGAACTGTTGGGGGTGGATGCAGATTGTGTGTGTTTGTGTGTGTGCATGTGTGCGCGCGTGTTTTCATGCTTTTTAAAGTTCTTTTATTTTTATTGTCTTTGAAAAATAGCTGGGGTGGGGAGAGGTGGAGCAAGGACTCAGGGGTTAAGAGCACTTGGTGCTGTTGTAGAGGGACCCAGGTTAGATTCCCAGCACCCACGAGGTGGTTCATAACCAACCACCTGTAACTCCAGATCCAGGGGATCTGACACATTATGATCTTGCCAGGTTCCTGCACGTATGTTGTACACTTACATACATGTAGACAAAGCATTCAAACACATAAAATAAGGATAAATAAATCTTTAAAAATGAAAAAAAAAGAAAAAAACCTGGACAAAGGCATGAAAACTGCCTAAAATGAAACTGCTAGGAGCACAGGCTAGCCCAGGGACAGGGTTTCTTCATGCTGCTTTTTGTACCTCAGCAGCACTTCAAGGGACCAATAAGGAGACAAACTTTTCTAGCTGGGGACTGTCCCCATTAGATGGGCAAATGAGCCCTAATATTTCTGACAAGCTACAAGTCTGCCAAGCTGAAGCCCAAACTTGAGAAAGGAACATACATGGAAAGTTTGCACTCAGGAGTGGGCATGTTGCATTATGAATTAAATAACAGGATTCAAAGGGGGTACTGTTCTGTGGCTAAGAGACAGCACTCATACGGTTGTGCCAGGCCCTGGGTTCCAGCTCCTCCAGAAAAAGAGTTATTCTTCCATTATTTTCCTTCCTAAAAATGACAGGAAGGAAAGCTAGCCCTGCTTCCTCTTTCAGAAAGGTGCCTCATGAAAGCTGGAGGAAAGCTTTGTGGCTGGGGCCTCTAGCATTCCTGACAGACTGGGCTGAAAGGAGCTACAACCCAGGGCAAGAGTGTGCTCACACATTACTCCAAGCTCTTGAAGGCTTTAGTGGAATACCACCCGGAAATCCCTGGGTAAGCATTCCTGGCACCTTGTTCTGACACCTGCCTCCCAGGTGAAAAGTTACCTTGGCCTGGCCACATTTCATCTGGCCAGGTCTGAGCTGCCTCCTGTCTCCATCTGGAATTCAGGGTTTTCCAATACCCTGACCAACCACCAAGACAACCAAGGCAAAATCCAGAACCCAGAACCCCAAAAATCAATCAAATACTGGTCCTCTGGGCTGGATCTGACTCCGTGGTAACATCTTTACATGTATGGGGCCCTGGATCCGGAATGAATAGAAGCTTTCACCTAGCAGCCTGCAGATGAAGATGTAGAATTCTCAGCTCCTCTTGTACCATGCCTGCCTGGATGTTGCCATGCTCCCACCTTGATGATAATGGACTGAGCCAGTAAGCCAGCCCCAATTAAATGTTGTCCTTTATAAGAGTTGCCTTGGTCATGATGTCTCTTCACAGCAGTAAAACCCTAAGTAAGATAGTACAGGACTTGGGGTTTGCTGTGATAGGTCTAACCATGTTTTTGTTTAGAAGAATGTGGATTTGGGGACTTTAGATTTGGAAACCCATGGAATGCTTTAAGTGGGGGGCTGTCCTAGAAGGAATATGGAAGAGAGTGGTGTTTGAGGGTGATTTGAACTGTGTAGGCCTGCTGGCCCAAGATGTTCCAATGAAAAAGAGTGTTAGTGTGTGGCCTAGAGACTATTTTTGTGAAGAAAATGGCTGCCTTTCCCCATTGCCCCAAGGTCTGCCTGAGGCTCAAGTGAAGAAATTTAGATTGATTGCTTTTAAAAAGGAAGTCTCAAAACAGCCTGGTGTAAATTTGGTTGTGTGGTTATTAAAGTTCACTATTTATTATTTATTTATTTATTTATTTATTTACTATGAGTCTGTCTTCAGACACACCAGAAGAGGGCATCAGATCCCATTACAGATGATTGTGAGCCAACATGTGGTTGCTGGAAGTTGAACTCAGAACCTCTGGAAGAGCAGTCAGTGCCCTTAACTACTGAGCTATCTCTCCAGCCCCCAAAGTTCACTCTTATGAAGAGCATTTTAATGAGAAGAAGCAAGCTGAGAAAGAAAAAATATGAAATATATAGTTCAAGTATTAAAGGGGCACAAGGAAGTATAATCCTATAGGTGTATGCTCTAGGAGTAAACAGATTAAGGGATTGGGATTTTGGGGTAAGATTCCACACAGCTAAATCTAGGTCTGCACATGGTGGTACTCACCTTTAATTCCAGGAGACAGAACCATGCAGATCTTTGATTTCAAGGTCAATCTGCAGAGGAAGTTCCAGGAAAGCCAGGCTTAGACAGTGAGGGAGTTGGAAAACAGAACGCTGGTAATAGAATAAGGGTGTCCATGTTCCAGTTCCAGCAAGCATCAGAACTTTGAAGCTTTGGCCACATGGCTCTGGCTTTGGAGTCCAGAAAAGAAGGGACTACTGGGACAATTGATGCTAGTTAGCTGGAGCTAAGGAATTAGTAATGATTAAGAAAGACCAGCATCACTGAGGTGAAATCTGGGTAGTGTTTTCTGAGAGCACAACGAAATTGTATTCCAGATACAGCCAAGGTTGTACCTCATGCGTAGCTGGACTTGATAATCTATAAAAATCACCCAGGTGGTACTGGTTTTGAAGGTATGAAGGGGTTTTGGAGAGAAGTTGAGGCTTGGCATTGTGAGAGGCCAGGGAAGGCCATTGGTGAAGGTGCAGCCCAGGATTGAAGGGTTGTGCAAAGAAATTGTCTTGGCACCATGAAGACAGTCTATAAGAGCTATTGGTGAAGCCTAGTTGCAGCAGAAGATCCAGTGTATGTCCATCCTGGGACGATCACCAAGAACTGCATCAGCAGGACTGGAGTCAACCAGAGCCTAAATGCTACAGAGGGCAGAGCTGAAAACGTGACACAAGCCCTTTGGAGGAGCCCAGGAGATCATGTGTGAATCCCAGACATTGGAACAAGAAGCTGTGAAGTTGAAGTTGACTTGAAGACTTCAAATGTTAAAGATGCCAGAACCATGGGATACCTGCCTTGGAAAGCTGCTAACAGGGAATGGAACCATCCCAGGAGAAAGAAGTTTGTTGCAGTCAACAGACATGAAAAAGGAGTTGGAGATTTGATGACTGCTTTGACATCAGACAAGGAGATGCAGAGTTTGGAGTTTGTCTATTTGGTTTTCTGTCTTACTTTGGGGGTTGCAGTTAAGTGATTGGATGAATCTCAGAAGAGACTTTGAACTCTGAACTTTAAACATTGTTGAAACTGTTATAGACTATGGGGATTTTGGAAGTTGGAGTAAATGTATCTTTTTTATTATGCTATGGCTAAGTGTGGCCCCCATAGACTCATGTGTTCAAACAAGCCGTTGGGGAGCCAGGGAGTGGAATGTGGTGGTTTGTATATGCTTGACCCAGGGAGGGGTACTATTAGGAGGTGTGGCCTTGTTGGATTAGGTGTGTCACTGTGAGTGTGGGCTTTAAGACCCTCATCTAGCCTCCTGGAAGTCAGTCTTCTCCCAGCTCCCTTCCGGAACAAGAGGTGGAACTCTCAGTTTCTCCAGCCCCATGCCTGCCTGAATGCTGCCATGCCCCCACCTTGATGATAGTGGACTGAACCTCTGAGCCTGTAAACCAGCCCCAATTAAATGTTGTCCTTTATAAGAGTTGCCTAGGTCATGGTGTCTGTTCACAGAAGTAAAACCCTAACTAAGACAAGTCCCAGGGAGATGAGCTCACAGTTGAGAGTGGCCTTCCCATGGTTCTGGGCATTGTTTTGTTTTTCCTGTGTGTTCATGTGTCCTAGTTCAGTCTTCTGTTGCTGTGATAAAATGCTGACCAAAAACAACTTAGGAGAGCAAAGACTGTATTGCATCTTAGAATTCCCAGGTCACACAATCCATCACTGACCTGATCTCAGGCCTGGAACCTGGAAGCAGGAAGGCTGCTTGCTGAGTTAGTCTCCATAGCTTGCTCAGCTTGCTTTCTTATGCAACCCCAGGGCCACCAGCCTAGGGTGGCACTTCCAGGATTGGCTGGGCCTCTAACATTAATTATTAATCAAGAAAAAACCCTACAGGCCAGTTTGATGGAGGCATTGATTTCAACTGAGATTCCCTCTTCCCCAATAGCCCTAGCTGTGTCAAGTTGATGAAAAACTAGCCTGCTGGGTGGCTACTCATGGTCCTCATAGGAATAACAGTCTACTGGTCTGTGTGAATCTACAGCTGCCAGGAAGCTCAGAAAACGTCAGCCAGCTGACGTGAGATTGACAGAAGCATGCCTAGCTAAGATATAGCCTGCTCTGGGTGAGCTACACCCTGCCACCTACTTTCTCTGTCCAGTTATCTGGGTCAAATGAAAATGGCTCCATCCTCACACAGACTGCCTCCCTGAGAGCACATTCTGGAAAGGTCTTAGCCTTGGAGACCATGGATCCACTCAGCAGGTGCTTGGCAAGGGTAGTTTTAGAGAACACTAATACAGACTCCCCTGAGACTCATTTACCTGCAGCTGCTCTTTGGACTTCCTCTCCACTCCGGGCTTGAACCAGCCTGTGTTTTTCAAAACACGAGGACAGCTCTGGCCACCCACATTCCATCTCCTTCCACATACTGACACTTGCCAAAGGGACAGCCTGCTGTGGTGACGGGCCGTATGTTAATGTAGGGAATGCTGTGTCCTGATGGGAAGTCCAGAGGCAGACTGGTCTAAGGGCCCTGTTATAGCACGCATAACTTTGCATCCCTCCAAGCCTCTGATGCTTCTCATGGAAACAGAAGTTCAGACCCAAGGGATGAGGTTCCTTTTGAAACTATTTTTGCCCACCTTGGAGAAACAAGCCACTAATGTAGACCTCAATTAGATACCATGGTGTTCAGTTATTTTGATGGCTAGACTTTCTCTGTGGGTTCAAGCCTAAGTCCAAGAAGCATGTGGCCACTCGAGACTCAGCAGGAAAACTTGGTTTGCGAATGCCATGCAGCACCGCCAGGGGATCGCCCAGCCAACCCCTGGTGTGGAAAAAACTGGACTTTTCCCCACGAGTCTTCTAGGTGCACAGCTCATTTGTTGCCACTAGATGACGCCAGAGCTCCACCCCATTTCCCGTAGCCTGTGAAAAATGACCCACCGCTTGGATTCCTGGGGGCGGGGTGAGGGTGGGATGCAAAAAGGAAGACCAAAAGGTGGTAAATAATAACTTCCGTAGAGGCATATATAAGATCATTGACTCCTGTCTTTCATACTGAGGTCCGATTCTAGTTTACTTCAAAGTATAAGCAGACACACGGGTAGAAAACCTGACAACACAATTTACAGCAACTGCGCATGCGACATGAAACCCTAACTAAACAGCACTGGTTTCATTCTGTGTGCCGAAAATTAGGTGCAATGGATTTTTTTCTGAACGACTTTCCCCCTGTAAATGATAAAGGGCTATAGAAGTCATGTTGACTGCACTGAACACAGCAAACTTCTTGATTCTCCACCGTTTTCCTAGTCTTTGAACAATTCTTTTGAGATTGACATATATAAGAAGCTTGGCTCTTCCTTCTCATGTAACATCACAGCAAAGCTCCAGCAATCAGCTTGCCAAAGGATAAGACCTCATGAAATTCTCCTACAGAGGAAGCCAGAGTCACCTTTGCTACATGGACACACACACACACACACACACACACACAACACACACAAACACCTACCCAGAAAAACCAGAAGAACAGCCTAGACAACCAGCCTCCCTGGGCCGGCCCCCTCTTCTACCACAGCCCCACCCCCCTTCCTGCTGCCATGCTTCCCAACAGATAATATTCCTGCAAATGACCGAGAAGCCTATACTCCCTGCAGCTTGGGCCTGAGCCCCTCTCACATTAGGTTAATTCACCGCACCTTCATTTTGTGAATCAGCAAATGTTATATAAACGATTTACCGTTTTCAAGCTGTGATAACATCAGACCCCAGGGAGATAAAGGGCTTTGTGTGAAACCCGATGCCTGGTGTTGGGAGTAACCAAGGCTTTCCTCTAGCTCCAAGAGCTTTAGGCTGGTTATCTCTTCCCCTCACCACATTACTTCAGGCCGTTCACACCTCTCCTTCCCCCACCAACACTGGCTTCTTTCTCTTTCCAGCCTTTACTCCCTTGTCTATGGGGACTTTCTGGAAGGCTCTAGATGAGATCTTGTGTCTCAAGTTGCAGTCAGTCTCCAAATTCCATCTGCCTACTCTGCAATCAACAGCCAACACCAACTTGCAGCAAAGCAGTGTTTCCAGGGGCATCATACCACTACCCAGAGGATTGCTGAAATTTGCATTTTGACAGTTTTTTGCTAAATGAACCTAGCAGCAGCCCAGAGTCCACACTGGGCAAAGCGTTCATCCTCTATTCTGCCAATCCAGGAAAGCTAATGTTTTTGTTAATGCAATGCAGTTGACTTCAAACTGTTTTATTAATGAGGGAGAAAAGTCTCGAATGTATGAACGTGAGGTAGCTCTGGGACCAGCACTTGTTCAGTGTGCTTGAGGTCTTGGGTTCTACTCCACAACACTGCAAGAAAAAGGGGGGGGGGGATCTCTCAGTTGCATGCCATCCAGCTCACACTGGATATCACGTGTATTGGTAACTTATGGGCACTTGCAGATCTAAGTAGCCACTGAGCTATGTAAAGGACTGTGTCCCCAACCTTCCACTGATGTTCTGCTTCCAGTAAACTTCAGTGTCTAGTTGGAAGGCCATAGAACCATTTCTCATTCATCATAATCTTCATTTTAAAAATTTCCTATCTTGGAGATTTCTCTTTTCAGGAGTATTTTGAAAGTTCCCCTACAGGGGCTGTATCATGAGTTCCCTCATTTACGATTTCAGTAAGACACACATATCAATGTAAATTGAGGTGAAGCTAAAAATGTTATGGCCAGGCCTTGTGCCTACCTGGCCACCAGGGCCTGTGGCGGAAAGAATAAAAATGCTATGCTCACCCACAGTAACCTGAACCCCTGGGACACGTCACTACCACTGTCACTTTAACTGGGGAAGGGTTTGTCTTCTGTCAGACTGGCCTGGCCAGCCTATCACTTAGTTCCACTGAGATTCCTGGGGCAAGCTGTCTTCCCCACAGGTGTCCTGTGGTTCATTGTGAGTATAGTTCTGGATCTGCTTCAGAAAGGAGAATGACCTTACATAGTATGTGCTGCATGTAGGCAGGATTTTGGATCAGGATCTTAGAGCTTCATGCCCAGATGGAAATTATTCATAAGGAACACCCACAGTCTCCCCAAGAGGGGGTGAGGACCTTTAGAATGGAGCCTCTAAGTTGTGGCAACCAAATTGTGGCCCCACACTGGCTGGATGAGCGGATCATGGGCTCCACATCATCCAGAATGTCGCTGTTAGGGCTTTTCCTTCCCAGTAGCAAAAATATTCCAGATATTTCTCAAATTCTGCTAGGTGTGAGCCTGATTTCCAAAGACAACTAGGGACCACATTGCCCGGTGTGCCCCAAGTTCCTGATGGCAAGGGCTTCGCTAAACCCCACACTCAGGTTACAGTTGCAGAGACAGTTAGCACAGATCTTGATGGATCTCTGCAAACAGGATCAGTTGGCCACAGAAAGGATGGGAAGTGGTGGCTACCCCCTCGTGCCCCCTTTCCTTCCCAGGGCCTAGAATCTCTGATGAATCTCAGTATCAAAACAACATGCACTGATGGTCCAGAGACATCACATAGCATTTGAAAACAGAAAAAAAGCAGAGGTGGGGGTGGGGGAGAGGGATGGGGATGGGGGGGTTGGGGGAGGATGTTCCAGGGACAGAGCCTGGGGCCCTGGATTCAATTCTCAACCCCTCAAAAGCAGGGGATGATGGGGGTCATGTTTAAACGATAACCCCCTACTATCCCAGGAAAGTAATTCAGGTAACGGGAGCACCCTGTGTCCTCCAGTGCCCAGTCCTAAGGACTCCTACCTGGGAGACCCTAAAACATGCCTTCCAGAGTCTGCCTCAGGTGTTTATTAACAAACCATGCAAAATGTGAGAGAATTCCCAATCTCCACATTCTGTACAAGAATCTGGTATCACAAATCACCCGGCCAGCAAGATGGTGCATCTGCTAAAGGTGCCTGCTGCCAATTCTGATGACCTGAGTTTCTCCTCAGGACCCACATGGGAGGCCAGAACCAACTCCAGAGTGTTGTTTTCCGACCTCCACAAAATAGTTAGTCAATGAAAAAATTAAAATGTATCCATCATGTTCTGTCAGAAACATGGAGCTTACGGTGCTCTGTTTTATCCAATGTGATGCATAAAGATACCAGCATTACCTGTATTAGCTCATTTCACAAGACATTTTGATGCCTATACACAGTGTTGGAACCACCCTTGATCTTTCTAGCCCCATCTTTCTTCTTACCTTCCGCAGCTCCACATCTGCTTAACAGAATTTTTAATGGCCGCAAATAGTCAGAAATGGGGCACATGGGGAATGGTTACTGAAACCTATCAAGATGTGAGTTCGGCTGAATGACTCAAAACTCCATAAAATTTCCTAAGAGAACATTACTCACCCAACATTCTTTTCCCCAAATATAGACAGGATATTTGTTTGGTGGGTAGATGGGAAAGCACTGCCAAGCACTTCTGAAGCCAGCGCTTGACCTGTGTCTAATGTCACTTGGGTCTGCTTCGGAATGCTCTCTGGGTTCTAAATACTTTCTTGGAAAATGTCTGGCAGAGCTGCAGAATGAGCTCCGACTCTTCTTTTATGAGATTTACAGCAGACTGTCAACACCATCTGATAACTGACTCTCCTGGAAATCGGCAGGGCTATATAGATATCATCAGAAGGCTGATGTACAAGCCGTCGAGAAAGGAAGAGACGAGGAAGAGAAAAACGTGTATCACCAGGGAAACACAAAATTTGCCAAACTCAACTCAGGAAAAATAGGCAATGCTGGTTTCATTTTCAACTTTCATTTACAAGTAAAAACTGGTTATCACCACTAGCCATCCTGGTATTTACATTTTTTTCTTTTCTTTTTTGTGGTGTTACAGGAACCCAAGGGCTTACACAATCTAGGGAAGAGCTATCACCACTGGACAAGCCAAGGGCTGGATTTTTTTTTTTTTTTTTAAATTCTCATTGGACTTTTCCAGCTTGTATTCCTCAGTGCATAGACTATCATATCTAATATGTGAGTGTGTGTGTGTGTGTGTGTGCATGTGCGCGCACACAGGTTAGTGATTGGATCAGAATCTAGGGCCTCACGCACCTCCAACCACTGAAGTACATTCAGTACATCCAGCCCAAATCTCTTATAATATCCAAAAACAGAAAAAATCTGAAAATGAGTGAACATGGCAGCGTGGAACATGACTGAATCTATGAGCACATTCTATAGAAAAAAAAAACAAAAAACAAAAAACAAGAGCAGCTGGCATGAATGACAGCGATGTTTACTAGAAAACTAGCTTGCCCCCAGCACACAGTAGACAATGCACTGATACTAAACAAAATGCAAGAGTATGCTGGCCTTGCTGTCAGGAGGGCTGGCTCCACAGACCTTCCCTACCCACTGCCAAAACATTTCCCAGCGCCGCGTCAGCCTGCCTTTGGACACGTTCCTTACTAAAACAAATAGGTCTAACAAATCATCTTTGATAGCAAATACTCATAAAGACAAACAATGAAAACTACTATGTTGTGTGTCTTAGGGCAGGCGGCACTGTGTGGAATTGCCACACACAGAAGCAAAACAATCAGGCTTGCCAGGCCAGCTCCAGAAGTCAGCAGCTCATGGCAACTTGCTCCTTTTGGGTGAGTAATTTTTCGGACTTTGGGCAATGGTGGACTTCTCCTTACATAGTCACAGAGTGCCTCTGTGCTGTCTATTTGTGAAAGGAGATAATCACCTGAAAACAAATTGAGTAGTAGCGTGCACTCTGGCAAATTGAAGGAGCCCGTCCCGTGGGCTATCCTGGCACCTTATGAAAGCACGTTTAAGCGTTATCTAATCTGGTGCCTGTTTCATCACAGGGGGAGCCAATAATGTAAACCTTTGTGTTGAAGGAGAGAGAGAGAGAGAGAGAGAGAGAGAGAGAGAGAGAGAGAGAGAAGAGAGAGAGAGAGAGCACCCAGCCCGCCTGGCCGCTCCCTGGTGACCCAGCCCCCACTCTGCCCAATAGTTAGGCAGGAGTTTGCCATCCTGTGACTTTAAGTGAGAAAATGATGGATGGGCAGGGGTACCGAGAGGCAGAAATGGCTAAGAGACTCGTTTCCTTTTCCCATCTGTTCAGGAAGGACGTCAGCGAGGTAGACTAAACACAGGTCCTGCTCAGGGTTCCGAGTGCGTGCCTGTGGCCTGTGTGAACACAGCAGCCGCCTGCAAAGGGACCTTCCTCCAAGCTGTGGCAGACAAAGGCAGTCAGATACCAGTCTGCTGGGCTTGAAGAGAAGCAGGGCAATCCTAGACTGTCACAGCAGTCGGCAAGGACCTGGGGCGCTCCTTGGGGAGTCTGGCATGGTAGTGGCCACAATCTGTATTGGCTAGTAGTGAAGAAATACACTGGGTCAGGACTGGGGCTCATGGGCCCTTTCCGATCCTTTGGGTATCACTGCAATGGTCCCTACACCCGTCCTGACACATACATTGGCCCACAGGAAAGCAGAGCCCCTGCTGTCCTTTTGGCTAGATGGTGGGCAAGCACCTGCCCATCAGCATTGCACTGGGGCGTGGACCTAGTTGAGGTCTAGGAGACCATCTGTCCCAGGTGCCTTCACCCCACTGTTGGCCAAACCCTAGTTGAGCGGTAGATGATTTCCGAGGGAAGGCCTCTTGCCCTCGGCTCACCTTTTCTCCTGCCCACCCTTCTCCATTTCTGTACTCTGCTTCCATTCTCTTCCCCAAGTAACCCAAGGTCTTCCCCTGCACCAGACCCTAGAGCCTTGGTGGGATTTAAGAGTGAGGAGCTTGATGTGCTATGGCAAGGCTGGACTAGACTTTGCCAGTACTGAGTAGGATCCTACTTTGTTATGGGCCAGCTTACGCTCCTAAGCCTCAGTTTCCCTACTTGTGACGTCAACAGTCTTTCTTTGGTGACTTTGGCGGCTGAGTGGGGGGATGGGTGGGGGATTAGTCCTGGCACGAGGTCCTGAGGTCCTAGAGACAGCCACAGCTTTTGCAGGTTAAGCTTTGCCAAACCCCTTGGCCTGAATTTTGTAGTAAGGACTGAGAAGAATGTTCCCAACCTTGCTTTTTAGGTTCTGCAGCTTTCTAGTTGCAAGATCCTGTCTGATTGGTCTCTGAGATCAGTGGCTAAGAGACATCATAGAGCTGGAAGGGGGTACAGGGGTGCTCCTCTATTCTTCATTTGCTGTGCTCATTGGAAAACAACCTTGAAAGAACTAAATAGGGAGATTCACCAAATAGCTTCCAAAGAGCAAGAAAATACAACTGCTAGCAAGATTCTCATTTATTTACCCAGGCTCAGGAGGCTGAGGTAGGAGAATCTTAAACTCACAGACAGCCTGGGCAACTTAGTGATAGGATACTTGCCTAATGTGTGTGGTTCTGGGTTTGATCATTAATATAAATAAACATTTACACATGAACATACTTTTACTTTCTAGCATTTACCTGGGTCTGGCTCATGTCTCCAATGTGAGCAGCTCTGAAATCATGTATAAGTGTGCAGATAAACTAGTCCTGCCAAGCCTGATATACTTTACAGACACAATACATTAAGTACTGATGTGTATTGGAATTCTTGCCATAGTTATTCAAATACAGCCTCACAGAAAGGTCTTGTAAGGGGCAAATGTTACGAGCCCAGCTGCTAGAATCATGCTACAGGAAAAAAAAAGTCATGCTCCATATCCATGTTGTTTAAGTAAATGTATCATTGACCTGAAATGCACTTAAAGATTGACATGTGAAATAAAGGTAGAAATTTGCCATCTGTGACATGAACTAATTTAAATTTCCCTCTCTTGTTGGCACATAAACATACGTATTTACAGGGGGCATCGTAAGGTCCTCCAGAGTCAATGAGTCAATCTGGGAGGCTATGTATCCTGTTGGCAGGCTATTTATTCTCCTTAAGCTTCCCTTTTCTCTAAGATGCCGATAATAGCATCAATGTCAGGGTCCTTGTGAGGGTTAAATGGAGTGCTTATTTGTAGCACTTGGCAGGATGACAACGTAAGTGCTCCAAGCATCTTAAGTATTCTTATTAGTGTACTTATTAGTGTCTGTGCTTAAGAGAGACACAGCCTATCAGACAAATTCACCTTTCATTGGCGTTAGAGTGCTACCCTAAACCAAGCTTTGGGGAGGAAAAAAAAAATAGCTGCTTCATTGGTTGGATGCAGAGAGATTTTTAAAATTCCAGCTGGGGGTCTTTGTGACCTCAAACAAAAGAAGACCTTCCCTAAAAGTAATTTGGGGTGTAATCCATGATTACATCTAGGGCTCAGCAAGCTGGAAGCCCAGTATTCAGTGAGACCACACACACACACACACACACACACACACACACACACACACACACGGAGAAATTCAATTCTGGACACATTGCCATATTCTGTAGTTTAAACCTAGTCAATTGTTGGTGTTAATGAAAAGGGATTGTGAAAGTCATAGCTAAATACTATGGTTCAAGTGTCTCCTTTCTTTGCACACATTTCTTTCTATCTACTATTCTGTGGCCACTTGCTCCTGTATTTGTCTTTTCTTACAGCTTCACTTCCAAACTAAACAGCACTCACTAATCCCAATGCATACCTCCTCAGGTGCCAGCGCTGAGCCTGAGTCTATGTCTGCAGCGTATGTAAATACTGGCGCGCCTCTGCATTGGTAAAGCCGTAGGTGTGCATGGTCTGTTCTCACGCGGTAAGTTCGGGTGTGTAAATGGATGCGGGGTGTGAGACCTCAACCAGCAGCCACCATCACTGCCACTCACTAGTCCTGTTCTTTAAACCGGTTCTTTGGAGGTTCAGTTTTTGGTAATTAAGACTAAGGAGTGTTTTAAAAACAGAAGTACATTTTCCTGGAAACCAGCAGTCTTCATTTGCAACTTTTATTGGCAGACCTGGCGGCCAGTAAATGCATTCCTTGGCATCTCTCAGAAAGTAATTCACTCGGTGAAGTGGCTTGCTTTTTCTGTAATGTGTACATCAATTTAAAGGGGCCTCCTGGAAGGAATGTGTCGCTGGTGGCTGAGAGCCCAATCTCAGGTCACTTCCGGCTCGAGGAAGAACATCCCAGATATATGCCTGAGGGGATGCTCACCGGATAGGACTAGTCTCTCCAGGTCTCTGGGGAAGTGAACGTTGCTGCCGCGAAATAGGGATCTAGAGCTCATCGGGCTTCCTTCTAGCCGCAAGGTCCTCAGCCAACCAGTTTTCCACGACAGGCTCCAGAAGGGAAGGGACCGTCCTTCGCCAGCCTCTGGAGTCGGGACGACCACAGAGGCGACGCGGTGGTGAAGCAGCGGGCGGCAGGGGGCGCTCGGAGCACGCGCAGTGTTGGGGGCTGTGCTTGCAACTCCGGAGGAGAGGAACTGGCCTGAGATCCACCCGCCTAACCCCGGGAGCTCGGCTCGGAACTGCCCAGTGGCCCGGGGTTTCCATGCGCCCCCTCTTTCTTGCCTTTGCCTCTTGGGTAGTAGAAAGATGCAGAGGTGGGAAGAGGCTGCGAGTCCCCGTGCCACCCCTTTCATCTCCAAACGCCTGGGAGCCTCAGATCTCAAGCGAAGCTCACCGCTCAGAGTCAAGTGCTAACTTTTTGTATTGTACTTTAAAACCTGCAAACACCCAGCTTTAGCCCAGGGCACCGCGGGTACCCCCCGCCCCCGAAAATAAGGACTGTGAGATCGACTGCTTCTTGTGCGCTCTAGGTCTCCACAGTTACTGGCCTAGAGTACAGTGAGGTGCACTATGGGGTGCGTCCCAGAGCAGGAGCCAACTGGGATTGCAGGCGGCAGACTAGGGGTCTCTACGAAGGGCGCCCTGGGAGTCAGGAAGAACGACCCACTGTAGCACTGGTGTCTGGGTTCTTGGCAGGCGACATGGGACCAGCCCTCGGTCTGCAAGGTGCAGCCATCTTCGCTGGCCCGGGCATCCCGAAACGTTTTGAGGATCTGTCCCTCAGAGCACAGCGTTTCTCCAAACACCCATGGCCCAGGGGTGTGGGTGCAAAAGGGCAAAGTTTCTTCTGCAGCCGAGGGAAGGTGCTGGCCTTCGCCCCATTGTCCGACGGTCGGCGCCAGTCCGCACCCGGTAGATTCTGGCAGCGCAAGTGTCCCCGGTCTGGGGACCTGCTTGTGTTTTACAGATTATCCGCGATGTGAGGAGTTTGGGAAATGATGGGGCCTCTCTCTGCCTTCCCAGGCCCTAAAGTTGGCTGCCACCATGAGTCTGTTGGGAATCTGGATCATGAGGAACCAAGGCGCGGGCTTATGCCGGCATACACAGTCCATCCTTTTCCATCGTCCGCCCCTTTTCAAATTTTATTGTTCTTCCTCTTCTTCTTCTTCTTCTTCTTCTTCTTCTTCTTCTTCTTTTTCTTCTTCTTCTTCTTCTTCTTCTTCTTCTTCTTCTTCTTCTTCTTCTTTTAAAAGGGGGCAGTTTGGCTCTTCATCTATCTCTTCCTAGACAAAGAAAGGCCCAAGTCTTTGGTGACCAGGTTCCAAAGTTAAAGATTCATTTCTCCCACGCTTTGTGGCCCCTTTATGGCTCAGCTCCGCTCTGAACCGGGAACCGCTCTGGAGCTTTCCTGTAGAGGGCTGACAAATGGGTCCACTCCAGGGGTTAAAGAGCAGGTGTTGGCTCTCTCTGTTCCTGTAAGCAATTAAAGAGGCCAAGAAGACTAACTTTGAGGATTTGGGAGATGACATTAAATTATCTCATGCAAACTTCCCGCGGAGGGCTACGTCTAAATGGGCGACTATCTGATTAATTCAACCATACAGATAAGCAATGTATTCATTTTGTGTTCGAAGTGATCAAAAGACAAACGTTCTTTTCGGTTTTTTTTGTTTGTTTGTTTGTTTGTTTGTTTTGGTTTTTGTAGAAGTCCTTCAAGGAAGGGTTTACATTAGAGGAATCCCGTTATGAACGTTCTGCTGTCAAGCCTCCTAAGGAAGAAGTCGATCGCAGGAACTCGCAGCCACCCAGGTGTTTGCCTACCCCCATCCCCACCGCGCGCCTCCTCCCTCTGGTGAAAAGTCACACTGATGACAAACTCTACGTGCCGCCTGATAAAGAATAACGGGCTTTGACCCTAGGACATCCTCCCCTCCCACGGTCTTCGGGAGAGGAAAAAGGCCAAATGGAGAACTAAGGGGATTCTCTAAATTGTTGAAAGACACCTCCAAATGGACTTTGCCCTACTTGTCTGTCGTGGTAGCCTCGTGGGAAGTTTCCCATACACACTGCTGGGCCAGTTGTCGACGGCCCACTTCGTTTTCCAGCTGGGTAAGCCACCTCTACTGACCCCAGACACCTGGGGAGCCGTGTAGGTTGTGCCATCTCGGGTACAACTAGTCCTGACCCTCCATGCACACGCAGGGCCTTCCAAGGCTAAACACCGAACCAAGAGAATGAAACTGCCGCCAATGGACAGAGTAATCGTAGGCCTAAACTGAATAGGACCTGGAGGGTACAGCATAGGGAACACAAGTCGATCTGCTTCACACCCTGAGGGAGTGAATTTCTGAAGTCGTCTCTCCATCCAATCCTCACTCCCTTAACTAGAAGTCGGAAAATAGCTTTTCCAGGTTCTGGTGACCGGCCTCGGTGTTGCTGGCCCTTGGCCCCACTCTCCATTCCTGTGGTGTCACCACGTCCCCAATCCGGGCATTCCAGGACCTCTCGCCACATTCCGCTTCCCGGTGCTTTTGTGCAGGAGGGACCCACAGAGGCCTCGGTTTTTTGTTTTTTTGTTTTTTGTTTTTTTTAAACCGTTACCGTGACGTCATGTTTCTTTCTTAAAGCTAGGATCCCTTCCCTGGGTCTGGGGAACTGTAACCTCTCCTAGAGGGTCAGAGAGGGGAACGAAGGTCGGCTGCGCCCAGCCACCATTCCACCAAACATTCATTACTGCTGTCGCCTGCGGGGACTTTCAAGCTGCAAGTACCCAAGGTGTCAAAAAAGATGCCCAAGGGGTCCTGCGGTATTTCTCCCAATCAAGTCACGAGTTGGGGGGGGGCGGCGGCAAAATGATTGCCCGTGGGACAACAGAAAGAGGGCATCCAAAACTTCGACACGAAAATGAAAACTTTAGCTTGTACCCCCTAAAGACTGCATCTTCATGTGCAAACAACAGCCAGTAACAACAATAATAAAACAGTTGAGTGCTTGAAATACAATCAAACCGTTCACTGGAGGTTTGCTTCCGAGTAAGCATATAAAAACCAAATGCAAATATCTTTTCCTGGCGATTATCCAGAGCCAAACCATGGAAAGTTGATCTTTGTAAAACTGAACACCCCTCCTCCCCCGCGTGCCAAATACGAATTTCACAATGGCAAATTTTATATCCAAAGTCGGGAGGGCAACAGAAAACACCACGGCTGTTCGATTTGTTATTTACAGAACAAACTGTTTACACTTCTATGGGCTGGGGGTTGGGGAGCAACTGGGGACTGGGGGAGGGCAATCCAACGCATTGTCTTTTGCAGAACCCTGCCCGCTGGAATGTGGAAATCCCACAATCAGAAAACAAACAAGTTGCTAAAAGCTTCGAAGTTGCTAAAAGCTACGGTTCATCCTACCGCACAGCTGGTTGTGCACAGGTTAAGAACCAAATGCCAAGGTGTAGGGGACAATCACTTTCTAATTGTACTCCAGCTAGGACCAGACCAGGACTTAAAGCCACAACGTCCGGAGTTCGTGAGGCCATGAGTATGCTGGGCTAGACGGAGACACGAATTTATATTTTAACACGTGTAACTTATACTCTCGCCACATCCAAGAATCTTTAGGAATCAACTGCTGACTCTGGTACTTCTCCCAGTCCAACAGTGCCTTAGTCTTGCAAACGTCTCGAACAGGAGATCAAGTAGACAAGGATGTAACTGCGTCGATTTGAGAATGTGTGTGTGTGTGTGTGGTGTGTGTGTGTGTTGTGTGTGTTGTGTGAATTCCAGAAACACGGGTCTCTTCCCCTTCCCTTGATATAAATGCCCATTTTGAAATTACATTTGCGTATGTATTTATGTATGTTCAATACAGAGCTGTGCCTACTACATAAATCAGCATCCTTATCTACTAAGGGAGAGGTGCTATTTTGTGTGTGTGTGTGTGTGTGAGTGTGTTAGCGAGGGAAGGAAGGTTCAAGTCAGTAAACCAAAAGGGACTCCCAGCAAGTCCTAGCGTTAAAGATCACCAGAAATCCGAGGTGAAAAGTGTGAGTCACAGACACTTTTTCACAGGCTCCCAAACCTATCTTCTAGCAAACGACCTGGTGTCCACTCTGTCAGAAATTTTTTTCTGGATCAGTTGCTGAAATGAAGGGTTGTTTTACCCTCAGAGGGAGGCCTATTCTTTCAGATTCCGCCCCCCCCCCCATCTCTATCCATGCCGTTTTAGTCACCAAGAGGCTGCGGTCTTGAGGTCTAATCACCAAGTATCAAGGATCATTCAGGGCTTATCTCTTCAGAATCTTTGAGCCGCCTTGTAGGTGCAATTCTGAACACTTCCTCCAACTCCGATTCTGAGACAGCTGCCCAGGATGGGTAGAGGCGGAGGTTGGTTTGGGGGAAGCCTTAAGCTCTTGGGGATATTTATCTAACTCTTTGCTTCATCACAACTACTAATGTCACCGAGTCCTTTTGAACCTAACTGGCCCTATGAGCCAATGTGCTGGTCAGGACAGAGGGGAAAAGTGTGGTTTGTCGAAGAAACTTCTGGAGCCCTCTTAGCCCGAACCCTCTAGCTCCTTTAAGCCCTGGAACGCCCGTGAACTCAATGCTCCTCAATGTGGCCTACACAGCCTATCATCTTAACACACGCCTGAAGTTCCAGGTTTCTATTCCCTCCGCTTTCTGCTAGCAGGGAGTGGGCGAGGCACCGAAATACCATCTTCTTCCACACTGGAACCCCCGCGGCTGTGACTGAGCCTTGGTAACCTAAAGTCGGACTGGAGAACCTCCCGTGGAGAGCGGATGGAATGTCGGTGTGACCGGTGATAGCAGGGAGAAGGATGTTCGGAAAGGAGAGGCCGAGGGATAGGAGGAGGGCTGGAAGGCTGGAGAAACCCCAGTGCTGGAGACAGCCCGGCAGACTAAGGATTGAGGCAGATCCGGTACGGAGAGAGAGACTCGAGGGCTCCGTAGAGGCCTGGGAACAGTGGACGCAGGAAGGGTCTTGGGGACCGGTGAGGATTCTGAAAGTCTGCAGTCCGGGAGAACCGCAGTGTCTGGCAGTGAGTGGGTGGGTGCATTGGGAGGACCAAGCGCGGCGGGCAGGGGCGCGGGCGCCGGGCCCGGGCAGCCGGCGCGCGTGTGGTCAGCCCCGCGGTCCTCCAGCCGCCAGGAGCGGGCCGGCAGAGCTCGGCCGCTGGCTCATTCACAGGCGTCTCTCGCCTCCCATTGGCTGCCGCCTCCGTAGTGGGGCGGGGCTCCGCTGTCCGGAAAAAAATGTAACGCGTAAAAAAGTCCTCGCCTGGGTGACGGATGCTCAAAAGTTCAGAAGTTTTCCCAATGCTTCCTTAAGCGGCCGGCGCAAGAGACTGAGAAAAGGTGACGCGGGGGCCCGGGAAGGCGGCCGGCGCGCTGCCCCCGCCCCTGGTTATTTGGCCGCCTTAGCCAGCAGCCCCGAGCAGTGTCTCCTGGAAGGAGCAGGCAGTGGCGAGCAGGGCGCCTTCTTATTTTTTTTTTTTTTGATTTTTTTTTTTTTTTTTTTTTTTGGTTTTTGTTTTTTTGGATTTTTTTTAAATTTTTTTTAAACTTTTGTCTCTTTTTTTGCCCCGACTGCGCCTGGAAGTTGCTCTGAACGTTCCTCCGAGGCGGCTTTGCGGCGTCCTCATCCGGCTCTCTCCTGGTGCAGCGACCCTCCCTCGCCGGCCGCGCGGGAACTGAGTGGGCTACGAGGCGCCAGGCGAGCGCAGGGAGAGGCCGAGCGGCCCCGGGCGCAAGGAGGCGGCCGCGGCCGGGACAGACGCAGCGCGGCGGGGCCCGCAGCAGCTCGGCGCGGCCCGGACTCGGACTCGGCGGCCGGTGCCGCGCGGCCCGGCCCGAGCGAGGGTGGGGGGCGGCGGGCTGCGCCTGGCGGCGGCGAGCCGGGGCCATGCAGGCGCGCTACTCGGTGTCCAGCCCCAACTCCCTGGGAGTGGTGCCCTACCTCGGCGGCGAGCAGAGCTACTATCGAGCTGCGGCGGCGGCGGCCGGGGGCGGCTACACCGCCATGCCGGCCCCTATGAGCGTGTACTCGCACCCTGCTCACGCCGAGCAGTACCCGGGTAGCATGGCGCGCGCCTACGGGCCTTACACGCCGCAGCCGCAGCCCAAGGACATGGTGAAGCCTCCCTACAGCTACATCGCTCTTATCACCATGGCCATCCAGAATGCCCCGGACAAGAAGATCACCCTGAATGGCATCTACCAGTTCATCATGGACCGCTTCCCCTTCTATCGGGACAATAAGCAGGGCTGGCAGAACAGCATACGGCACAACCTCTCGCTCAACGAGTGCTTCGTCAAGGTGCCCCGCGACGACAAGAAGCCAGGCAAGGGCAGCTACTGGACGCTGGACCCGGACTCCTACAACATGTTCGAGAACGGCAGCTTCCTGCGGCGGCGGCGGCGCTTCAAGAAGAAGGACGCGGTGAAGGACAAGGAGGAGAAGGGCCGGCTGCACCTCCAGGAACCGCCGCCGCCGCAGGCCGGCCGCCAGCCCGCCCGCGCCCCCGGAGCAGGCGGAGGGCACCGCTCCCGGGCCACAGCCGCCACCCGTGCGCATCCAGGACATCAAGACGGAGAACGGTACGTGTCCCTCGCCGCCCCAGCCCTTGTCCCCGGCTGCCGCCCTAGGCAGCGGCAGCGCCGCCACAGTGCCCAAAATCGAGAGCCCCGACAGCAGCAGCAGCAGCCTGTCGAGCGGGAGCAGCCCCCCGGGCAGCCTGCCGTCCGCGCGGCCGCTCAGCCTGGACGCTGCGGAACCCGCGCCGCCGCCACAGCCCGCGCCGCCGCCGCCGCAGCAGCATCACAGCCAGGGCTTCAGCGTGGACAACATCATGACGTCGCTGCGGGGGTCACCGCAAGGATCGGCCGCGGAGCTCGGCTCCGGCCTCCTGGCCTCGGCGGCTGCGTCCTCGCGCGCGGGCATCGCGCCCCCGCTGGCGCTGGGCGCCTACTCGCCGGGCCAGAGCTCCCTCTACAGCTCCCCTGCAGCCAGAGCTCCAGTGCGGGCAGTTCGGGCGGCGGGGGCGGCGGCGGCGGCGGAGGCGGCGGCGGCAGCAGCGCGGCAGGTTCGGGGGGCGCCGCCACCTATCACTGCAACCTACAGGCCATGAGCCTGTACGCGGCGGGCGAGCGTGGCGGCCACTTGCAGGGTCCGGCCGGAGGCGCGGGCAGCGCGGCGGTGGACGACCCCCTGCCCGACTACTCGCTGCCCCAGCGACCAGCAGCAGCTCGTCGTCCCTGAGTCACGGCGGGGGAGCCCAGGAGGCCAGCCACCACCCTGCGTCCCACCAAGGCCGACTCACCTCATGGTACCTAAACCAGGCAGGTGGAGACCTGGGCCACTTGGCGAGCGCCGCGGCGGCTGCGGCGGCCGCAGGCTACCCTGGCCAGCAGCAGAACTTCCACTCGGTGCGGGAAATGTTCGAGTCGCAGCGGATCGGCTTGAACAACTCTCCGGTGAATGGGAATAGTAGCTGTCAGATGGCTTTTCCTGCCAGCCAGTCTCTGTACCGCACGTCGGGGGCTTTCGTCTATGACTGTAGCAAATTTTGACCTATTCCCAACACTCTTAGAGCCAAATGGAATGGAACCCCCAGAGCAGGAACAGTAAAAAGGAACCCAGCAATGCAAAATCGAAACTAAACACATACAAATTTTAAAACTTGAGAAGATTCATCACACCAGCGAACAGAATCCTGAAATTCAACTCACCAGCATCAACTCAAAGAAAGCCTATTTTCCTAAAAGATTAATGCAGAACCTCCTCCATTTCTGCCTTATCTAAGTAAGCAAAACCGTAAACTATTTTGTACAGACAGCAAAATCATGGTTTATTAAAGGACAGTTTACTCCAGATACCACGTAAGTTTCTTGCGTTCAGAGACTCGCTTTCCTGCTCATTCGTCTTGCCCCTCTGCCTCTGCCTTGCCTCTCACCTGTAAGATAATATTTTATCCTATGTCGAAAGAAGGGGGAAAGTCCCTGTTTATGAAAATCGCTTTCTTTTTATTCATGGACTTGTTTTTAAATGTAAATTGCAACATAGTAATTTATTTTTAATTTGTAGTTGGATGTTACGGACCAAACACCAGAAAGTGTTCCAAAAGCTTTTCAAGTTAAATTGCCTGAAACTTTTAAAATGTGCCTTTTCTCTCATTATAAAAAAGGGAAACTGTATTAATCTCATTCTATCATCCTTTTCTTTTTGTTGATCATATCCATTGTTTGTTTATTAATAAATTGCCATTCAGTTTGAATAAGACCTATATGTCTGGATACTTTAATACAGCTTTAATATAAAGATTTCAGAGTGGAAATTGTAGGAGTTCCCTATACTCTGTCAGATTTTTTAAACGTGGAGAAAACTTCTAGTTGATGTCAAATTTCGCTAAAAGCAGTTTTTAAAATTGTTAAGTAGATTTTTTTCCTACAGCGTTTTCTGCAAAACATACTATCTAGTCAACTTGCTTTGTGGCTATTAAAAAGATAATTTCCTAAGTAGATCTGAGTTGGCACATGAACAAATACTTTTCTTCAGTAACTACAGAACATGATTTGGCAATTTTTAAGTCCATGAATCAGCAGCAGTGTTACCACAGTGGTACCTGTGTGCAGAGACGCAAACTGCCTCAAGATACTAACTGATGGATAATAGCCTTCATGTCCCACATAGATTGCAATGAGTATTATACATACCTGTGAGCCAGATGCCGAATAGATTTTTTTTCTATTAATTTCATTCCATTGTTAGAGGAGAAATAAACTAGTTTTTAAATGTATGTATATAACTCACTCACAGTTACAGTTCTTCATGTATTACACAGAAGGATTAAAATTTTAAAAATATATACTGTGGGTTGGAAATAGATATTTAATCTTGGGGAAACTTTTAGAAGATATGTTTGTAGAGCAATTTTTTTTTGAAGATTTACAGCAATTAACCAGAAGGAAGAGTAAGAAGGCGGAAAAAAAAAAAAACATTATCTGGGCTGGTTTCTTTTCAAACCAATTTTTCTTGTTAATTTACAGTTAAACTTAGGGGGCAATCCGGATTGGCCCTACCCCTTTTGTAAATAACCCAGGAAATGTAATAAATTCATTATCTTAGGGTGATCTGCCCTGTCAATCAGACTTGGGGAGATGGCGATTTGATTACAGATATTCAGGCCTTCAGTTTGTTTTCAAGATAAAGCAGGTTCCTATCTGCCGCTGCTATCTAGAGGCAACACTTAAGCAGTAATTGCTGTTGCTTGTTGTCAAAATTTGATCATTGTTAAAGGATTGCTGCAAATAAATACACTCTAATTTCAGTCAAAAACTGCCTTATGTGGCCTCTGATTCGCTCGGTTCCCGCTGCTCAGAGCGGTAACATAATAGCTAGGGAAGCTCGCAGTGGCGCTGGCAGGGCGTCTCCTCCGGGCAAGCCGGCTGGGGCTGGCCTCACTGTGGCTTTAAGGGTTTTCTGGGCTGTCCTAGCCTTGAGTGCCTCCTCAGGTTACCCCTTGCAGGGGATGGGGTGTGAAGGGGAGAAGGTAATGTCTATTTACAAATCTCTTAGGAGTTGCAGCCCAACTCTACTTTGGGGAGTCACAGCGTGGCACTGGGATTTGTGGACCCAGCGTGGTGGCCCGAGCTGGGTTGTCTAGGCCTGCGGGAGATCTGAGCAGGTGACCGATGGTCCTATCCCCTCCGACGAGGTTGACCGACCCAAGGCCGGACCGGAGGAGGCTGGACGGTTCTCAGGATGTCCGTTTTCAACTGTTTGGACAGGGGTTGGCGAGTAGAGAACCGCAGCTGGCCTCGGGCTTTCTAGGGGGACCCCTCTGGGCGGCCATGCATTTCAGAGTGGCGTCCAGCCCCGACGCCGGCCTCCGGGACGCCGCTCGGGGCTGGGAAGGCTCCTGAGCTAATGAGCTGTAATTACCCGCTGCGGCGGGCGGCCGGCCGGCTTCTGTTTGCGTTCGCAGCCGCTTCCTCCTCCCCCGCGTACCCCCGCCCCGCGGCCGCCCTCCGGGTTCCCGCTCGCGGCTCCGCGGCGGCCTCTTCCCGAAATGAGTTGTCTTTGGAGCAAATGGCATCCAAAGGAGACGACCGCCCCCACCCCCTCGCTTGAGTTGGATGGGTTCATCAGAGTAGGGTCGGGGTCCCCAAAAGACTGCGCCGAGGGAAGAAGGTCAGGGGCCGGGGCGCGGGCGCGGGGTTCCGGGGTCGCGGTGGCCGCAGTGGCCGCAGCAGCGCCTCGAGGGCCTCGGGAGCCGGGCCCCGGCAGCGCCCGCTCCCTTCCTCTCCCCACGGCTGTGGCTGGCGCGCGCGGCCTTGCCGCTCCTCTTTCCTCCTCGCTCGCCGCCTTTGTTTTGGAGACACACGTGTGTTTAGGAGCCCAGCCCGGGTGGAAAGGTCACAGGCACTTCATTGCTCTCGGGTGACAGCGTGTCCCGCAGCCTCGCTGGGCGCACGGAGCCCAGCCATGCTGGCCAGCAACGGCCAGACGGCCGGGCCGCACCGGCCTGTTCCAGGCCGCCTGGTACTCAGTTTGAGACCTGGAGCTTGTGTGACAGGGACACGAATTACTTGGGCCACGTATGCCAGCTTTGAGCCTGTAGGGTGTATGGAGTTCGGCAGGTTCGGTTCTAAGTGCCCGCGACCCTCCATATCTACTCTGCCTAGGCCTTGTGGCCCTGAGAACTTCTAGGCCGCGGCCAGCCCCAGCTCCAGTTCCACGCGACCCAGGGGTACCTGGCTGTCCTCGAGTCCTGTCACCCTTGCGTCTGGTGGTGCTGGGGTGCAGCTAAGGAAAGAATGTCCTGGCTCCTAGAGTTGGTGTTTGAGTGTCCCTGCTTTTCCTTTTTGGGCCAGGCAGCTAAGGCCGCAGGTTTCTAGCATGAGCTTGTGGCTCCTGAGAAGCCCCTCGTCAGCGCTCCTCCGAGTGTTTCCTACTGTCGGGTTGGAGAACTTCTTCCTCTGTTTGCAGGTTTGAAAAATTAAGAATGGAACATGTGTGTGTCTAGGAAGGTGTTTGTATTATACACACCTTGTTATTTCTGCAAGAGTTGCCTCTGTAGTAGTTCTGAGTCATGTGAGAATTGATAAGAGTTACTCATGATTTTCAAAACAAAACACACATGTGCAATGTTTTCTATTCTATACATTTGCTTTTGAACATACATACCTAATTTAAGAGAAAGAAACTATTTCTGCCATTCTCTTTGACATGGAATGACTTATTCCTTTGTGGAGTGGATAGTTGATTTGCAGTTTTTCTGTAACGCTTTGTAAGAAAAACTGTTTGGTGGTTAATTGCTCGCCAGAACATTTGTAAATTAGCCTACTCAGGACTTGTAGGACTGGGTGCCCAGTTCACTTATTTTGTAAATTGCCTCTGTAGAAATCGTTAGGATAATATTTTGTCCCAAAAGGAGAATCAGAGCACATTTATTTTCTTAGTAATTTATAGGCAAATGCCAGCGTGGTATGTGCCATGTAAAATCTTGCATTTGGCATGTTACACATGCGGTAGGAACACGTGCTGTTTTCTGGGGTAGTGTAGTTAGCAAGCCCTTTCCAACAGGCTGCCTGCAAACAACCATGCATTTTGCAATTTATCATTCCATGCAGTTGTGTCATTAATAATAGATACTTGCAGAGTTGTAATAAGGCTCAATTGTGCTGGTCCTCTGGAAGCTCTTGGCTGCTTTCTGCTATAAGAGTGTCTTACAGCCCTTTTGGGCTTCCCTTAACTTTGAAAGGTGAAGAACAAGGCACCTTTTTTCCTCCCACCCTTGTTACTAGGATACTGGGAGACCCTTGTCTTTAAGGCAGAGGGCCATTTGTTTTGTTCAAAGTGGTATAAAATCCTTGAGGCCCGAACTCCTCTGGATCAGGCCACCTGGCTAGTTAGCCCTGGCAGGACAAGAGACAACATTACTCACCAGGCCATAGGTACCCACACCATGTCCTCTGAG
Source organism: Mastomys natalensis (assembly GCA_021653895.1). Classification (NCBI taxonomy): domain Eukaryota; kingdom Metazoa; phylum Chordata; class Mammalia; order Rodentia; family Muridae; genus Mastomys; species Mastomys natalensis. The sequence goes on along the minus strand of JAJTUV010000621.1, from coordinate 598,662 downwards.
GCTGCCAGTGGCATCAGAGAAAGAATAATTGGAGTGACAGGTTCCCTCTCGCCCCTGCCCCACACTTTGACTGAGAAGAGTCTCTGAGTCCCTACTCTAGAGCCCCTACCATGGGATATTGAGTGGTGTTAATAGGGCCTTCATTTTTTGACTCCTCTCTATTCCTTTTATGACTGGTTCATGAAGCCATTAGCTTTTCCCACCAGCGCATAAACAAATATCCTGTTAGAGGTAAGATTGATGATAGCCAAGTAACAAAGCTGGCTAGGCAAAGCAGACTTATGGTGTGGTGGGGGCAGTTGGGGAGGAAGGAACCAAGGAACATGCTAGAGGCTTCATCCCACTTCTTTGAGGACCAGGGGCAGAGAAAAGGGTTCCAAGTAAGTAAAATCTGATGTATTCAGATATTTGGCAGGAAGAGAAACCCACAGAAATTTGCCAAAAGGACCAATTGCCAGTTTCAGAGATTCTACTGCCTTGGATTCTCCTTTCTGGATTGATAGTATGGTCCATAGCTCCCCCTGCCCTCCCCCTCCCCAGGATCTTTCTTGCTATTTGGGCTTTGCAATCACAGCTGGAACTTCTCTTATTTCAGCACCATATTTTCTATACATCATTTGACTCTATGTATTTATATGTCAGCATCCTCTTGTCTCCCTGTCAGTTTCTCCCATCCTTCTCTTCCCCAAAAAAATCTTTGGTCCCCAAGAGTTTCTGGATGAAATGCCCCTACCCCAAGTCTGCACCATCTCTGGTGGCCCCTTTGCTTACGCTCCACTACAACTTCACAGGGCGGGGTGTGGGGGGATATGATCCTAGTTAGTGCCCAGGGTTGGGACAGAGCTGGAGCCAGAAGAGAGCAGGAAGGCAGGTGCTGCATCCAAGTCAGGTTAGAAAGAAACAATACCCAATTAAATGAGTTCCAGCTCCAAAACCCATTCAAGGTTCTCAACGTGATTAGGGGTGGAAAATTGAGCAAAATGTACCATGTCCATCTTATTGGAAACCAAAATAAGGCCAGAGAGCTCAACTTCAGACCTTTGTTGCCTCCTCTTCTATCTTACCTTGTCCCCAAAGAAACTCTGTTTTATATTAGTTTTGTGTTATTTACTGATTTTTTCCTTCACTGGTTTTAAATTTGTAGCATATTGAGCATATTATAGGCAATGCAGTAGGACCTGGAATTTCCTTCCACATACATACATGAGGGCTGGAGCTGTCCCTGAGAGGAGAGATCTGCCTCTATGATGTGAGGTCCAGTCTGACCTTGTTTCCAGCTCAGGATCTCTGGGCCTGCGTTTGAGAGTGACTCAAAAAGTCACTGGGTGGCCCTTTTGCAGATTCTATGCTCTCAGGATAGCCTCTTCCTGGCTTCTTGAAAGGAGTGTCTTTTTGCTCTATACTACCCAATGGCCTTTGTGCCTGCAGATAGTCTTGTAGTGCCTCCTTCCAACTTCTACCAGCTACTCTCCTTGGTGGCTCTGAGAAAGGGGACAGTCCTTTGCCCTTAAGTGAACACAGCTTTGCCTATGCAAGTGGGAAGAGAAATTTGTGAGCTCAAGGCCGTGGGTGAACAGTCAGGGCTTTACAGCCTGACTGTAAAGGTTTTTCACCCTAAAGAGGCATAAAAGACTGAAGGGAGGGTCTTGGTTCGGGAATTCTTTGGGAATTGGAGTGTTTAGAGGGCTTTGGGAATGATTTAAAGGAGAGGAGAGAGACCCCTCTTATTTTCTACCCTAGGGTAAATGCAGGAAAACCAACACGTTTAGCACCTTTAAATCTCAAGGCCTCTCAATTTCCACCATTATCAAAAAACAGGTCATTGTTCCCCTGCTGTGTGGGAATCCTTAATGGCTACAGGCCTGCAAGCCATCAGAGATACCATTCTTTCTGGTTTAAGTGTGGTGATCACATTCTTTAAAAAATCTGCTGGGAGAGGAGCTATGAAAACTGACCTCTGAGTTAGGCAAAATCAGCGCAGGCTCCAAAGGAGTAGCTCAGAGGAGCCTTGGCAGGCCTGCTCCGGTGTAAGCAGCAGTTCCCAAAGCTGGGCTCAGTCCCTGCCTGAAGTTCTCAGGGCCCGGGAGATTTTCTGGAGTCCCTGAGCAGTGTCCCAGGAGCCAGAGCTCACTTGTAAAGATGACTTTCTCATACCACCTAGGAAGGTCGCACTAGTCATGGCAAGAGAAGAGTGGGGAAAACGTTCCCTTGTAAGTGTTCTGCAGAGAGCTTTGCGGAGAAGCCATTCTTGCAACAGGCAGGCTGGTTGCTAGATTTTTCTGAGAAAACTTGGTCTGACATTGAAAGTCCCTGGACCCCAAGGGGCTCTCTGCGCCTTCTCCTTGACCCACACTCAAGCTCGGCATCCAGACTATCGGGAAGTGCAGGAAAATAATTTACAGCAAATGTATTGGTGACAGTGGGAGAATGTGGCATTTCCTGTATTTGTCGCTGGTTCCAGGGTAGGCCCTACCCACCCAGCAAACGCAGTCACTACCCGTGCGCGGTCCCGGACCTCGATGCAGGGAAAAGGCCTCCTGCCCCCCACCCCTGGGGCAACCGTGTTCCCCAAGCTGCGCTGCCAGGAGGGATGGGGGTGGGGGATAAAGTGGCACAACAGGAAAGCCAGAAGGCCCTTCCCAGTCAGCTTCCTCGCCATAAAAAGCCAGACTCCAGCCGAGGTCCTGACCCCTTCCAAATATACATTCCCTTGCCCGCCCGTGGCCCGCCACTGCAGTTCGACCTCGGGCTGCTCTGCTTCCTCTCTGGTCAGCCTGAGTCCAGTGCCTCCTTTGGAGCAGTCTGGTTGGTGGAGCCTGGCTTTACTGTTGACTTCCCCAGCCTCCCAGCTTTTGTGATTCTCTCAGGTGTCTGGGACAGGAAGCATTTAGCATTCAGGACTCCTTCTTTTGAAGGACAGTGCTTTCTCACCGCATTTCCACTGCTGGGCTTTAGGGCTGTAGAGCTTGAGGATGGGTGGTGGGTGAGGCTAGACAGGTGCATCCACAGGAACCTTTGGTCAGACAGCCCAGTGTTGCACTCCCCTCTCCATTCAAGGCCAAAGCTAGGCACCAAGAGACTCAGAACCTCAGTGAGCTGAGGCAATTGGTAGTGGTGGCTGGGAGCTGGGCCACCCTTCGGCATCAGCTGGTCACAGTTCTTCAACAGCAAATAAATGGGTGCACATCAGTGGTGCACACTTTAGCAGGCACTTTGGCTCAGGAATTCAGAGGCAGCTGAGAATGCATCTCGGCTGGCAGTGAATGACCCCTTGCCGTGGAGATGGACAGGGACTAGGGCTTAGGCCAGAGGGCAAGGGTCAGGCCAGAGATTGGTTGTCTGCTCAAAGCAGACCTCTTGTTCCTCTTGGTGACATTAAGGACTTGAATGAGGGTGGGGTGGGACCTTGGAAAGTTCCTATGTCTCTAAGAGAGTCCACCCTGAATACATTTGGAGGGAGGAACTTGTAGGGTGGGGTGGGGAGGGAAGGGCATAGCATCACCCTGCAAGGACAGCAGAAGGCTTCGGGTCCAGAGGCTATAGCCAGGCACGCCCCTGAATGCTTGCTCCATGTAGCCCAGATGAGCATATGGGAGGCTTAGGGGAGCACAGACCTCAGGGCTGAAAGGCAGCCGGGTCCCTCCTACTCCCAGAACAGGCTTAGTCTCCAGTGCTCTTATGCTGTGGCACATGGGAAGGCAGGGTTATGCAGGTGGCCTAGCTTTCAGAACTGCAATGTGTCTCAAATGTTATTGTTACTTGTGAAAGTTCTCAGTACTCTCTATGAGGAAAACCTCCAGTTTTTGGAGAGGTGAGGATGTCTTGTTGAGACATGTTGATCTCTTTGTAAGACAAGAGCACAGGAACACACACTCTTTGTGTAAAACCTGGGTGGAAGCTCTCCCCACCCATGCTGTGTGCTGAGAAGTTAAGGCCACAGAAAGACCCTGGATGATATGAAAGAAGTAAAGTTTAACTAATTGGAATACTACTAAATAGACTGCTGAGTTTTAATTCCCAAATACGAAGAAGGTGCCTGGGTTCTTTTTTCCCATTTGTTGTGGGACCTGAAAGGTTGTTTTTAAATGGAGCATTTAGGGTCTTTTATTTATTTAGTGGTGTTTTGTATGAATTTGCAGCCTATCTATTAGACAAGCCTTCTACCCTGAGATATATTTCCAGCACCCGGGGAATTATTCTAAAATGAAAATTTAAAGTCCTGCTTCCTGCTTCTAGCTTGAATGACATAGGGAAGAGAGCATTTGTGTGTAGCTATCATCTGACAGGCTTCTGTGGGGTTCTGAGACTGGCTTTGGTGATTATAGAAAATGAAAAGAAGCTCAAAACAATTCTGCTAGATGCTCTCACCTCACAGTTTAGGTTTCCTTCTGGTCCCTCTCCTGTGGAGACAGTTCTCCCAACCTTCCCTTTGGAGTGGCAGTTCTCCTTATGCAGCTGCAGAGATTGACAGGCTACTTCGTGGTTTTAGAACTAAAGACAATGGCAGCAGATAGGGTTTGAAGGGTACTAAGCCAGTGATGGCCCTAGTACCCAAGCATTTGACCTTTCTCTGACAAACAAATGTGGGCTTGCCTTTTACACACCTGAGAATAATAATGGCTCAAGTTTTAGTTTTTACAATATAAGGCCAGGAGACGTGTTACAGTATCTTAAGTGTATACCCCATGTTTGCAGAGCAGAAAAAAAGTGTGAAGGACACATAAAAATCACTGAAATTAAGCTGAGATTTATATAGAGACCCTTCAATTGGGTCTTGAGGGTGGCCACATAAAATCTAGCACAGTTAAGTTAAATTCTGGAGTGCATCTGCTGTTTTTCTCTTTTTAAATACATGCCATCAAGAATCCAGAAGAGCCCAAACTGTGACCGGAGAGCATTAGTAGTGACAAGGTTGTGATTAGAAAGTGATCAGAAACCCACAAGGAACCCCTGCCCAGGGTTTCTCCTGGTCCTCCCTAAGGAATTCATTATGCTTTGGGCTAGAAAGTCACAAAACACTGAGTTAAACAGCCTCTGCCCCCCTGCAGGTCTTTGGAGTAGCTTTCCCTGGGTGTTGAATGAAGGACTTAGGTGGTCAGAGGAGAAGGAGGGCTTGTGATTAGCTATAAGATTTGAGAGTATGTGCAAAGGGGCAGTAGACTTTTGAGTGATGTTTGTAGGAATGTGTGTGTGATAGCGTGTGAGAGAGCATATTGGGGAGTGAATTTGTATATGATGTGTGTTTGAGGTCATGGGTGACAATGTTTGTCCAAGAGTGATAGAGCATCTGTGTATGCCCCCCAGCCTACCAAGTCCTACAAGCCCCACCCCCCAGAGATCATCTGCTTCCAATTAGCAGCATCCCATTTGGGAACAAACAGCAGGCTCCTCTTGGGTGGCTTCTGAAAACTGGGTGGGCCAGCCCGGCTACCCTAGTTCTGTTCCATGGGGCCCGAGGCTGCCCTGGCCAGCATGCTCTCACAGGATAGAGAGTGCCAGAAAGATCCCCTCTGCATCAGCCCTAGTCCTCCCCCAGATCATAAACCTGCCTGTGAAGACATTCGGAAATAGTTCACTCCCAGTCTCTTGCATGTGCAAAGATTGGAATGCCATTCGCTCAAGTTTTATTTTATTTTGCTTGGAAGGGGAGTGAGAGGGAGAAGAGTCCTGACCTAATTTGTTCTAGGCCAAAACACTATTTCATGCAAGACTGTATACCTGCAAGCAGATCTTTGCTTGCTCTTGTGGGGTGTTCTGTTCACTAATGTATCAGCTGTAGCTACACAGTACACAGCTCAGGAATACAGGCCCATGGTTATAATTCTAGCACATAAACAATAAGTTCAGTGAAGTTGAATCCTTGGTTCTAAGTCTCTTTATCATAACTTCTAATTAGTATTGATGTGTTTGAAGCGTTAGCATGATGTCTGGTATACATTAGGTACCGTATGTAGGTGGATTGAACAGAGGAGTCAAAATTCAGTTTAAAAAGTGACTTAGTACTGACAGGAAGAGGTTATAAGTAAATATTGTGTGAAAGACTCTAGACTATAGAAAAGACATAGGTTAGGGGCTTTTGGGTAGCCCATGGCTTTCACACAGGATGTTCTAACAATATTTACTTACCATCAAAGTTTCTTCTTTTAATCCCGTGTTTCATGAATCTTTTTTTGAGAGGCTGAGAGGTAGGTGGTTCTAATTAACCTCAGCAGAGATGAGAAGAGGTGGGAATGCTTCACCTCAGCAGGGGATATGTATGTCCTAAGGCAGAGACTTAGCTGGGTACTCTGCCAGGGCAGCTCAGGCTGGGGCCTTCTCAACAGGGGCTTTACCAAAGGAACCAAGGACTTTCATTCCCAGCTGTGGATTTGGGTGTTGTTTGGGTCCATAAACTGCCTACATTATAACCTGGAGAAAACATCCACGGGTAACTCTGTTAGTGCTGGTTTATAGAAAGATTATTTAATAAGAAAAGAGAAAAACAATCTCAAGACTCCAAAATATAAGTTGTCTAGTGACGTAATTTCAAGTAAAATGAATATGTGATTAAAACTTCTTGATTTCCCAAAACCATTCGGAGGAGGCTTTGACAAAAGCAATGGGGCCTTAGCTCTGGAGTGTCCTGTCCTGGAGTCTATAAACCTCTGTGGCCCAGCTCTAGATGCAGGGACAGACAACACAGGAGGTGGAGGGCCCATGGTTGGCAGGAGTGAGTCGACTCTGATTCACTGGCTCTGCACTGTCACCATGCCTCTCTTCAGTCTCTTCAGAGGGGCTCAAGCGTTGGGGTTGGTCCTCATGAGCTCCACGTCGGCCTGCACCATCTCCCGCACCAGCTCCTGCAACCCAAAATCCAGGGGGGGGGGGGAGCATAAGGGCGGAGTTTCTGCCACCCTCTCCCACAACACCTCCTCACAGGGCCCTGAAAGGTCTCTTGTTTGACAATAACCTGCCAGCAAGAGCTCACAGCGAGCAGCTCTGAGAACATGCACTGGAGACAAAACTTACGTCAAAGGCAACGCGGGGCTTCCAGTTTAGTTTCTGCTGAGCCTTGGAGCAGTCTCCCTGCAGAAAGTCCTGTGGAGAGATGGCAGATGAGTTGTTCATGCATGGGCTTGCCGAGTAGCCCTTTCCTAATCTGTCTCACCAGGCACTCACCATCAGGTCAGCTAGGACCTTGCAAGTAAGCTATTTCCAACTGTCCACACTCCCCAGCCCCACCTCGTCCTAGTGACTCCGGTGGCTTTTTTTTTTTTTTTTTTTAATAGATATTAAGTTGTCAGGAGAACTACTGTAAGAACTGTTTCGAATTACTGCACTTCTCAGCAGGGCCAGGGGTAAATCATGCCAGCTCGTCCTAGCCGTGGAGCTCCAATGCAGAACAGCAATTCCAGGTCCTCGACCCGCAGAACCCATCTGCTAGGTCCATAGAACCTATCCTTCCTCAGTCCCGCTACCGTCAAGTCTATAGCCCTTGCCCTGTCCCTGATTCAGAGTAGCAGGATCCCCGCCTCCGGTCTCTAGCTTTTGGGACAGCCTGGGCAGGCAAGCAGTTGCAAGCGATCGGCACCATGGCGTGGTCAGTCGAGAGAGCGCGCAGAGCTCGCAGTAGCAGCCGCTGAGCTCTGGCTCTGCTAAGGTGGAGACAGTTCTCTCCGCCAGCCAGTACCCACGAGCTTCTAAACCGAAACCTTCTTTTCGCAGCCACAGTAAAGGGTCTGTTCTACTCTTATTTTTCTGCCTTAGAATATGGGGATTTTCTTTCTCGACTCATGGGACAAACGTGCAAATCTCAGTTTGAAACTGCATCAGGGGCCATGTATCTCTGTTGGTCTAGATCCTTTCTCTAGCTTCTTTTACCCCCCTCTGCCTGCTCCTTACAGTTCGACTTTGGGAGGAGACTGCTGAGGACCACTGACACAGCCCAGGAGTGGGCATTATCAACATACAGCCCCAAAGGTCAAGCCTAATCGGCTTGTTCAACTCTGACTTTACCGGAGGGAAATACATGTGTTCTTAGATTTCCTGAAGAATTTTAGCAAGAGAAGTTCACAATTACTCATTTAAAAGGTTTCCTTGGAAGGAAGCCTGGCAACAAAGAAGAAACAGAAAAGATGAAAATCCTATATCTTAGCCCTCAACTCACAGTTCTTTATTGCAGGTCTCAAGACCTGGGAATTTCAAAATGAGTTGAAAAGGGAAAGAGGCAAGAAAGGAGGGAGGAAAGGAAAAAGCAGGAAATGCCAGTTAGGTCTATTCATGTGAATGTATTCAGTGGTGCATATGGTGAGACTCAAAATAACCAGGGACTGGGAAGGCAGGAGGGGAAACGGTGATCTTTATAGTGATAAGTACTCCATTAAGACACTCTATTTTAGCAGTACACTATTAGACAACAAGTGAGCCATCAGCTCTGAGTGACAGCTGCCGATAACCATGCTGCAGTAAAAGGCTTCTCCTGCTCTCAAGTCCCCTGAACTTGGCAGGCAAAGGCATCTTATTCTGGATTTCAGATAGGTGGGCCAGGGGTTAGGCACAAGCTATTTGTGCTTTCCACACAAGGGCATGCTCACCTGGGCCTTCTAAGCAGACGTGGTCTGTATTCCATTTTCCTGCCTGAATCTTTACTCTAGCAGAGGACATTCAGGGATTCTCGTTTTTAATCATCCATCATTGCTTTTTAGGCTTGAATAAATCAAATTCCCAAAGGCTTTGCATTTCACAATATGCTGAAGTACCCACTTCCTCCCTAGAGTGTTCACCAGAGTGAAGCAAGTTATTTCTGCTGGCCTAAAAGCCCATTTCCAAACTCCCCAGGAAAGGTAGGATACAAGAATTAGTAATTAGCATTTATAGCACAGTGCTACCTGGAGCTGCCAATATAAGAGAAAAAAACCCAAACAAACCAAGTAATTTATTTCTCTTTACTCTCCCTAAATAAACTTGTATATACATTTACAATGTTTCTCTTTTAGTATAAAAGTCACACAAAGATATTCCTTCTTTTTCCCAGAGGAAGGAAGCTGTGTAGCTCAGAGTCATGAAGCAATGTCCTCCTGCCCCTCCCTCCCTCCTACAGCAGCTTCAGGAGAACATGGTTACTGTTGAATCACATAGAACTGGCTGTAAATCAACCAGCTCAGCATGGATGCAATTCATGGCTGTGAACATACAGTTAAAAAAGCCTTAAAACACTGTTTGGTTTCAAATGATCTCAGTAGGCTTGGGAAAGGGAACGTTGTATTGTAATTATGTTTCCTGTATTTTTCTACAAGTAGCTCATAATATAAAAACAACCGGGCAACTACAGTAAAGAAAAAGAAAAATGGTTTTCAAAAGCTTAGCAAAAGATACTACTAACATACACTGTAAAAGTATTTCATTGAAACCAGAGACAGGCCCAGCAAAACTTCACAATTTAGTTTTGAGCTCAGCTCTTAGACTGCAGCCTCCTAGCTTCCTTAGCCTTCTGCCAAAGCTGTCTCCCTGAAATTTAATTAGATCAAGAAGCTTGGGAAGAAAGAGCATGAGGTCCTATCAGAACAAAACAGTGGCTCTTGTTGCCAGTTGCCACAGGGGCCAGTCAGGATATTTCTATCCCACCAACTCTTTTCCGCCTGCCTCAGCACTGAGCTCTCCTTTGTCTCCATCAACTCAGCCTGCTTTGTACTTTACTGTCCTAAGGAAACATCTTACTAAACCTGGGGTGGGGAGGGTTAGCAGGTGGGTGGCACCCACATTTAATCCCAGCAAGGAGGAGGCAGTGGCAGGCAGATGATCTCTGAGATCAAGGTCTGCCTGATCTAGAGTGTTACTGGCTAACCCTGGGCTACACAGAGAAAACCTGTCTAAACAACAAACAAACAAAGCCAAGAAAGAAAGGAAGAAGGAAAGAAAGAAAGAAAGAAAGAAAGAAAGAAAAAAGGAAAAGAAAAGAAAAGAAAAGATCTATCTAACATGGGATCTGGTCAATGGCTTGTTTCGTTTGCAAGTCTGCTCAGGCATACTTCAGGGGTGGCATGACAAGTCCTGTGTGTGAAGGCACACAGTGCTGGACAGGATGGCAGACAGGAAATGCTCCCTTAAAAATCATTTCCTTTGACTTGCAGAGAAGTCAGGCTGGGAGCGGGACTCCTACAGGGAAGCCAGGCAGTGCTGTGCTCACACACGATGTGGGGAGGGACAAAGACATATGCACTTCTTTCATATTTAAGTCTTTTAAGACATTTGAACTGGCACAAAATGACTCCAATAGGGTCAAGAACCTCCTAATGACAAATGAGAAGAATGAGTTTATCTCTACTGCTCTACATTTGAATTATTCGGTTCTCCATAGGCTTAAAGTCACCATATAATGACAGAGGCAAAACTGGAATTAAAGTGATGATTTATGTAGAGTTTTGGTGGTCTGAAGCTTTTCTGGAAACAACAAAGACCGCCCCGCTCCCGAAAAAAAAAAAAAAACCAAAAACACAAAACCAAAAACCAAACCAAACCAACCAACCAACCAACCAACCAACCAACCAACCAACCAAAAGCAGGCAACAAAACTTGGAGGAAAAATTAAAGCATTTAAATGTGAATATGACATTTCCTAAATCTGGCTTCTGGTGTCTTTGCCATTTTCACTACTATCCCTTAGGTGAACTATACAGTTTCAGTGTGTAATTTATTATTGTCAAATTCAATTAGGCTTAACTAAGCATTTTACTACAGCCAAACAGCATGAGGAATAGGGAAAGTTTACAGACCAGCTCTCTCCCGAAGACTCAGCTTGTTTGCCCCTAAGGAGTTGTGCTGCCTCTGGAGCACGCAGCATTGTGGCTTTCATGGCAATGGGGCTGTACGCATTAGCCTGAGAGAAGGGCATATTTTGTTGCAAAGAAATCTCAGGCTTTCCTGGCCCTTGGCCTTGTTACAGTGGATAGATAAAGCGCCAGACCAAATCCCGGGGAAGTCATTAGGCCAGTTCCTGTGCCCAAAGCAAAGGAGGGCTCACCCTGCCATTATTGTCTCCTTTAATTAGAGTCCCCTTTTTCGAAGATCTCTGTGTTCCCTGTGCATTGATGTCACGATAACAAGACACCTTTCAGCCACATAAGTTACTTTTCTTCCCCTAGATTTTTGATTGTTCTTATACAAAGTAAGTCCCTTCAGTAAACCCTCATCTACTTTCCTTAAAAATCACAGTAGGGAAGGAAGCTAGGGACTAACCTGCATCATGTGGGGAACTACAAACTCACGCCCTCATTTCTTTTTCTCCCTTTTCTCTAAGTTTGATTTGTGAAAATTATAACATTTAGATTGAATTACAAGTTGGGTTGGGTTTCCTCAGCAGGTTTGTGGTATGGTTTGCAGGAACATCTGGTGGGGCAGAGAGACTTTAGGAGTGTAAGAGCTCTTGGCAGGATGTTGTTAAATTTCTAATGTACATATTGGAAGAAATTGACTTTTGAGTGCCATAAGCAAGAAGGTGCACAGACAGGGATGTGACTGAGGAAATCCTAGCCCAATGGAAACCTTGGCCAAACATCTTCAGGAATGTAATACAGAGTTGTGAGTGGCACAAAAATACTGACTTTCCCCTCATGCTTTCCTTAGAAAAGTGAAATTGAAGACCAGCTCAGGTTCCAAGGGAATAGAAGAATGCCAATAGTTAGGTCCTTGATCTGACTTTATGCTAATGAGTAAGGAGGCAGGCTTCCCTCCTAGGGTAAAGCTTCTCTTGGGAAATGCAGAACTGCTTAAAACAAAACAAAAACAACAGAACTTCAGGGAAGCCTTTGAAGTTGCACTACATATCCCAGTCAAGATTCTAGACAGACAGGGAGGGCAGCATGGAGGAGATGTGAGAAAGAAGCCTGAAGAGCTCTCCACTCTCCACTGTGGAGCCTGCAATGCTCTTTGTGAGGACCTGTATAGCTTTTGCCCTTATGCTGGAACTCAATTGTGGCTAAATTCTACTCCAGGAGAGAGCTAACCTCAGAGCAGTGTACAGAGGAAGAGGCTGGGCATTTCCCTCTTCTACTCTGGATGGCTTTAGAATGGCAAAGACTGAAGTTGACACCAGGCCTCTCCTTTAATGACAAGCGGTGATAAGGGACTAGGAGAAAGCTGCAGGTTGTTTAATATGTTCCGGAAGCAGGCTCAGGGATGATCCATCCAGCAGGGCTGACAGAGTGCTTCAGAGCTAAACTGATACCATGCTTGGCCAGCGTCACTAAGCACCATTCCAGAGTGTAACACAGCCTAAGACATACAGCAGAGAAGCGGGCCTATCAAAGCTGTTCCTAGCCTCGGTATAAAGTCCACTCTAAGCCCACTAGCTCTGGGAAGTCTAGACTGTCTACCCACCATATCATGACATGAACATACCTTTTCCATTATAATTATAAAAATGTATAGTTAGCATAAGTACAATAAGAAAAATACAGTTAGGTAACAAAGGCTTTACAAGTTATACAGACAACATATTTATTGGGGGGGGGAGTCCTCAAATTGGTGGACTTTATATATACAGTCTCAAGCAACCATTGATCAAAGATAACAAAAGAATAGGCACCTGTACTGCAGGTGTGCAGATCACGCTTGTCACTGCTGCCGTCTAATCACAGCACCTGCTATCAGCAGCTGCACTGTGTTAGACACTAAGTTTCCTAGGAAGATTTACTGTGTGTAAGAAGACATGCACAGGGCTGCAAATCATCTTATACAGGCTCTTTGAGAAGTTCAGTGTCAGAGAGAGATCTGGGAACTAATTTTCTGAGGATGCTGAGGGATGGCAGTATTGGGAGGAGGTATGGGTTCTCAGACTATTAATTTCCCTTTAGAGTGTTAATGAGTCTTAAGAAAGTTCTCTCAGGTCAACATACATGAGACATGGGCAGAGGTCCACTCTCCTCTGTGGACTGGATCACACACACCACATGCAACATCCTACTGACTAAACTGTAGCTTCTCCCTTAGGAGCTTGGAAGTACCTTAGTAGTACAACTACAGCCTGTTTGCCCTTTACTCATCACCCACCTACTACAGGGCTTTAACTAGGGCACTCAAATGGCAACCAACCTAGGAACACTCTTTCAGGCTTGTATAACCTTGTGGGACCAGGCAGGCCTATTCTGAATGAGCAAGCAAAGGAAAGCATATATCTAAGGAGCAGTATCTAGCAGCCTGGAGAGTTGCATGCTCACAGGTAGATGTCTAACAGGTTGCCAATCAGACTTTGAGGAGGTCGTCTTGCAACATACAGATTTATGACACCTCTATGCCTATCCTGTGTCTATAGTTGTAATCATGGAGTTAACTTTTTTTTTTTTCTTTCTGTTAGCATGGAGTTTTGAAGCCTAGTGCCCACAGTAGTGTCAACACAAGGAAAGTGAATGGAATGACTTACTCTAACTGGAGCCTGCTGGTCCTAATTCCTTCACTAACCATCCTAACCAGCTGATTCGGAGTGGTGGTGGTGGTGACTCACACTTATAATGTAAGGGCCACTTAATGACAGAGAGATAAGATTGTTAGTGACCTCAGCATTCCAGGCTTCAAAGTCAGCACCATCTTCTTTGAAAATTACTGGCTACTGTTAATAACTGGATCTGGGGTGTAAAGATTTGCCCATGCTAGTAGGGGGTGGCATAAACCCTGAGGAAAGGAGATAAAGCACCTTTAAGTGGACCGATTAGGGACTGTTGTGACATAATTGGCAAGTGGCGTTCTGGATATAAGATGCAGCCTGCATTTCTTTTGCCACTTAGCACTTTCTGCCCTGAAAGCACTTTGCAGAGTTCAGCTAATTAAGCTTGAAGACAGCCACACTCAAGATGCAACTCAGGAGATTTTGTATCTGCTTCAGAGGCCTCTTTCCTAGAGATAAAAGTTTTCTACAAAGTGTCTTGGAGCTAAAAGCCAAACTGTTATCCTGCTTATCTTGAGCCTGTGCCCTCTTATCCAGGAAGGCGACTTAGGCCATGGGGCATCCCAGATTGCACAAGACAAAAGCAATTTTCCTTAAGCTTGCTTCCTTCTTGTTTGTTAGGCAATCTATCATTATTGTGGGCAAGCAATCTACTCTTATTTTGAACACAGACACAAAGAACATTGTAACTAATATGGATTTCCTTACAGTATATATGCTGTAGTTTTTCCTTTGGGTGTTTCCCAACGTATATTAAGGTCTTCTAATTCAAGAAATCTCTCTTTAATAATGTACCTATCCACCCATGCTTCGTCTCCTCCCCTCTCTTTTCCCAAGCCAAATGGAAGTGGCTTAAGAGAGCCACATCCTCTTTCCCAGAGACTCCTGTGACAAGTGAAGCTGCATAAATGAGGCACATTGATTGACACAGTAACACTGCAACACCAGACCCTGCATTGTGAGTGCTTCTTCCAGGAACTGCTTGAGGGAAAAACTAAACTACCTGGCCTTTGTGAGTTTCTTGAGGGGCACAGAAGAAAGACGAACATTAATATGCATCTTTATGTTTTTCATAGTTTGATTTCCTCTTTGGTTCTTTCCCCACCATCATGGCTATGAAAAATTTAGCTAGCTGTGGGATCTGTACATGGTTACCTGTTATTCTTCTTTTCATTCTTTCATGAGAAGAACAGAATCCCTATGTCTATCTGTAGACATTTCAGCCAGATGTCATGAAGCCATCTAGTGGCAGGGGCTTGGACTAGGAGGCAGCAATTCTGATTCTTAGTCTAGCAGTCATAATGTTCAAAGAACCAAGCCCTCCAAGGAAAACTGTACTTATGGCACATTAACCTGACAGACAAAGTGACTTTTCAATAATGTGTCAACATATGAAGATATCAATACATGACAATGCTGGATAGAGATTGAAATAGAAATGTAGCCACTCTATATAACTCAATATATTGCTCTAAACCAGACTCAGCCATGATGATGGAAACAAGAATAGTGGCCAAAGGGAGGATTCTGAGCGGCAAGGTGCACAAGAAGACCTTGGGGGAGATTAAATGAAAGTTCCCTCAGTGAACAGAGCATGTTACAGGAGCCCATGTACTTTTCAGAACTAATCCAACTGCAGTTAACATCTGTACATCATTATAATCTGATCTCAACAGAAACATTCTTAGAGATTACTAAGAACCCAGAGATATCACTGGAGGGAACTGGACTCCTATCTAGGGCTCAGTTACCTTAGCTGTTTCTGTGCATTTCTGAGTATTAGGTTCTAAATCTATAAAATAGATAACACTGTCTCTGTTACTGAATAGTTATAAGAGTTCAAGGCTATACACAAACAGCTGCTGGTGCCAGATTTCTTCCTGTGAAGCACTGGAGAGCAAACCCAGGGCTTCATTCATGCCAGGGAAGCAAGCATTCTAACCTAGAGACACTCAGTCCTGTTTCATTTTTAGGCTTGGGTTTGCTGAACAGTTCTACCCAGGATTTTACGTTCTGCTTTTCTCCAAGTACTGCACACATTTTGCAACCTTGTGAACTGTTGCCAGACACTGATTCTATCAGGCATTAAGGAAGCAACTTTGAATAAGGCAAGGCATTGGCCATCATGGCACTCGTGCTGGGTTGGAGAGATGATGGCAAGAGGTGCACAGAGATAAGAAGAAGATATCAGCTAATAGGGAAAGCATGGTGACAAGACTGTAGAGGTAGGGACTTACAAGAGTGGGACAATCCTGATGACTAAGGGACATTCTAAAGAGTACTATTTGATTGCTGACCTGAATGGTAAGAAGAAATCATCACATACAAATGTGGATGAGAAGATCTCTTTGGGGATACTACTGATAGAAAGTACTTTAGGGAGCAATGCTTCACCTCTGAAGAGTAAACAGACAAAGCTATTGCTTGTAGACTCATGAACAAGGGAAAGGCAGCCCATGGTGAGGCCAGATAAGATTAAAAAGACTTCTCATTGATCCCAGGCCTTTTTCTACAGAAGCCATCGAGGCTTTATTCTCTGAATTGCACCTGACTGTCCCTTAGGCCACAGTTAAAAGTTTGGGTGACTTAAAGGATTTAGGCAGAAGCCTACTTTGGGGTGGAGGGGGGGACAACATGATTTTCCAAAGTATGACACTGACTTTTGGTTGTTAATACTGATTTATGGAAGTGTTTATTTTTCTCTCTGTACTAAACTTTTATGCCTGACCTGTGTGCCTTTTGTAGTCAGCTACTCTCTGATGTTTGGGGTATACGACCTGGATACTCTGTAGTGGTCAGGTTTGGGCTACTGCAGTGAAGATTCAGCATGATACATATATGGCTCTGGGAGGCTAGATACCTTGCTGTGTGCTCAGATACTCACCAGTGTGTATGTTAGTAAGGCTGCCCTGCCCCTCTTCTGGCCAAATGAGGACAGCAAGAGTCTCTGAAGGCCAACTGAGATGCCTCCACCCTTCACTTCCTTTCTGGCTAGTGGAAAGTTGGAGCTATGAACACCCTAGCTGGCTGGGGAGTCACCTCCTTGACAAGCTCTTAGGGTGGGACACATACTGGAACCCACTTTCCTTTAATGGGTTCTCACCATGCTGTTGTGTGTTTGTATGAGTATGTGTGTATCTGAAAGGCCAGAGAAGCCTTTGCCATCCTAGCACTGAAAGTAGTGATTCTCAGCTTTGTTCTGGGTCCTGGAGAGATTAAGCACTAGAAGTTTTCAGAGACATCTGTGCATGCTGTCCCAGATTAGAGGGGTCAAGAACAGGAGAGGAGACCAGTTAAGATGTCCAGGACACAAGGGGGAAAAGATGGGGGTTCCTAGATGACAGTGGCAGCAGAGTTGTGGCCATGGAATAATACCTGGGGAAGTATAACTCAGAAAAATGTATGGACTGATGGGATGTGGATGAGGGGAACAAGGATCCTGGATCCTGGCTTAGATAAGAAACCTTCCATTTTCTCAAAGGCATTTAAAAATTTATAATGCTATGAGAAATTCCATTATAGCCTCACCAGCTTTATGAGTTTCTCTGCTTCAAGGAAACTTCTTATTGCCAACATTATAAAACAAGGCTCTCTAAAGGCTACTTTTGTTAAACTGCTGATAACCCTTTCTGTCACACTCCATGGGAGGCACTTTATCTGATGCCAGTGCCCTTGAGTCTACTTATCACCCAGAGAGCAACTCTGCTTCCATGAATCCTGGGTAGCCATGTGAAAAGAAGACTCACCTTCTTCTGTGACCCAAGCTGGTGGACAAGTGAGGAAAGGGTTAAGCTAAGCTGTGTCTACTGTGCTCTACCAACACGTCCCACTTTTATTCTCCACTTGCGGCCAGAGGAAGTCCGAGAGGTGGCCTTTCACATGACATCATAAAAGCCTGATTTATCGCCAGCCACCAAACATCTAGAAAATCATAACATCCTTTCAGGAAAATGCAGTGGAAAATAATCAGGCTGGCTTTGATGAAAGCTTTGGTGGGGACTCCAAGTGTGACACCCTGCACAGTCGCCCTTGGCAGGTGCTTTGTTTGCCCTTAGTGCTAGCCTTGCTGACAAGGCCGAGGGTCTGATCTAAGAGACAGCCTGTGATGGAGTGCGGCTTCCTGTCCACAGACCAAATAAGTTGGGTTCCTAGTCTGGCAGCTTGATGAAAACAGCACTTCAGTGTATGTGAGTATGCTCTGGAAATGACAGCTTGGGCCAGATGTGAAAAATGATTGACTATGAGAGTATGAAAAAACAAAAAAACAACTATGCCTTGTTACATAATCCACTGCCACCTCTGAGGAGCATGGCTGCCACACATCCTGCATTGTACCAATGATCTGTCCTCTAGTTCTGTCTTTACTGATTGATTTAATTAATTATGATTATTATTTTTCACTGTGCTAGG
Organism: Mastomys natalensis; assembly: GCA_021653895.1. Classification (NCBI taxonomy): domain Eukaryota; kingdom Metazoa; phylum Chordata; class Mammalia; order Rodentia; family Muridae; genus Mastomys; species Mastomys natalensis. The sequence goes on along the minus strand of JAJTUV010000621.1, from coordinate 580,835 downwards.
GATGATGCATACTATCCAAAAGCTCTACTGTAGAAACACTAAGCTCTAAGCCTGTCTTTAGGAAACAACTCTTCAGCTAGACCTTTTCATCTCAAGACATTCTACCCACAGAGTATTCCCAGAGCAGTGTGCCACTGCATTGTGCTTCCAGTGACAAAAGGGCTAAGAGGTGATAAAACAGAGATCTCTCCCTGCCAAATGTTAGAGGACATAAAGGGACAAATGAGTTCCTCAAAGCACAAGGTCTACATCCAAGGAAGGGCTACCTCCATAGCAATTTTCTTGCTTAGTCAGCTGGCAAAACTACCAAGCAAGAGCCTCTTGTCTCAGATGCACATGATGTGCTTTACAAATAAACCCAGGAAGGAAGGTCAGGGTAGCTCAGAGCCTAGCATGGTTCTTGAATTTGGCCATATTCATTTTTTAGAGACCTGTTGGTGGAAAAAGTTGGCCTATCTACACTGAGCAAGGTAAGCTATGGAAGTCTTGGGATCTTGAATTTTGGGAAAGAAAGCTGCTGCAATGATTTATCAAAGCCAAAAAGGGCTGGTTTGGAATTGAAGGTGGTATAGATGTTGCTTTCACTGCTAAGTCAATAAGTGCTGTGACATAAAGACCATGCCCAGATTTAAGGACTCATAGGGACAACTCTCTGGCCACCCTAAACATCCTTGAAAGGCTGGTATCAGTGTGGGCCCTTGGAAGGGATGAGGTCCTTGTGGCTGGGGTACTGAGACCCCAGCCTGACATACCAGCTACATCAGTCATGGAAACACAGGGGGCATCAGTGCCCACTACTATACCTTTGGAAGTTAAGTTTTCTTAACTGCTCCATCAAGCCTACAGTGGGCCTGCCTAGACCATGCACACCTACCCAGGGCCACATAAGGAGTCGTAATGACCCTCAACTGCATACTCTTAGCCTGCTTTCCATACACAGCCTGCTCCCAGAGCCTGATCCAATACATGGGCCTGGTGTCGATCCCCATCTTCTGTTGTCTGACATGATCCCATAGTGGCTGTAGCAGCCATGCACTAGGACTCAAGATTTCTTCCATCTGGGATGGACTGGTCTGTTTCTAGCACTGAGTTGAGTCAAGCAAGGTGATCAGGGAAGCTGGGTAGAACACTGTCTGTAAGCAGAGGGTGGTGACTCAAGATGGGCTCTCACCTGGTTTAGTAAGGAAAGCAAGGACCATTCAGAGTTAGCACTGATTTATTAAGCTTCTTCTTGGTCCTATCTATCCAACCAGTTGTAAAATCTATGTTGTTTATCCCTGCTAATAGTCCTATATGGAAGGCAAGGATACATAGGCCTAGCAATTAGATAACTTGTTCTTTGCAAGTTGGAATAGGGCCTAGGCTCAAATCCAGGTTCTAATAACTACAAGGGTTGTGCCTGCCAGCCTATATCACATCTTTGAGCAATCTTCTCTCTTAGTTGGACAGTTAAGAACAGTATACAAAGTCATGTATTTACCCCAACATAGAGGCTGTGAGTGAGGACAAACTGTACTCAGGAAAAGAACTTACTAAAGACCCAGACAGGGCTGCTGAAGGAATATATACCTATAATCCCAGCACTTAGAAGAAAGACTATAAGTGTGATGTTAAAATGGGTTATATAGAGGGTTCCAGGTAATCTTGGGCCATATAATAAGACCCTATCTCAGAAAAGTAAGTTCTGAGGATATAGCCCAGAGGTAGAGAGCTTACTTAGGAAGTAGAAGTATAAATTCTCAGCACTAAAAACAAAAAGACAAAAAATAAAATGAATATGTTTTTAGTCCACAGAGGTCCAGAAAAAACATTGCTGCTAGTAACTCACTTGAATCAATTAGAATAGGTCCCATATGGATGTGAGATCTAAGGGCAAGAAAGCACGGGCAGGCTATTAAGACTTACAGGGCTTACATCAGTACCCTGCAGAAGGAAGAGCTTGAAGAAAGTTTGGGACCTCAAAAGCAAAAATAATTTCTTTCTTTTTTTTTTTTAAATCTATATATCCAGAGATAAATGGTTTTGTAGAGATAGAAGAGAAAACATCTGGATTATTAAAGATTCTTTAGACATCCTCAGGAATGGTTATGATCTTGAATTTTGTATTTAAAGTAAATAGACTAAGACATTTTCCATAGAAGGGTATTTCTTTCCCTAGCAGCCCCAGTGCTCTAAGGCTAAGATGCTCCTAGTGGACTTCCTTCAGTAGTACTAGATTCTGGAGGCAGATTCTTCAAGGAGCTGCTTGCTTTCTAGGACTACAAAGTATACTAAGATCTGCTTGTCATGAGACCTTAAAGGGCTTGGGAAATGCCTGGAATCTGATTCCACTGTGAATGGTTATGATCCTGACTCATAACCATTTCTATCTGAAATAAATTGCTCATGGGGATGCAGGCTTCTACCATTTTCAGGGTCTACAGAATGAAGGACTGCATTATCAGGGTTAGGGTCTATGTATCTACAGCAGTAGAGCAAGTCTGGAGAATGCAAGGTAGATGAAAGTGACAGCCAAAGCAATTTGAGTTTTGAGCTTGGCTACTTGGAGTTCAGATTCAGCAAGAAAGGGTTGCCTCAAATTATCACTACCTATAGTAATAGCAACAGTTAGCACAAAGGACCTCCCAATCTATTTTCTCATTGAATCCTGGTGATGTTCATGACATGTAGTCAATGGCCATAGATGTGAGCCCAAGGAGCTCAAAATCAATGATGGAGACTAACAAACACATGGTAATAAGCTACATGTGTCTTGCTTGGGGCAAGGCGAAGAGCAGGGTGACAAGGCCAGAATGACTCTGGAATGCAGACCAAGGCTGCAACTTGAAGAACGTACATGAGGAGTAAGGAAAATGGCCATGGTAGTTAACAATAACATTCGATAAAGAAGCACATGTGAAAATAAACAATGGGATAACCTGTCAAGAACTCCCCCTGGGAAACTCCCAAGATTAAGGTCCCTTCAGGAGAAACTGGGGGAGGGGCTTACACAGACTAAGGGTGCAGTGAGGGGACATTTTCTGGGTCTCAAGAGGGTAGTGGGGAATGAGCATGAGTTAGGAGGACAAGGAACAAAGATAAGTTATCAAAGTACAGAAAGGTGATTCGAGGCCTAAGGAGGGGTCTGAGAACTTTTTAGGTGTTTATAAGGACTAGGGGTGGCACAGGGTAGAGTGGAGCTCTCCCCTCTGCTGGGGGGCTCACCCAGCACAAAAAAATAAAAGTAGCTCAGCAGGAACTCTGTCGCAAGATTTTTCTAAGCAGAATTCCAGTTTTCTAGTATTTTCTGGATGACCTGATCCTCAATGGGCCTATAATACAATAGCTGCTGATGATAAAGAGGCAAGATAACACAAGTGGCTGATGTGAGCAGATCCTCAAACAGCAGCTACCGTATACATATATCTTTATGGCTTTACTAGAGCCAAGAGAATCAAACTAACTCCCTTAGAAAGACACTCAGGCTTTCCATGCTAGTCTTGTGATGTTGGCTTCAAATGTCTCTTTATGTAAGACTTGCAGTTCTACAAGCTGCAGGCCCCGCCCCCTTTCTCTTCCCATACAGAGAATTCCCCACAAGCTGGAACCTTTCTCTTCCTACTCATATCTTTTTTTTTTTTTAAATAATTATTTATTTTATGCATATGAGTACAGACACACCAGAAGAGTGCATTAGATCTCATTACAGATGGTTGTGAACCACCATGTGATTGCTGGGAATTGAACTGAGGACCTCTGGAAGAGCAGTCAGTGTGCTCTTAACCATTGAGCCATCTCTCCAGCCCTCCCTATTCATATCTTAATATCATCATAAAAGCCTGCTGAATTTGGGGTCAAAGAGACTTCAGCTGAAATTCTAGATTCACACTTCACTGTAGATTTAACTATCTGATTCATGGCATAGATATGACTTGTTGAGTACCACAGTGTGAGGCTACATTATCAGTGACATCACCCATCCCTATGTCTCTATTATAGCCTCAGCCATCTCTTACACCAACACCCACTCCCACCTCCTTCCCTGGTACATACTCCACACAGGAAGCCAAGTCAGCAGGGCTAAGCCTGTGGGCATCTATGTAGTCATCATAATTGTTAAGAGCTGCAGGGTGGGCTGTCTCAGGGTTTGGTCTACTAGTACCCTATGGCACTAAGCCACTTAGCCAGCAGGTGGCTCATGCCCCTTAGAACATGAGCAAAAAGAAACTAGGCAGGACTAAGTACTGGAAGGAAAACTAATGGTGGTCAAGAATGCTGCCAAAGAGATGAGGAACAGAGTCTTGCCTGACAGGACTGTAGAACTGCAGTGGGAGAACTGCAGACATGCACCTAGGGAGGGCCCACTTGGGTCGGGCCCAGGGTGAGGACTGGTAATCAGAAGACTTGAATTTCAGTGCTGAGACTCTGATGAGGAAGCTGTCATGGGTGATGTTGCCTCCAGCATAAGCTATGACTTATGGCTCTGCCAAGAAAGCTCTGTGAGCTGCTGTGGCACTACAAGCCTGCCACCCCAACACTCAGGGGGCAGAGGCAGGAAGACAGAAGGTGAGCTCGATGCGAGCCTAGTCTACAGAGCAAGTTCTGGGCCAGCCTGAGCCACACAGAGAGACTGTCTCAAAAACAAAAACAAAAACAAAAACAAAAACAAAAACAAAAACAGCAAAAAGAAAACGAATGAAAACATAGGCTGAAGTAATGTCTCAATGGGAAAAGTGTGTGGGACACAAGATTGAGAACCCAAGTTCAGATCCCTAGATAGTTGGAAAAGCCATGACAGTCAGTAAGCTCCAGGTTCAGTGAGAAACTCTCTCAAAAAGAAAGTGGAGAGCAATAGAGGATGATACCTGATATCAACTTTTGACTTACACATACAGATGAATGGGTGAGCATACCCACATATACATGTGCGTGCACACACACACACACACACACACACACACACCCGCACACACACCCCAAATAAACTTTTCTCCCGAAAGACCTTGGAGTAAATTTCTTTCTCCAGATACTTGTCATATTCTGCCTACAGCTGTCTTGGTGGCAATCAGAGGAATGCTTGTTAGTTGGAATTATTTTAGGAGGCTCTGGGCCCCAAGACAGTATTCTTTGTGTCAGGAGTTCCAAATCTGGAAGAACAGAGGAGTCATAGGCCTTAATCAATGCACTCATTTCTGTGTATCCCATAATTCCTTAGGGGCACAAGTTGCTAAATTGATGGTATGCATAAAGTGCCATGGGAGACCACACCCAGGTCATTGATGGAGCAGTTCTTTCAAGAAAAAGATTTATCTTTTGTTATAGGAAGGAAATACCTCTTAGAAGGTCAGAGTGGTGTCTGGCACAGAAAGGACTTGCTGGACCCTGCCAGTGGCAGAACCTGAAGATCCACTTTGATCCTTACCAGATGACTCAACTCTCAATGGGCAAAGATGGAGCTTTTAAGTAGGTACAGAAGGTGAATGGAACAGTCACTTACCCTTCCAGGTGGGTGAGCAACCCTAAGCATCAGACTTCAGCAGCCAATAACTTATGGCTTGTTTCTCTTGGACAGTTTTCCTCTGTCTCTTATATCTCCCTTTGCTATTTAAGTTTTAATAAAAAATTTTATTACAAATTTTTATTTTTATTAACTTTATTATAAAAAACTTGCAGATAAATCAAAACATACTTATTCTAAGTGTATAAATGTTTACTACGTCATATAGGTTTTGTGTCTGGTTAATTTTGGTGTGATTTTTAAAAAGTATAATATGTATTATTTACAATTTATTTAAATCAGCATTCAAAGTATTAGGTTTCATTATGGCATTTTTTTTTTTCCTGAGGAAAGTGTGATGTTTGTATATGCTTGGCTTAGAGAGTAGCACTATTAGGAAGTGTAGCCTTGTTGGAGCAGGTGTGTCACTGTGGGTGTGGGCTTTAATACCCTTGTCCTAGCTGCCTGGAAGTCAGTATTCTGCTAGCAGCCTTCAGATCAAGATGTAGAACTGCCTGCCTGGATGCTGCCATGTTCCTGCCTTGATGATAATGGACTGAACCTGTAAGCTAGCCCCAGCTTATAAATGTTGTCTTTATAAGCGTTGTCTTGGTCATGGTGTCTGTTCACAGCAACAAAACCCTAACTAAGAAAATCTCACTATGAGCCCTCACTGGTCTGAAATTTGCTATGTAGACCAGGCTGATCTCAAATTCACAGAGATCTACAAACATCTACCTCCCAAGTGCTGAGATTAAAGGCAAGCATCACTACACCCAGCTCCTTTTGTTATTGTATTTTAAAACAAAATTTGTTTTTGTTGACTCCCCCCTTCTCTACTATGCTCCCCCCATTTCCCTGTATTCCCTTATATCCTCCACTCTAGAATTCTTTGCTCTCATGTCTCATGAAACTGGCCCTCAATATCTCTTCTCCTCTCATTGTCTAGTTTCCTCTCATTTGTCTCCTCTCATTTCTAGTTTCATAGCCTATACAGAACATATACAAGAAACAAGATAGTGTAGTTGATAAAAGTTGCTGGCAAAACTAGGAATACACCTGCACAATAATCAACTCAAAGAAAAGATCTTAACTTCAAATCTGAAATACCAGTCAGGTGTGGTGGCATGCACCTTTAAACCCAACACTCTGAGGCAGAGGCAGGAATGTCTCTGTTAATTCAAGGCTAGCCTGGTCTATATGTTGAGTTCCATGCCAGCCAGGGATGCATAGTCAGACACTTTCTCAAAGAACAAAACAAAATAACAAGATCCAGAAATACTGTTACTTCTGGAGGGAAACAGGAAATATAATACAGGCAAGAACATTCCGAATGGAACCTTAGTAGCATAGGATATAGCTTCAAAACTCAACAAGTACAATGACATGATATTTAACAGGCTCTGCAAAGCAGAAAATAATAACCATCAGAGTCAGCAGGTAGACTACAGAACATCTTTGCAAGTTATAATCTAGTTAGCGAGTTAATATCTACAATAGGTAAAGACCTATTGTAATAATCTAAATACCAAAAATCCAAAAGTGCTAGCAAACAAAAGGGCTAATGAAATGGGACAGCTATACAAAGAAGAAAAGGAAATGGACAATACATATTTTAAAAGGTGTTCACAATCCTTAGTTATCATGAGAATGCAAATTAAAGTACTCTGAATTTTTATCTCATCCAGCCATAATGGCTACCATGAGAAACAACAGTGGAGAAAAGGTAATCCTTATTTACCACTAGTGAAAGTACACACTGGCAAAGCCATTATGGAAACCAGCATGTTCTCAAAAAATTAGGACAGAACTACCCTTTGACCAAGCTCTCCCATTTGCTATTGCAGGACTCAGTTTAAAGGGAAAACAGTTATTCACTGGTCAGACTGCCAACTATTTTGTGTACTCTTGGAGGCTCTACCTTACATCTTGCGCCCACTATCAGGTAAGGGGAAGTAGGAATGCAGCCCAGTTCTTTCCTCTTACAGTGGGAACATATCAGGATGTCTCTTCATTTATCTTATCTTTGGGGGTGTCCCTGGCCTTTCCTGATCCCTACACGGTCCTTCTCTTTTGTATGTCTCCTCTCTGTTTAAGAACCACAGCTTAGACATTGGTGGACAGAACATTTCAGGTGAAGTCTGGCTAATCTCTGAGGTCTCATGGAAACCATGATCCACAAATAATATCACATGACATGATATATGATATGATATGATATGATATATACCAAGGAAGCTTGGTAGCTGCTGGCAGTGGGGGTGGAGTCCACAGCCAGTCTAAATGAATCAGGGCCTCTGAGGGCCTTAGGAGGAACATTCTTAGGCTAGCTGCTTTATGAGGGCAAGATATTACCTTATTCAGCTGTGAGCCTAATTTGGGGTACACATATGTGTTATAGGGAAAACAGACCCCTCTTTAAAATGAAATCCAGTGCTCAGCGTTGAGAGCACTGGCTATTCTTTCATAGTACCCGAGGTTAAATTCCCAGTACCCATACAGTGGTTCATGGCCATTTAAGTCCAGTTCCAGAGGATTTGACACCCTCTTCTGGCCTACTTGGACACCAGGTATGCACATTATGCACAGATATAAAACACATAAGATAAAATAAAAAAAAATTAAAATGAAATCCATGTGTACAGATGTAAATGGAGACCTTAGCACAGCTTAGTTCCTTCTGCCCAAGCCTCTTGTTCAGGAGTCCCTACTTCCAGGGACCCTACATTGCTCACTCCTCTGTTGGTCTCTTTGACATAAGTGAAGAAAACTGGGCTTTCAAAATTCTTTTAAAATATTAACTGGAGGTAAAGATAGGAACACTGGCAGAAAGCACTCTTGGGAGATGGAGCTCCAAGGACCAGCTCTCTTCAGGCTCCCACCCAGGAGCCTCTGAGGCTCATCCCTGGGGTGGGGTCAGGTTTCCTGCTTCTCCAGCCCAGCTCCTGTGTCTGGATGCAGCCTCTAGTCAGTTATTATTTTCCAAGGAGCTGCCAGGAAGGTCCCCATCACACCTGAGAGAATAGACAGACTGGCTATGGCCTGTGGCCACTAGGTTCTCGTAGCCACTACTGTGCTTTGTCTCCATGCCTGTGAGCAGCTGCCCCCTTGATGCTTCTGCCTGCATCCAGTCATGCTCCTTCATGGACTCAGCCTTGCTGCCTTCACCTTTTGCAAACAGGACTGATACAACACAGGGCAGCTAAGCTAGGTGGGTGTGTCCTTTGCACTTGCTTTTCTGACCATCTTGCATTTCTATCCTGTTATCCAGGTTCCTTGTTTACACTCTCCCCTCCTAGGAGGTGAAATTCATTCTGGAATCAATCCTGAGAATCTCCTGTGTGATGGCAGGAGCTGGATCCTTCTATCCATTACTACTTTTACCCCAATGTCCTAGTTAGGAGTTCTGAGGCCCCATGTCCCCTGAGGGGAAGCAGTCCTGGGAGCTACAGCATTTGCTGACATCCACAGATTGAAAGCAACCAAGGCTGTCTTTCTGTGAAACTCTCCCAGGCCCCTCTCCATAGTCCCACCACTGTCATTTCCATGCCTCTATCCTGTGCTCTGTGTCTCGGCTTCAGTTAATTCTTCCAACTGTCTGTGACACTGGCTATTACCTCATTGCTGTAGATGAGGGAGGCAAAGCCTTGTTCTGTTACAGCTTGAGTGAGGACAAACAGTGACATTAATATTCCACTACCCTCTCCTGCTTTGGTTCTGTTTCTTCAAAGTGACAGAGAGCTCAGGAGGGCAGTGTACCGTTGAGTTTTGAGGTGGTGTTTGTCTCCACATCCTGTGAGCAGCAGTTCTAGAAGTCACTGAGCAAGCTTCAGGCACTCTGCAAGTGGGCACCTTCTTGTTCCTTGCTCAAGCCTCTGTGCCTGGTGTCTAGGATCCCATGTGGCCTGTGATCCCTAAGCTTTCTGACTTCCCGGTATGTCTTGAGCTGCTCTGACTGGTGCCCCAGCCTCCTCATGGCTCCACTTTTCACGTATTCTCCAAGCATGGCTTTGCTCCTGGCTGTTGGGAAGTCTCACGGATTCCTTTCTATCAACGGCTTCAGCTGTTCCATCTCCTGGAACATCACCATGTCTACCTACAGCCTTACTTCTCCCATTGCCAGGTCTGCATGCTTTTCTTGATTCCACGCTGCATTTAAAGACATGGCACTGTAATGTCCCAGCATCTGCAGTGGTCTTCCATTCTTGGCGTGGCCCCTCATCTCCAGAAGGCTTTTGTCTTGCTGGAATCATGTTGTCATTTACTTGCTGCGTTGTCACTGGCCAGCCCAGACTGTGAACTCTGTGAAGCCACAGCTGTCATGTTTTGGGGCCTTCTATTCTTAGGCAGGGCTTTATGCACAGCAGGCACTTAACCCTGATTTGCTGACTAGATACAGTAATGACAATATTAAAACTGATGACAGTGTTTTCTCTAACCAAACACACTAGCTCTTTTCCCTAATGCTTTGTTACCACTTATGCCCACACCCAACACCCTAGTTTTAAAACCAGCTTTAACTCCTCTTATGTCTTGTTATCATCCTTCCTCAGCATCTTTTGCACTCACACATCTCCTTGTTGTCATGGTGGCCGTGGCCAAGTCCTTGGGTGCTCACACAGCAACACTATGTTCTCGTTCATACTCACACCCCTGCTTGAGGTCCCAACTGTCTAAGACCTTGCCTATCTCTTAATCTTTCTGATTCCCTACCCAGGAACCTTGACTTCCTGGCAAACACAATCCAGACTTTTACTCTGACTTTAATGTTTCTGACAACTTGATCCCAAACTTCTTTCTCAGGTTTATTTGCAGTTCCTTTCACACCATATCCTGCATTCCTGAGGAGATGGGTTAATCAGGAGCTAGCATCTGCTGTGGCCTCCAACCTCTGCTGGCTTAGACACTCACTGGAACAGCATTAATGCCCACTACAGCCCAGGTTCTAGGAGCTCAACACACCCAGAGGGGCAGTGTGGAGAGATTGGGTCAAACCAGATCTGAGAAGCCTGTTGGTCTCAGTTCTCTCCAGTAGTCATCTTGCTGGCTCCCTTGGGCTGGAGAGGTTAGGTCTTCTGCCCCCTTTCTGGTTTGGCTGGACAGGAGGTTAAGGAAGAATGAACTGAACTACTCTAAGTAAAGGGGACAAGAGCTGGTCAGGAAGCTGGGCAGATGGTAGAGGAAGATCAGTGTTCTTCAAAAAACACTAAATAGGGAACTTCCTGAATAGGCCTGCCCAACAAAGACATGCTCAGATGCTATCTCTTGGCCAAGCCTTCACTTTCCAGAGTGTGTAACCTGGGAAACAGAAGATGTAGGAGGTATCTCTATCAAGGGCAGGACATGAGGGGAGTCAGGTGACTCTTAGGCTCTGGAAAGATATGCGTTTCTAGATGTATGTGAAGACAGGAATTCAAACAATGTTTCATCCAGACTTTAGAAACAACAATCTAAAAGTAAACTTCAGAAAATAGTGTCCTAAGTAGGCTGAAGGCTGGAAAGCATCAAGAACAATATTTCCAGATGTGCAGAGCAGGGAGCAGACACATGTCAACCACAACAGTTCAGTGCAATGAGATGCTGATGAGAGGTAATCAAACAGACTGAGGGGGCAGCACAGCACAAAGGGAGAGTGCTGTGGGGAGAGGTGTCCTTACATAGGGGTTATTTTGGCTAAGTATTGATAAGGTTGATAACTTTCTTAGTCCAGGATGGACAGGGATGTACTCTTAGATCCTGTCCATCTACACCTACCCTCATGGCTGTTTCTCCAGGGACAGCCTGATGCTACCATCTCCTAGAGTACTGGCAGCCTATGTGACTTGTTACCTTCATAGAGCAGGTGGTCTAAACTGCAGGGGTTCCAATGATAGAAGCCTCTGTCATATTTATTATGCATTCAGAGATAGGCCTATGCTTCCTAAAGGGAGCTCCTACATGCATCCTTTTCTTGTGGCTATGTGGCCTATAGTTCTATGATTTGGTCAATGATTTGTGGCACTTTCTTTTTAAGATCTCCCATTCTTGTTCTTGGAAGCAACAACTTAAGCACTGTGGTGTTCTGTGTGACATTCAACACTGACCATTAGGAAGGAACCTTTTCTAGTGTTCTGTGATCTCAGTGGTCCACTTATTTGGACATTGCTTCTAGTGCCATCCCATGAGACTTGACTTAATTCAACAACTAGCATCAATGTCATACAACCTGTATAAGAAGGACCGACACAGAAGAGTTCTGCCAACAAAAGTTCTGTGCTTTGCTTTCACTGTAAGGCATAGCCTTGAACACATGGTAGAAATTAACAATTAAGTTTTTCTGTAAACAAGGAAAAGCATAGTTTCTTCCACCCCAATAAAACACAAAGTAGTTTTGCCCAGAGAACTGTCAGATATGTTAAGCTTCATAATATTTCAACTCATAGGTCAGTTAGCTAATTGCAACTCCCAAGTAATGAAATGTAACTGTGAACAATTTTAAAATCCTTTTTGTAAAATAGCTGTATTTTACTAGTCTCAGCGTAAAACCAACGTGGTCTTGGGCCTGCACAGTGCTTACTGGCTTTTCTGCTGGATGTTGTAGAGGATTTATTGATAATGAATATAAAAAGCAGCAAGTCTCTAACTCCTATCACAATTTGTACTGCTCTTTATTTCATGATACAGTATCTGTGAATGTGACACTACACAGAACCCAAAAGAACAGCATGAGCTTATTGTTAAGAAACATATACATTTTAAAATTTTACTTTAAAGAAGGTGGCTATGATAGTTTCTTTAAAATACTTTCCACATGTGAGGTTTCAGTTGCACAGCAAACAGCTGTCATAGTCTGGGTTCATGAGTATGTCCTACATTAACCTTTTCTAACCCTTTGAGTAGTTTTGCTGTGTACTCTCAGAAGTAAACAAGAAACATTTCTTCTTGGGGGACAAGAAGAAATGAGCTGACTCCTGTTGGAAGGTTCTAGATAACTTTGCTATAACTCATCAAAGCACATTTCATGTCACCTCAGAAACGTTTAAGCATATGGGACAAGCCCATTGATACCTGTGGTTTGAATCCAGGAGGTCAGAATATCTAATAACGTCTTACCTCTAAATTTAATATATTTTACACATGCTAAGAGCATTAAAAGTGTGGGTCTAGCCTTCTCAGAGGACATTCAATCACAAGCTTTAGATTTTCTAGTTACATAAACACGAAAACTTGGTCCCTGCAGAACCTAATGCATTCACCGTACTTTGCAATAGAAAGCATGTCACAGAAGATGTAAGTCCACAGGTTCAAATGTCCCTGCCCCAATTACTGTGTCTTTCTTACAGGCCAAAAGGCCCTTTTGTTCTCTTGCTACATTCTAACTCATTCTCAGACCCAAAGCTAGTTCCCTAGGTTGTTTCAAAATGGTCCCAAAGACAGTTTTATTGTGCTTCAAAGATGCCTCCCAGATTTCATGTTCTAAAAGCACTTTAACAAAGTTTAACATATCTTGTTTCTTGTATGGGTGCTTGATACTGAGGGACACAGAATTTTCTAAATCTACTTGACAGAGCACCCTGAATGCAGTAGAATGGATGTATCAACATGTATCCTGGATGATGAGTCTATTCTTCCCTTTCTGAAAATAATTTCCTGAGTGACCACATATCTGGCTGACTGTGGACAATTCACAGACTCTCTGCATCTCATTTGCTTCATCTGGAAAGTGGCATAGTTGACTTTAATACCTGAGGCCTCTCCTAGAAATGCTGCTTTGACATGAGACCCCTTTCCTCCTCCTCTGTCTCTCCAGCCTGTTTTCAATAATGGCAGCAACTGTTGATAGCCACAAGCCTGGCAAATGCTGGAGGCACCTACCCTGCACAGAGCTCCATCAGACCACTGACCTGGATATGTGCCAAGAGAACCATCCAGGACTTCTATGCCAATCATTTCTTTAAAAGAGTGTCCTATCAGGTGGCTTGTTAGAGTGGTAACCCATTTAAAACCAAGGCATGAGCCATACCATAGCCTGTTAGTGACCACGCAGCACTAGCAATGCTCCAAGGTTTTTTCACCAGTTCCCCTTCCAATGTGATCAGCAAGCACACAGAAAAAAAAAAAAAAAACTTCTTTTACTGTATCTTGATAAAAACATTGAATAACAATGACAGTTCTTACTAGATGAAACCACAGAGCAATGGCTGGATGAATTGGAGTAATGCCTGCAATACTGCTGAGGCCTGAGGGAATCCTGGTCAGTTCTAGGATGAAGACTGCTGGTGGTTTTCTTGGACCCTTCATGAGATGAAAACTAGGTTTGGCATTTAGCAGGTACACCATCCTCCTTTAAGAGCAAATCTGGTCTTGTTGTTTGTTTTGCAGTGTTTGGGATCCAATCCAGGAATCTGGGCATATTAAGTGATTTTACTATTGAACTTGACTGTTAGCATTCGAGAAATATATCTGAATGGTGATAATTATCTGGATCTTTTGGTCATCATGAGTTCAGTGTCATATAGACGTTCAGGCAGACTGAATGTGCAAGATAGTAGCTGCTACAGGGCAAATACTACATTTTTTTTTTACATGATCAGTGATGGTCATGCTTACAACAGGACATCAAAACCACATGTAAGAGAAAAATATAAATGCTAAGACATCATGTATTCATGGGTAAAAAGGCTTACTAACTGTTGGGAGTAGGAGATTACACCCAGTGATCTATGGATTCAGTACATCCCTATCCAAAACCCTGGAAGTAAATAAAATTCATCTAAATTTTATGTCTAATCCCAAATCTAGAGGATGAAGAGGGGAATGGAGTGGTGTTCAGGATCAGGTGTGAGGAGAGACAGGAAAGATAGCCAGATGGCTTTGAGAATGAATGGAAATATGTAATTGGTGGGGTTTCAAGAACATGCTAGAGACCTGGAATAGGGGAGGCTCCTAAGAATGAATGGGAATGACTTTAATTGAGACTCACAACAGTAGGGATATATAAACTGAAGAGGCCACCTCCTGAAGCCAGGCAGGAAGCCTAGTAGAGTAATAGGGATATTAACCCACCCACAAAACTTTTGACCCAAAATTTATCCTGTTTACAAGAAATGCAGGGACAGGGGAGGGAACAGAGACTGAGGGAATAACTACAGACTCATATCATAGACAAGCACCAACCCCTGACACTATTAATGATACTCTGTTATACTTGCAGACTGGAGTCTAGCATGGCTGTCTTCTAAGAAGCTCCACCCAGCAGCTGACTCAGATGGATGCAGAGAACTACAGCCAAACATTGGATGGAGCTTGGGAACTCTTATAGAAGGGTTGGGGAAAGGATTGAGGGCCCCTGAAGGGGATAGGAACTCCACAGGAAGACCAACAGAGTCAACTAACCTGGACTCTTGGGCTCTCAGAGTCTAAACCACCAATCAAAGAGCATACGTGGGCTGGACCTACACCTCCCTGAACATATGTAGCAGATGTGCAGCTCAGTCTTCAAGTGGGTCCCCAACAACTAGAGAAGGGGCTATTCCTAAGGCTGTTGCCTGTCTGTGGAATATGTTCTTTTAGCTGGGGTGCCTTGTCTGGCCTCAGTGGGGGAGGATGCACCTAGCCCTGTAGAGATTTGATGTATCAGGGTGAGGGGATATGGGGAGCGGGGGATGGGACGTGGGAAATCTTCAGCCTCTCAGAGGAAAAGGGGAGAAGGGAATGGAGGAAAGGATTTTGAGAGGGGGAACAGGGAGGGAGGCAGCAATCAGGATGTAAAGTGAATAAAGAAAAAAGAAAAAACATCGAACAAAATTGAAGGCATCAAACATCCTGATTTCAAAGACAAAGCAATAGAAAGAAGGCAGCACAGGCAGAAAGACAGATAGACACAGACAGAATAGGGAGCCTAGTGAAACCTCACAAATGGAGCCACTGAGTTAGATCAGGGCACAAGACCATTCAGTAGGAGAAAGGTCAGCATTTCTAACAAATGGTGCTGTGATATCTATCTACATAAGAATGAATTTGGATGCTTCCTTAAGTCAGTTGTAAAGTCAAAGAGGATCAGAGATCTAAATGTAATACTTCTAAATTATATAGACTTTAAAAGTAATCATGACAAGGAAGCTTCATAAACCTGATCTTAGCAATGATTTCTTGGATATACCTTCAAGAGTCTGTGGACAACGAAAGTTAAATATATAGATTGGACTATGTCAGAACAGTTGGTAGAATGAAAGAATAACTTAGAGGATGAAAGAAAATCTTCAAAAAGGATGTCTTCAATTATTAAGAATCCCTACAACTGATAATAACAAAGAGCAACCCAATTAAAAATGAACAAAGATCTTGAATAGGCATTTCTCTAAAGATATGCAGATGACA